>OX637395.1:6910950-7390950 GCA_951799425.1 Ilex aquifolium
TGGTTTCTGATTCTATCATTATCGTCATAAATCCTCATTTATGTGACACGAAGTTTTTTTGCGCGTTATTTCTTAATTGACTAGAATTTGATACCACAAAACATCACTGATCTTATGGCTGTCATTACTAGATATGTGCTGATCACATAATCTATTGGTGTGCCTTCAAGCAAAGAATGAAATAGAATAAAGTAGAAACTTTGTTAACTTGCGTTCACTTGTTTTGATATGTTTTCCGCATAATTAATGCAGAAAGATAATGTGGCAAATCAAAGGGAACACCTAATTTTATTGCTTGCAAATGTGCACATTCGACAGTTCCCAAAGCCTGATCAGCAACCTAAGGTATCATGCCTTGCAAAATTTTTTCTTTGCAGAATACCTATTGTTTTCAAAATAATGTACTTGTACATTGCTCCTGCTTAGTTGGATGACCGCGCACTTACAGAAGTCATGAAGAAACTCTTCAAAAACTACAAAAAATGGTGCAAATACCTTGGTCGCAAAAGTAGCCTTTGGTGCGTGGAAAGTTCTCATTTGCAAATCCAGTATATTTGTTTATGGTCTTCTTGTGATTGGTGTCTTTATAATGAATAGTGATATATCCAATTTATTATATGGCAACCTGACATGTTATCATAGAATTACCTGAAGACTTTTTTTTTTTGATGCTATTGTCATATGATGTGGTTGCTCTTTACCTGCAGGTTGCCAACCATTCAGCAGGAAGTGCAGCAACGGAAACTATTGTATATGGGTCTATATCTTCTCATATGGGGCGAAGCTGCAAACTTGAGATTTATGCCGGAATGCCTATGCTATATTTATCATCATGTACGTATTGACATGTTCGATCTTCCAATCCATATGACCTACATGAATGTAGTAATAACTTTTCTTCCTAACATGAGCTTTTTATAGTTTGACATGTGTCTCCTCTATATCATTATGTCTCAAATAACATATTTGAGAATATCTTCTGACACACACTCTGGCAGTCTACTGGTGTATCTGTTCTTGCACACACGCTGGCACTCTACCTGCTATGATCTATTCTAACTTATAAGAAACAACTTCAATTTAGTTTTAGTGTTTAGAATGGAGGAGAGGCAAAAGAGAAGAAAGAGATTAGAGAAATAGGGTTTTGGAGAATGAGAGTGAACATAACTCTCCTCTCACACCCATATTTATATTAACTCATAATAGGCTGCAAATTACAATTATTCCCCTAATTAAAACATCCTAACATTTTACACTCTCCCTCAAGTTGGAGTATAGATATTTTTTATGCCCAACTTGCATACATTTGAATGAAAAATTCTACTACTAAGTCCCTTAGTAAATACATTGACTAATTGCTCCTTGATCGTCATAAAGGGTATATAAATTAACCCATCATTTAGCTTCTCTTTGATGAAGTGTCTGTCAATCTCAATGTGTTTTGTTCTATCATGCTGGATTGAGTTGTGAGCAATATTTATGGCAGCCATATTATCACAATACAGACGCATAAGTTCACTATTAGAGACACCCAAGTCTTCCATTAATGTTTTCAGCCACATAAGCTCACAAATACGATGAGCCATATCATTGTATTTTGTCTATGCACTAGATCTAGACACCACTGCTTGCATGCTCCGCCAAGTTACTAGATTTTCTCTTTCAAAGGTGCAACAACCTGTAGTAGACCTCCTATCATCAATTGAGCTTGCCCATTCTGCATCTGTGAAGACTTCTAACTTCAGGTGATCCTATTTTGAGAATAATATTTCTTTGCCTAAAGATGGCTTGTGATACCTCAGTATACGATGGACTGTCTCTTGATGAGGAACTCGATGAGCATACATGAACTGACTAACAACACTCACTACATATGCTATGTCTGGACGACTGTGAGAAAGGTGTATGAGTCTCCCAACAAACCTCTTATATATTTCCCCATCAACTTGATCACCTTGATCATTTCTCAGTTTGTGGTTTGTCTTAATGGGTGAGTTTGTAGGTTCACAACCTAGCATACCGATTTCCTTCAGAAGATCAAGGGTATACTTCTTCTATGAGATGAAGATGTCTTTATTCGATCTGACCACTTCAATCCCTAAGAAATAGCGTAAACGCCCCAAGTCTTTGATCTCAAATTCTTTTGCAAGATGGACTTTCAGTTTGACCACTTCTTCTACATCGTCCCCTGTGAGTATTATGTCATCAACATATACTATAAGAACTGAGATCTTACCACTCTCTTGTTTGATGAATATTGTGTGATCTACATGACTTTGTTGGTACCCAAACTTAACCATTGCCTTATGGAATTTATTGAACCAAGCTCTTGGAAACTGCTTTAATCCATAAAGAGATTTCTTTAACTTACATACTTTTACCTCAGTCGCATGAGAAGAGAACCCTTGTAGAATATCCATGTATACTTCCTCTTCCAAGTCCCCACGAAGAAATGCATTCTTTAAGTCCAGCTATTGTAGATCCCATCCCAGATTGGCGGGACAAGAAAGAATGACTTGAATGGAATTCATCTTAGCTACAGGGGCAAAAGTCTAATGATAATCAATGACATATGTTTGAGTAAACTCCTTAGATACTAGTCTTATCTTGTATCTATCCATTGTGCCATCCGCATTTTACTTAACAATGAACACCCACTTACGGCCCATTGATTTTTTTTTTTCAGCCGGAAGATATACAAGCTCCCAAGTTTCATTCTATCCTAGAACTCTCATTTCTTCTACCATGTCTGTTTTCCACTTGGGCTCTGTAAGAGTTTCATGCCAATTTTAAGGAAGAGATATAAAAGACAAAGACGAAACAAAAATACGATAGAAAGAAGACATGGAGTTATAAGAAATAAATTTAGAAATAGAATGTTGGGTACAAGTCTGAACTCCTTTCCGAATAAAAATAGGTAAAGAACTATCATCAACAAAATTATTACAAAGAAGCTCATTACCTGATGTAGGGGAGGAGATCTCAGGAACTGAGTCAGGAGATGATGACTGATTTGGTGGCTCATGGGTGGTGATCTGCTTAGTTTGTTGTTGAGTATAGCACCGTAAATAATCTCTGTCTAATCTGCCACAATTAGTCTGCTTCTCCAAAATAGATGTTTCTCCCTGATGCTCTCCCACACTAGATTTCTCCCCCAGACTCAAGCACTAATTAGAAGGTAAGAGAAGGAATCCATCCTCTAGCATCTTTTCCCCAATACACATCTCCCATTTTTTTCATCACCATTAGGCTGAAAAGATATATTCATGGAACAACTTCTAAAGCAGATCGATCATTGGCAGAATTATGAAGCATAACACTCCTCATACTATACATAAGCTTATGCTTGCCTCAAAGAAGGAAAATGATCTCTGCCCAAAACTTGTATATGGATCTAATAATATCTCTATATTGACACTTGAAAGAAAATCATATATTCGTTCTTTCTCTACCAATTTTTGAAACTTAGCGTTATCTTTAGCATAATCTACTTTAAAATCCTGAAAATAATCCAGTTCTTGTCACATACTACTCAATCCTGCATAATACTCTGTAATAATCATATCCCTCCGTTTGGTTTCATGAATCTTTTTCCGGAGTTCATAAATCTGAGCATCATTTCTAACTTGTGAATAAGTTTGCGCTGCAGCTAACCAAATCGCTAGTACAGTCTTAAGAAACAAGAAACCACGATTGATGTGAGTTTGCATTGAGTTAAGTATGTGATTTGAGTTTCTTACTTGCCTTGATCAAGTATCCATTTAATTCACTTGCCTGCACGGATAACATACATCATCGTGATCAGGCTAAATAGTTATTCCCATATAACTTTACTAGATTGATCAGGAGGGAATAGTTATATCCAAGAGCCCCTACACGACGCAACCCACTTTTCTCAGCACTTGTAGAATCTGTACTAACCCCCCGACATATCTACCCAACAAAATAGGAGCCTTTCTCATAAGCAACCAACAATTGAACAATAATCGAGGCTAACCTAACACAAAACAAGAGAAAACCAGCAATCTGTAGCACAAAACAACAAAAACAACACAAAAAAGGCTAGCCTAGCACAAAAAATTGGCAAACCAGCCATTGCAGCACCACAAATCCTTCATAAACTCCTCACAACCACCTGAGCCCACTGCCGGCAGCAAAAGAGTAAACACAAAGAGGCTTGCCGGTGGTGAACCAGTTGAGCCGAAGTTCAAGAAACCTCCAAAACACTACTAAAAACTATTTGACAGTCCACCAAACTCCACCAGAGTCCCTATATACTCCAGTCAGCACCCACAAATAGGATTAGGGTAGGTATGTAGATCTCAAAATATGATCCATAAAATCCGAAAATCATTCAAAAATTAAAAAAAATACCAGATGGCTTCAAAAAATTCCAAAAAAAAAATCACCATGGTACTCAATATAAAAAATCGAGCCAGGCCATATCACATCTGATAAGCTCTGGTCCAGTAAGTGTCTAAGCCCTTTATGAGTGTCCTAGTAACTTCAAATTTTTGATTGATCGCTCTGATACCAAGTTACAATTTAATTTTAGAGTTTAGAATGGAGAAGAGGCAAGAGAGAAGAAATGAGAAGAAAGGGATTAGAGAAATAGAGTTTTGGAGAATGAGAGTTAACATAACTCTCCGTTCACACCCATATTTATATTAAATCATAATAAGCTGCAAATTACAATTATGTCCCTAAATAATATATCCTAACATTCTACAGAAACATATGCAGAATAAATAATAAAATGCTATTAATGAAATGAAATATTCCATTGTAATTTTCCGGTGTGTATTTTGATTGCTTGATTCACTATAGATAACTGCGTAACATTTCTTAATATACTAGATGTAGATTTTACATAAGAATAAGTTACCCATTGCTGCTTTGAAAAATTACAAAAGAATCAAAACTGGCAATCACTATATTGTTGCTTCTGGTTGTTAATTGCATCTTCCAAACAGAATGTTCTCAATGTTTATCGTCATAAAAACATTTATTATGCTTGCCAAATTCTTTTTAACACTTAACTATTTAATGCAAAAATAGTTGTAAGGATGATATTATGGTTTGTAAGGAAGAAGAAGAATGAGAGGCAAGAGGAAGAGAGAATGAGAGAAAGAGAATAATTAGTATGTAATGGCTAGGTTCCCCTGCACTCTATTTATAACTAAGCAATATTAAGGTAATTACAATATTATCCTAGACTAATTAATTTATTTCTAATATAGAAACTTAAAACTCTAACAAAAATAAAATTGGAAATAGGATATACTATTTGTAAAACATAATAAAAACAAGTGTGGAACTTTGACCGGTATGAATATTTTACGTTATTGTTCATTTATTAGGTTGGATAGTAGTTCCACAACACTATACATCAAAATGAATTTGTGTTGTTTAATATTTCAACCTTAAAAAAAGAGCAAAATTTATGCTTATCGAAAAAGAAACTAAAAAGTTGAACCATGACCACCTGGACAAGGAATTGAGGAAGTTTTTAACTACTTCATTTTGCTTAGTTCTCTGGCCACTGGTGATCTTTAGGTACCCCACCAAAACCCATCCTCATCCATCCCCTCTCCCCCACCGGTGCACACACACAAGCCCGAACATAAGCACATCACCACCATAAAATCCACCAAAATGCCAAATATTGGAAACTTGTATTCATAGAATTGGCCACTGTTACCCTTAGCCATACGCAAGTCAACTACCTAACCACACCGATTTAATTCCTTGGACTTTACTTTGTTAGTGTGATATCATCCAAAGGTATGAAATCGATGGAAATTTTCCAGAGCAAGATAGCAACGAGAACATTAGGATGAAAGCCGTTTCAAAAATCAAAATATAGTCACTTAGTTCAAGGACTGGACTACTGGGTGGGATTGCTAGAATAATGTTTAGGGGAGGAATGGTGGTTGGCGACGGTAACTATCATAGATTTGATTTGGATGGTGAGGTGAGGATGATTATATGAGGGCTGGGTTTATCATAGAGAAAGATAAGAGGGGTGGCGAGGGCAGAGGGCATGGGAGAAGGGGATTGTGGGGCTGGGGACTTGTTAGGGTGGTAAGTAATTGAAGTTAACTTGGGTATTTTTGTCTTTTGTAGAAGATTGGAAAAGCGTATTTTTCCTTTTGCATCAAAATCTGGTTTTGGTACTTATATTTTACATGTCAACTCTCAAATTAGGTACCCCCCCTTCCCCCCCCCAAAACACTACAAACAAAAAAAAAACTTCGTAGGTGTTTGTGTCACACTTTCCATCAATTTGGATAGAGTTTGTAAAGGTAGCTCTTCAGTCCAAAGCACATTAGGGTTTGTGGTTATATTTGAACCACAAGGGTTTAAGTGCTACAAGGTCAAACCACAAGGTAACGTGTAAAGAGAGTTTGTATCAATGATTAGGACCACCCAAGATTAGATTGGTCGCTTAAGAAGCCTGTTCACTCATTGCCAATTAGTTTTGAGTTGGACCTTGCTTGGTTAGTGGGCCAAGTTTCTTATCTATTTGAGTGTCCCGGTATTCATGTTTCTTTGTTTGTTTGTTAACCCCAAGTGCGAGTTCAAGTATCATGCGAGGGAGGGTATGAAGAGAGGTTATACCCCACATCTAATGATTAGGACCACCAAAGGTAGGCTTTAGCACTAATTTGCAATTATATTTGGCTTTTCACTTTCCCTGGTATTTTCAATAGGCCCAAGACTGTTTTGAGTTGGATGCGTAACATTAAAATAAAATAGAATATGCTCTTGAATATATGTGCTTGGATCCCATGCGGAGATGTGGGTGTCTAAGGTTTCTATGCTATTCGGTTATGGTCCTTGTGGAGAAGGCATATGATATTGCTAACTCGAAATGGTGGGCCTAAGAGGAAAATACGTGAATTATTTCCTCATCTCTTTCTTTTGTTTTCACTTTTCACTGTGGAAACCAAACAAAGGAAAGGAAAGAAATTGTGTTCCTTACTATTGTTTTCTCTTCCTTTCCAGCGTTACCAAATACAGGTTTATTTGTGCACTTTCGGAAGTATGAAGGGATTCAAAACCAAATATCAAGCCTTATGTAGTTTTTTCATTGATGGTCATGCATTCTTCTGATTTCTTTAATTATTTTTATTTATTTTTATATTTTTTATATCTCAGATGGCTTTCGAACTGTATGGTATGCTGGCTGGGAGTGTTAGTCCCACGACAGGTGAGAATATTAAGCCTGCCTATGGTGGTGAAGAAGAGGCTTTCTTAAGGAAAGTGGTAACTCCAATCTATAACACAATAGCAAAGGTGTTGCTTCTGCTTGGTTCTTGAGTCTGCAAAAGGTGTTCTTGTTTCCTTCCAACGTTCTAGTCATATCTCTCTAAATTTGTCTATTTTTCTTTCTCAGGAAGCTAAATGGAGCAAAGGAGGAAAATCAAAGCATTCTCAATGGAGGAACTATGATGATTTAAATGAATATTTTTGGTATCATGCTTTTCTCTATGCAAAATGGATTTTCTTTCCTCGGTATATGTTTAGTAAGTTAATATTTTGCGTGAAATTTTAGGTCTATTGATTGCTTCCGATTAGGCTGGCCAATGCGTGCTGATGCTGATTTCTTCTGCCAGCCTACTGAACAGCTTCGTGATGAAAAAAAAATGGTAAGTAATAGTTTACGACGTAACTATTTATTTTTTCGGCCATTGGTTTTCTTGTTTAGAACATTTTACGATTTCTCTTGATTTGGAAAAATATATTGAAATCTGTTCGATCTATGGCGTTCTAAAATTTTCGTTGCCACATTTAGTGCATCAGTTTTTTATTGCTGGTTCATGCTTCCTTGGTACAAATCAAAAAATTGAATGGAATTTGAGGCTTCCATTTCAAGAGCTTGCATGATGTGTGGCTCCAAGAAAGCAGCTTGATGCTAATTGATAAAGTCCAAGTATTTTTAAGTCTTAACATTAGTAAGAGACGTGCCTGTAGCACGTTGTTCCAAGAATTGGCCAGGGATATCTTGTATTTCTCTGTATTAGCCATGGTTTCTTAGAAGTCTTGCTCTTGTGAGCTTATTTCTTTGTATCTTGTACTTTTATCGTAATAAGAAGGGAAAAAAAGTGAGCTTGTTTCCTGTTTCATTGTATTTGTAGCTTTCCTACTGTCCTCAATTTGATGTTGTACATATGACATGTCTAAAGTTAGTGGCTTGTCTTTGCTAGTCAACTTCATTTTCACCTATTTCGACTAGAAATTCAAGATTTCTAGATATTTGACTATGTTTCAAATTAGTTTAGAACCATCTTAGTTGTCAGATTTGTCCAACGTCAATGAGTTGCTAAGTATGAGGACAATGAATTCTTTTGATAAAAGTTGGTTTAAAATTCCCATTTCAAGCTAAAAGACCCTTGTATATAGTTCTTGACTATGACAAATTCAAGTGATCCCAACTAGCTTTGGACTGAAAAAGGGTGCCTTTATAAATAACCCTCGAGTTTTTGTGATGTATATGTGAAAGTGTATATAAGTTTTATAATGGGGGTATATTTGTCTTTGGGTAGTCTAGGGTTTTTCTGATTTTTTTGGGCTATATATATTCTTATAATCTAGTTTATTATACTTGAGAAAGTATTATTTGCATCCAATAAAACTTTCATGGTATCAGAACCTCATCTCCTATCAAATCGCAATCCCTAAAATCGCATCTACTATCGCACTCCTATCACAAATACTGTTGATTGTTATTGTTCATTGGGCACGACTGTTCACAATTGCTGTTCATCGCACCGTTGATAGGTGATATTTTGTAATCAAATTATGTCGATTTCAAAAGATAAGATTCAAACAATTAGTATTCATTTGAATGGAGATAGCTACTTGTATTGGTCTAATATGATGATATTTTTTTTGCTCGGTCGATGAAGGTGGGGTTATGTTTCAGGTTCTGAAATAAAACCCTTTGATCCGAAAGCAACGAATTATGATAAAATTGTTGTTAAATAGGAGATGGAGAACGCTCATGTTCTTACTTGGTTACATAATTCTGTGGAATCTAGTATTGGTATGAATTGTTTGAAATTTGACACTACAAAGAAAGTATGGAATTATTTGGAAGACACGTATCTAGAATCCGTGGCCACTCATGGAACCATCAAAGTTCCTGGCAGTAGATAGTTATGTGCACTATGGGGAGAAACAGAGGCTAGTCCATTTTCTTATGACTCTTAGAGACTAATTTGAGCCTCTTCATAGTGCTATTCTTTATCGGATCTCACTACGTATAGTTGATGGAGCTGTTCGGGAACTTATTGTTGAAGAGACTCGATTTAAGGTGGCTCATGTGGTCACTTCTTTTTAGTTAGTGTTTTCTAACCCCACTGCACAACTTCCGTTGTTGCCTATTCCATCTGCACAGCTCACACAAGTTATTGGAAAACCAAAATCAAGTGTTGGGATTAATGAATGCATTTGATGTCAGAAAGGACCCTGGAAATATTCTTGTCCCAAATTTTAGAAAGGATGTGCTTCTACTCAACGGTCCTTCTGCAGCATTGACAACTTCTACATATGATCCCGTCACTGTTTCTCCTAGTATTGTTCCGTCGATAATTGAGTAGCTGTAGTCTATGCTTGCTACTTCCACTACAGATCTGTGTCATGCCTCTGTTATGTCCACAATTCATTCAGGTTTGATTGGTTTGCATATCTTAGATATTTCACCTTTTACTTGGATATTTGATTCAGGGTCCTCACGTCATATGACTGCTAATCCTTCTTCTCTTAGTAATTGTGTCTTTCCCGCTTCTCCTATAAATATTGTCACAACTAATAGTTCTCCAATGCAAGTTGTTTCTGTTGGATCTGTTCTTCCCTCTTTGTCCTCTATTTTTATCCCGAATGTTTTTTATATTACACAATTGTCTTTTAGTCTATTGTCGATTAGTCAACTCTGATTCATGATTTGATGTTATGTTTTCTTCTTATGCTTGTGTTGTTTAGGATCGAAAGTCCAATAAACAGATTGAGACTGGTTGTAGAGTTGGTGACTTATACATTCTAGAGCACTTACATATTCTTCGGGAGTTTGGTTCTCCCAAGTTGTCTTCTTTTTGTCTACAAAATAATTAGTTCCAGTTTTATTTGTGGCATTCTAGGTTAGGTCATTTGACTAGTGAGCGTCTAGAGAGTTTAATTTTCTCTGGTATTTTGGTTATGTATCTCCAAGTGACATCTCTGTTTGTAGTGGATGTAAACTTGTCAAGATTTATGTTTTACTTTTTAATAAAAGTGTTTCTTTGTCTAATTCGCCTTTTTTTTCGGTTTGTACTAATGTATGGGGGACCTTCCCCTATTTTCACTAAAGGTGGCTCTACATATTATATTTTTTTATTGATGATTATAGTCGTTATTGTTGTGTAAATTGATGGCACATAAATCTGATTTTTCTCAAATTTACCGCAATTTTCATTCCATGATTCACACTCAGTTTTCTACTAATATAAAAGTTCTTTGTTTTGATTTGGATGGGGAATATTGGTTGAAAGACTTCACTGACTTCTTGGATGCATCTGACACTATACATTAATGATCTTGCTTAGGTATCCTTGAACCTAATGATGTTATTGAGTGTAAGCATAGGCATATCCTTGAAATTGCACATGCTCTCTTGCTTTCTTCATCTGTTCCCTCTGTCTTTTGGGATGAAGCTATTCTTACCGCAATTTATTTATTAAATCATATGCCTACCCGACTTCTATCTGGTGTTTCTCTTAAAAGTTGTTTAGGAAACTTCCTAATTACTCTCTTCCTTGTGTCTGTGGTTCAACCTGTTTTGTTCTTTTTTCGAGCAAAATAAATGGAGTGTTCGTTCTGATTTATGTATTTTCTTGGGGTATGGTCTCGATTAGAAGAGATATCAGTGTTATGATCCTGTGTCTAAAAAGTTGTATGTCTCTCGGGATGTTATATTTTTTGAGTGTATTCCATATTTCACGAGCCCTTTTAAAATAGCTTCTGTGTCAAAGGATGAACTTGTATTGACCTTTTTCCCTTG
This sequence comes from Ilex aquifolium, assembly GCA_951799425.1. NCBI lineage: Eukaryota > Viridiplantae > Streptophyta > Magnoliopsida > Aquifoliales > Aquifoliaceae > Ilex > Ilex aquifolium. The sequence goes on from OX637395.1 coordinate 6,921,992, forward strand.
GATGAGTCTTATGAAGAGTTTATCCCCTCTCTTGATGTTTTTGATCTTCCTTTTTCAATTGATGTTTCTTCTTTATCTTCTCCTTCTCATCCATCTGTTATCTCTCCTTATCCTTTGGTCTATTCTTGGAAAAAACTTCCTCTTCCACTTTGTGTGCGCATCAGCTTTGACGGGCCCAACTCTGATCCTATGGACTCTGCTTAAGTTGAACGACGGTATCCTGTTCGCACTCGCACTTGCAATCCTCCTTGGAGATTTGGTTTTGTTGATACTTGTTTTTCTCCTTCTTATCGTGCTTTTCTTACTTCTATTTATTCTTATTTTGATCCTCAATCTTATAAAGAGGTTCGTACTAATTCTAATTGTATTAATGCAATCCATGATGAATTGGTTGCTCTTGATAAGGCTGATACTTGAGATTTAGTTTTTTGCTTGCGTGCAAAAATGTTGTTGGTTGCAAATGGGTTTACAAGGTTAAGATTTATTCTGATGGTTCCCTTGAGCGTTATAAAGCTCGGTTAATTGCTAAAAGGTTTTTTCAAGAGTATGGTGCTGACTCTGAGAAATTTTTTGCTCCTGTTGCCAAATGATTACTGTTCGTACTCCGATGTCTGTTGCAGAAGTTCATCAATATCTTTGATTACTGTTCGTACTCTGATTTCTGTTGCAGAAGTTCATCAATGACTTCTATCTCAACTTGGTGTTAAAAATGCATTTTTAATTGGGTATCTCAATGAAGAGGTTTATATGCGCCCACCTCCTGATCTTTTTCATTCTATTGGTTATGTTCGTCGCTTGCATCGGGCTCTCAATGGTCTAAAGCAAGCCCCCAAAGTCTGGTATGAACGTTTTCAATCTGTTTTTACTCGGATTGATTTTGTTTCTAGTGCTCCTGATCCTGCTTTATTTGTTCCTCGTTTTACTCATGAATTGGTTTTTCTCTTATTATATGTAGATAATATGATTATCATTGGTCCTATATTATTGCTTGCTATAGACAAAAGAAAAACAACATCTTTTATTTGAGTTTGAGATGAAGGATTTGGGTCCTCTACGTTATTTCTTGGTATTGAGGTTGTTTCTTCTTATAAAGGCCATCTTTTATTCCAGTCTAAGTATGCCAATGAGCTTATTCATCGTACCCACTTAAAAGATGATAAGGTCGTTGCTATTCTTATTGAGTTAAATGCCAAATTCTCATGTTCTGATGGTGTTCTTCTTGATGATCCAATATTGTATCATGGACTGGTTGGTTGTTTGATTTATCTTACTGTTATTCACCCAGATATTGCATATGGAGTTCATATTCTTGTTAGTTAATTTTTCTTTGCTCTCTGTACTACTCATTAGGCTGCCTTACTTTGTATTTTGCGGTATGTGCGCTACACTATTTCAGAGGTTATTGTTGTCGTCAAGCTCCTCTCTGGCTTTACATGCCTATGTTGATGCTGATTGGGCTGGGGATAGTACTGATAGCAAGTCTACCACTAGTTTCTGTGTTTTTTTTTCTGAGTGATTCTCTTATTTTTTGGGAAAGTAAGAAATACGCCACTATCGAGATAGTTTGGCTTCGTTAGCTTTTAGCTGATATGAGAGTTGTTCTATCCTCTCATGCTCCTCCGTACTTTGACAATAAAAGTGTCATCGAGAATGCTCACAATTCGGTATTTCATAAGCGCACGAAACATATTGAAATTGATTGTCGTTTTGTTTATCAACATCTTCAGCTAGACACTATTGCTTTACCGTTTGTATCTTCTTTGCTACAACTTGTATATTTTTTCACAATGTCTCACACTGCATCTCGTTTTCGATTCTTATTTAGTAAACTCTCGATGCTCTCCAGACTCGCATCATGAGTTTGGGAAGAAAAAAAGGGGGTGAGAGTGTATATAAATTTTTATAATAGGGGTATATTTGTCTTTGGGGTAGTATAGGGTTTTTCTGATTTTCTTGAGCTATATATATTCTTGTAATCTAGTTTATTTGACTCGCGAGAGTATTATTTGTACCCAATAAAACTTTCAGCAACAACTTTTTAATCATTGAAAGTTTTCAGGTTGTAGGATTATGAATCGCCATCAATGCATGTGGCCAACATTCAATAACACTTATCCCAATGAGCAAATCTGGTTGGACAAGACCAACGATTTTGAGTTTTGTAATTTATTCTCCAAGGTTAATGAGGTTACTTTAGAGAGAAACCAGTGGAAAATTTTGAATCAATCTACAAATGAGGGTAGAAGGCAAAAAATAAAATCGAAGAAAGGGAAAAAATAAAAGGTTGACCTTTTAGTATCCCTTCGCTATCAAAACTTACTAGAACCAATTTACCTAATCAAGAAAAAGAAAAGAAAGAACTTTTCTACAATGACAACTTTCATCATCTCGACAGCTCCCACTTCTTATAACTAGGAGTAGGACAATATCAATACTTCTATCACAATCCACAGGATGAGTTGGTTAAGATCCTTAGTGACATGATATCTTTGTGTGAGATCACCAGTGGGGATGTCTCTTTACGCCTTAATAATGTGTGAAAAATTAAAAAAAGAAGATGAAGGTTAATTTACTGTATAAGAGAAGCTTCAAGTGTCCCGGTGAAGGGGAGCCGTCTTCATGGGGCCTCAACAATCCCGGTAGCGATGTCCAAAGCGTGACGGACTAGGTCAAATTGAGGAGTTTGCTATGGAGATAGGTTTCCGGTTCGTGAACCAAATGTCTCACCTGACGACTCCAGACGAATTTGAGTCTCGTTTAATGGGATTTGACCAAGGCTCAAAGACCTCTGGGACATGGAACAGTACTTTAAGGTGGCTGTTCGTGCCCCAGTTGACTACCAAGTCACAATGGCAACAATGTATCTCTCTGGGGATGCGAAGAATATTTGAAACCACTCTTGAACCATCACACGGATTTCGACCCAATAGACTTATATTTTTTATTGATTCGACTAAAGGAGAGGGACTCCTAGTAGCAAACTTATATAAAAGAACCCCCATAGAGACGCAAGAGATATAGGAGCCGCCAGCCGGATCGACTAACAAATGATAGGCAAGAGGGATGAGCTCATTCGACTAATCAGTGATCCCCGGGCCTACCTAACACATATGCCCCTGAAATAGGGGATTGGTTGATCGAAAAGCTCAGGTAGGAGTAGACATTCCATACAAATTTTTCTGATCCGTTAGCTGGTCTTCCTCTCAAATCCGGGATCCTTACATTAGGCACTGTCTTCAAGGCTCCCAAGATATTCCTTGAACGATAGGAATCTGGGAGAAAAAAGGTCAACAACGATCAATGAGACCTCATCCAAAATCTTGAAACTCTGAACAGAAGATCATAACGGAATCGATGTCCTTTGGCAATTGCACTATGCTGTCAAAGGGCAAGGGCTTAGCCAACTGAATGACCTTCGCCAGGACGCCCAGCCCCCAACTCGGTCGGTCGGTTGACCCACCTACCAGATGATGAGATTCTCGATCGATTTGATCGAATTTCAAAAAGTTTTTCTCAATATGCGGAACAATAGAGCTTTCGATCAAGATGTATCGCCTCCCCCGTTTGGGCTCTCGCTCGAATCGGAACTCTTATGCGTTGGTAGGCTTTCAACTCAATCTAATAGCCAGTTTATCCGAACCGAATTAGCACTTCTCAGATCAGGCTAGGCCTCTCCAGCTGAGTTGGGTGCCGGGGCCCTAGATGCACTAGCGATTGGCACAGAGGGGAGTGATTGCTTGGGTTTCTCGGCCTGGTATCCTGTACCTCGCGTTCATGATATCTACATTCAACTGTGCCTCGGGGACACGGTCGAAGCACGCCCCCCCAGTGTGCTTCTTTCATGATATGCTCTGGTCCTGGGTGCCTTCCAATGGTCTTCTAGCCTTAGAAGAAGTCGTGTCCGTCTCGAACATCTGCAACGTCCTCCCACACCTTTTTCTATTTAAAATCTGGGACAAACTGAAGGAAAAGGCTGGCCCATTCAGTGACTTTTGCGGTCGCTATCACTAAACCAACTTGAATTTGAACTATGATTCAGATTAAGTCTTATCGAAATCGGATTTCTTTTTCGTGCCATATGTGCTTAGACTTTACTTTTTCCCCCTTTTTCTTCTCGGTCCAATTATGGTTCTCAAAGGTCTTCGTTTCCGTGTAGAAGCAAACTCTCCACACGGGATTCCACGTGCCCCATGCTACTCAGGTCAGAGCGTAAGCTAGTGATGCTTTCGGCTATTGGACTTTCGCCATTTAGGGTGCAGCATTCCACTGCTTCGCCTAGCAGCACGACACTTGTATTGCTCTCCTACAACCCTGTTTTCACGGTTTAGTAGCAAGAAGCCCCAAATCCTTGATTTGGCCAGAAAAGACTGCACTGCTTTGGGCCCAGGAAGCAAAGGAATGAGCTCGACTACTTCTCCTCCAAACTTCTTTTTTTTCGTGCCCGTTCTGCATACGCTTCGCACCCCAACCCAATGGCATTTTTCTCTCCTCTTCTTCTTCATTGGACGGTTCGGATGGACGTTGCTGTTTTTTCCCAACTAAAATAGAAAAGGCTATATCACATCAAGATGTCGATTCGTTTTTCGCCCCCAATGAGATGGGGAATTTGTAACCCCCTATTTATACTTTTTGGTCCTTCATCTTTCTGAATCGAGACTCGGCCTTGCTCGCGTCATTCCAACAACTGGCAGGGAACACCTCAGTATACGACCGCGCGCAGTGACTGGGAGTCTGGAAGCTTTTAAGGGGTATCCTTTGACTTTGTAATGGCGGATTTGCCTGACCTTATTTCTTTCTTTAGAGGAAACTAAAGGAGTCATCACTTCAAGTGAAGGCGGAAGAGAAGACTGGAAAGTTGGAGTCAGCAACTGTGGTGAAGAGGCGGCAAGCACAAATGAGAGGGACATCACTGAAGAGCTTAACTGACGAGCTATTTTTGTGATTAGCGCTTCTGCTCATTGGTAGGGGTGTCAAACGTGTCGGGTTAAACGGTTACGTGTCGGGTTAAACGGGTGACGGGTGAAAAACGTGTAAACCCGTACACGACACGTTTAATAAACGGGTAAAAAATCAAAACACGAACACGAACCGATTAATAAACGGGTAACACGACACGACTCGTTTAACACGTCTAATTTTAAACGAGTCGAATCGGGTTGGATCGGGTTAACACGATAAACCACTCGTTTAACCCATTTACCTGTTTACCACCCGTTTGACCCATTTAACACGATAAACCACCCGTTTAACCATTTATCTGTTTATTTAAAAATGTTATATATCTTTATAAAACTAACAAACTAACACAAATAAATGTGATATTTAGAGATATCTCATACCATACCACACCATATTATAAAGTACAAACTACAATCCAAAATATCCAAATTCCACCAACAACCATATTACAAATCATAAATACAATCCGAAATAACAATCATATTACAAACCACAATCTCAAACAAACACAAATTCCATGATTCACAAAATCCCGTGAAAAATATCAAATCTCCACCTTCATGACAACGAGCAGATTCAACAACCAAATTCTCATGCCCTAAACAAATTAAAATGAAATATTATATAACATTAATAATTAAATAGACTCATAACTAGATAAGTACCAAAAACTTGACATTACCTCTCTTTAGTCATGATCAATAATGTGTTCGGAAGAATCCATCTGTTTGAGACAAACACGAAAGAATTAAAAACACATACATTGCAGATATATCTAAGAAGAAATAGATAGACTTGTAGATTATATCTAAAAAAACATCACCAGCTGTCCTATATTCTTATAAAACTAGGTTAACATTGAGAAGTAGACAAAGCTAAAAAAATTGTTATCAATGCACAAACAAAGGCTCGCCCTGATGCCCAAAGGACTGGAACCATAAATCCGAAATGACAATTATATGGTATCCTACAAAATAAGATTTCACAAAACGATTGAAACTAATTAAAATACAGGATCTAGTGCATGTATTCACCACTAGTTTGTTAAGAAACCTGAATCATTCACCATCATACTTGTCATTTTAGGACAACAATCTCATATTAGCAGACTGTTGAGCATAGATGTCATGTCTCAAATAGTTAAATAAAATTTAAGCACCATAGCCAAACTACCAACTTAGAGAAGCTTTTAATAAATGTGGAAGCAAATTGGAATCAGAAATGCAAAATATATACTTGTATTTGAACTCCCTTTAATTTAAGAAATATTAAATCAGTAAATGAAAAATTGCATGCGTAACATACTTAGTGAGGTGGGAACTATAGAGTATAATGGAGGGAATAGATAGATACTTCATGTCTTTTTCATCTAATTTGTGCATTTGAAAAACAAGTCTGGCTGAAACTGAAAGTATGCTCCAAGAAGATAACCGTCAGACCTGCTGAGGCGGTAAAAATAAAATCACACTGATACAGATCTAAGGTCTCAGATCTGATACTGATACCGATACAGATCTGAAATACATCTAAAATCAACTAATACAGATCTGAAATACATCTAAAATCACACTAAAATACCGATCTAAAAAATATTTACCGTGGTCAGCGACTCAAGCTTGGAGATATAGAGAGAGAGAGCTCCGTTTGGTTTAGCGATCAAGCTCCGTTTGGTTCAGCGATCAACCTATGTTTGGTTCAGCGATCAACCTCCGTGGTTAGTAAGCTCCGTTCGGTTCAGTTCAACGTAGATGGAGAGAGGAGCAACACCTAAGCTTGGAGAGAGAGAGAGAGAGAGAGAGAGAGAGAGAGTGGAGAGTCTGGAGGCAGTAGGCGCAACCCAAAGTTCAGTCGTTCAACGATGAAAATAGATTAGGGTTTGGGAAAAATTACTTTATATATTTTTTGTGTAGCTGTCATAAAAAAAATAAAAATTTGGTCAATATTTTTAAAATAATTATTAATTTATTATTATATTAATTTTATTTAAACGGGTTATAAACGGGTTGACATGTCTCACCCGAACACGACCTGTTTATTAAACGGGTTAAACGGGTCAACCCGTTTATCACCCGAACCCGTTAAGGCCTCACCCAAACCCATTTAATCCGTGTCGATTCGTGTCGGTTAATCGTATCGTGTTGGATTTTGACAGGCCTACTCATTGGCTTGAAATCCTACACAAAAAGTCGATGGGAAAGCTACCATACCCGGATCGAGAAGAACAAGAAACGACAGACTCGAGTTCTATCATCTGGAGCCCCTAATAGGGCTTCGAGTTACCTCTAGTCTCTTCCGCACCCGATCTCGGTCTCGGATGACGCGGTCAGAAGTTAGAGAAAGGGGAGTACTCTTTGACAGAATTGGCGTTTCGCTTGGACACTCTATTGTTGCCTCCTATTTTTGAGGGGGTGATCGGGGTTAAGCCGCGTGGTGATACCCGCGAAAAACAAAGGATTTTGCTTAAATCTGCAAAGGTTTTCTTGCAGTGTTAAATGGAGAATGTGGAAAGTAAAATTCGATGTTGCCTTACCAACCCCTGGGAAACTCCAAATACAAACCTATGCCCTCAACCACAAGGGAGATACTGTAGATACAGCTCTTGTAATGCCACAAATCACCAAGAATGTAATCCTAGGCCAGTAATAGAATTGGATTGAGCACAGTATTGCAGGTGCTTTGAGGCGACGTATGAAGATTAAAGAATTTAGCTATCAGAAGTAAAAGATTGACTTTTGTTGTCTCAATTACGCTTGAATTAGCATAATGCCAAAAATTTAAAGACTATCTATTTTGGTGGTTTCTGGCCTGTACATATGGCGACTTTAACCTGCTAAGCAGGAGTGATGCAGTTTTGAGTGTTTTGTTCATTCATGTGGCTCAATTTGCATCGCTTACACAAACTAGGATGCATCATCATGAGTCCAGGATTTTTTATGATGATAGTGGAAAATAATAAGTAAGAAGGGGCATGCTGATTGGCTAGGCTAATTCTTTGGAACATGCTAAAAATGTTCTTCTCAACAATATTAACTTTTCAAAAACTTTCTGGAGAGTAATTTACTCTAACCTTTAGCTTTGAACTTAAACTGAAGACAATAACTGCACCAACTTTTGGTCTGAAATTATCTTTACCTTCCTGTGAGTTGACAGCTTGACACATATTGTCAACACTTCTACTGTCTCCTATGGTTCAACCTAACTGTAAAGCTTTCTTAGAGTCATTGTTGAAAAACAAGACCTATCCACATTGGACCTAGTAAAACGGTTTATTTTTATCTCAATGTCGCTGTGCAGACCACTTTTGTGATACTAGAGTAGAGAACTGTGACAAAAAAAAAGGAACTTATTTTTCTAGCTTGATTATATCTTGTTAGACTGCCTTTACTATATTGGATGTTGATGCTATTCAGGAAAGTGAACCAGTTAAAGGGGATCGATGGGTGGGCAAAATTAACTTTGTTGAGATACGCTCGTATTGGCATATCTTTAGGAGTTTTGATAGAATGTGGAGCTTTTTCATTTTAAGCTTACAGGTAATCTGCTTTTGTTTCTGATAGTATCATTGGTTAATATTGGTTACTTGTCTCCTTTCTTATTTATTTTATTATGCCATGTTGACATAACATATTCATTGAAGGCAATGATCATCATTGCTTGGAATGGATCGGGGGAACTTGGTGCAATTTTTGAGGGAAATGTGTTCCTGAAAGTATTGAGCATCTTCATAACAGCTGCAATTTTAAAACTTGCTCAAGGTAAATAAAAGCAGATGATTATATTTGTTGTAATTGTCTTACTATTTACTTTATTGTCTTATTACTTGCTCAAGTTTAATAAAAGCAGATGATATTTTAGCTGTACATGTCTTATTAGTCTCTGTTTTTATGTTTATTTTTTCTGATCTCTTTAAGGTCTTGGTTGTGTGTTGTTAAGCTTTTCCCCCTTTCTATTTTTCCTATCTTGATACAATTTTCATATTCATTATCTATTTTTTTTTTCTGTTTGTTTCACAATTTATTATGGTGATGATTTTCTATATGACACGGATCCAACACCAAAGTAGCAGGCTAGGGTTGTATATTACTTGACACAACCAAGATTTAGCACTGGTGGGTAGGATATTCAGCTTGAATATTAAAGCAGTTGGTCAATTACTGATAGCCAGTTATAGATTTAGCACTGGTGGGTAGGGTATTCAGCTTGATAGGTCTTGCTTTGACATGCAGGCCGATTGATATAGGGTATAATACCAATCGAAAGCCCGTTATGAAAGGCCGAAAAGCAGTAGAAACAAGGATCCTGATCTAGGAATTCAGATAATTCTAATGTTGTGATCCAGTTGTGTTGCAAGAGTAAAAATAAAATAGCAGTGCATTCTAACGTGATCATTAGCTATGTAATCTTGTCTAATACAATCTTCTTTATCTTTGTAAACTGTTTGAAAGCAAATGTAATTTTGGGTCATTCGAGTTTCTTTAACTTTTCTCTTTGTACAAACTACAAATCACTTTGAAGAAATTCTGAAGCTTTAGGGATTAGACCTTGAATCAGTTGCCTGAATGGCAGAAATAATTATCTTTGAATTTTCTTTTAAATAATCATCCTAAGCAAATTTTGAGACCAACAACAGTGTGGATTGCTTTGGGATTCGGTGGTTGTTGATATTTGGTTATACTCCATAGTAGTATTGGCAACATCAATACTCCATAATAGTAATGGTAATGCCAATACAGATGTATTATCTGTGGTCTCAAATTTCTTGTTCCTCTACATGATACGAATGGCAGTGCATGCTTTTCATACCCTAAAATATTTTTGTTAAGGTCCTGATATAACTAAGTTGGAACAACTGATAGGTAATGTACCATTCATAGTAGAGAAGGGTACAGTTTTGGTTTTTTTGCAGAAAGAGCTAAAGTTTTATCTTCTTAACAATAAATTCTGCATTCAGCAATGTTTGTGATTTGATTATTGTTCTCTTCATCCATGCAGCTGTCCTTGATATAATTATGAGCTGGAAAGAAAGTCGCAGCATGTCATTGCATGTGAAGTTAAGATATCTATTAAAGGCTCTGTCCGCTGCAGCTTGGGTGATCATTTTACCTGTGGCCTATGCATATAGTTTGAAAAATTCATCTGGAATTGGACAGACCATCAAGAATTGGTTTGGCAATAGTCGAAGTTCGTCTTCTTTGTTAATCCTGGCAGTTCTTATTTACTTATCTCCAAACATGCTCTCTGCATTGTTATTTCTGTTTCCATTCATCCGCCGCTATTTAGAAAGGTCAGACTTTAAAATCTTGAGGCTCATGATGTGGTGGTCTCAGGTAAGCAGCAACCTTTCAGTACCATTGTATGTTGAATCGTTGATCAAGTTTGTTATGGTTTGTAAGTCAAGGGAGCATATGGCTTCTGTCAAGTATAATGATGTTCCTTAATATCTGGCAGCCTCGGCTCTATGTTGCAAGGGGGATGCATGAGAATACACTCTCTCTTTTCAAGTAAGAGTAGAATGTTGGATTGTCAGATGGCAATCCCTTACATTAATTTCCGGCTTTTCTTATTTATTATTAATTATTAATTATTTTTTCCTCTTTCAGGTACACTACGTTTTGGGTTCTACTCTTGGTGGCTAAGTTAGCATTCAGTTACTACATTGAGGTGATTTTATCCTTCATCTTCAGTTGCTATGATTGCTTGTAGTTGTACAAGTGGGAAGTAAATCTTTGATTTTATTTAATACAAATAGGAGTAAAATTAGTAATCTGTCGGGCTCTTCGGTGGCATTAAGTGTAAACAATAGACTAAGAGTAAAAAGGAAAAGAGAAAAGAGCTGACAACAACTACATATGAATAGTAAATTTGGAATATATACTCTAGACAAAACATATGTGCTAGTGTGTATTCTTATGGTTTTGCCATTTCTTTGTACTTACAAAACCTTGGGGATATCAAATGTGTGAACATGGATATGAATCTAAGGCAGCCACGTCATCCAATTTAAGTTGGTGTTAGATCCTTGCCAAGGATCTAAATTTTGTTTCAATTGCACAGAAATGGACGAAACATTTCAGTTTTTGGTGGAAACCAAAATGAATCAGTGTTCGATTATTGGAATTCGCATGTTTACGAATGTTTTGGAATGTTTCAGTCAATGTTTCAGTCAATGTTTTGGTATGTCGGCCAATGTTTTGGAATCAAAATTTAAATTTTTTTTTCTTTTTCCATTCTGTTTTTGAAATATTTTCGAAATGTTTTGATTTTTGAGGTAACTGAAACAATGCAATGGAACGGAATTTTGATCCTTCATCCAATTCCAGTCCATCCTGTTCTTGCACTCATATTGGGGAGGCTAGACTGGTTAATGGACTTTCTTGTTGCTCCTTGTGATTTTAGTGAAACCATTCACCTGCATCTGCATATTATTTTTAATATATTTTAATTTTTAGCTTATGAGGTGCTTGAACTTTTGTTCTGTCTGAATTCTGGACATGGGTTGGTTCACTGCGCATTCTGCGTCAATTAACATGGGAAACAAGTAGGGAAGGTGGCTGACCTTCTTGGGGCAAGTCAGAGTTAGGACAATTGCATATTCCTTAATTCAGGAACTAATAGAGCTAACCAACCAGTGAACCGATAGACAGATAAAAGGATGTTAGCTCCCTGCCCTCTCTAGGGTTATCTTGCAACAAAAACAAAAGGTCATGGGGACACTGGAATTTCTGGCGAAAGCGGAATGAAAAGCATCCATTCTCTCATCAGATGGAAAGAAATAATAATAACTAGATGAGGCCTTAGTATCCCGAGGAATAGCATTCAAACCAACTGTTCTAACAGGGATCTTCGACCTTTAGTCTAGTTGGTAAACTCTTTTCACTCTTATACAGAAAATCAATTTATTATTCTGTTGATTGCAGATCAAACCTCTTGTGGGTCCAACAAAAGCGATCATGAATGTTCATATAACAACTTACCAGTGGCATGAGTTTTTCCCTCGAGGTAATAAAATGCATAGTATATCCTTTTGATGGTTTTTTTGTTGAAAATGGAGACATTTTGAAATTTTTCTACTGCTGCTTGCAGCCAAGAGCAATATTGGTGTTGTCATTGCACTCTGGGCTCCTATTATTCTCGTATGTTAATGTTTATCCCACTGCTGATCTGTCCCTCATTTTTTTGCCCTTGCTCGTTTTGTTCTTTGATGTCCAAAGCAATGACTATTTACAGGTCTATTTCATGGACACTCAAATTTGGTATGCTATTTTCTCCACTATATTTGGAGGAATATATGGTGCATTCCGCCGTCTTGGAGAGGTTGGTGGAGCTTCCTGCAGTCTACTTCTATTTATGTTTGTCATCTTCTGTTGTTTTGCTCCCTATCCAGGCATGGACAGTAGTAACACATGCTGGTATGTGTTGTGCTCAGCACTTCTACAATGGCATAGAGAACTTTGTTTGAGGGAATACTTAAAACCATTTTATGCATTGTTGATGTAAATCAGACCTTTATTTGAGTGCATATCTGGTAACAAACTATGCCTCAGCAAGATATATGATATACTGGATGATACTTTTTCATGGAGCAACATAAAATTGGCTGGTAGTGATGTGTTTCATGACACATGGCATATCATTAGCTGGATAGCTCCATGAAATGCAGATCAATGTATGAGGTATTTGAATATCAGTAATAGATATATTTAATGTAGTGTTAGACATATCCAAATCATGAGAGACAAGCGTGGTGTCACACTGTCACTTGGTGTCTTTTAGTTCATTTTACTTTTTGGTAAATTTTATGTGGCAGTTTCTATTATTCTTCTTTGCTTTCATGTACTTTTTTAATTATCTTGGTGTAAGCTCAAACTAGAATGTGGAGACCAGCCCTGTGTGTGTGTGTATAGACATGTATATGTTAATGGGCAAGGTTACCGAATACCCTTAATAATATCTCTGATAATTCTTAATGCATACCATGTATGCTGCATGTCCTGTACTGCAATAGACTCAATTAAGTAGGTACTTAAGACCATGGATGACCTGTTAAGCATTGGTATATTTAGATTGGTTTTGATACTAACTTGAAATTCGTAAAGCACGCTAAAAAGGCTCCAGGGAAAAATTGGCATTGTTACTGCCCATTGACATCTTTTATGCATTATCCATCATGGTACTTTTAAAACATACCCACACCTTTCTATTTTAATCTTTTGTTAGGGTTATGCAGTACTCTTTAAGGATGATCTCCTATTGTAATAGGGTTTAGTATCATTTTGATTAACATGACCATCTGGAGCTCATGTATCACTGCTACTGTTGTAAAGAACCTTGTATGTCTACATCCATTGTTCTTTGTTAAGTATCAGAGACTGATTAAAAAGAATATAGGCTTAAAACATCTAAGATGCGTGGTTGTAGGCCGCAAACCACTCTAGTAACTGCTTTTCACCTTTTATTGTTTTTCTAGCCACTAACTTATTGAACTCGATCTTTATTCCACATATGTATCCGCAGAGATACTACTTTCTTTGCTGCACGTCATGGAGATGTTGTTCATGATTACAGGATAATTTTGTTTTTCTTCTTCAACTCTTTTTCCAAACACTAGTGCTTGAATTTCCCCTCATTTCACTTGTTGTTTTTGGTTGTTCCCACCAAGATGAAGCAACTACGTTGAACTGAATGGCTATCGACTTCATTTTTGGAAAAAAAAAATCTTACTAGCTTTGTTGAATCGAAGTTTGTTATATTATGTACTGTGTGTTTTAGGCATGATCTCAGTACGGAATATGGAGTCCTGCCTTTTCTATACTATAATCCAAAAAGCTCCAGTTCTTCTATTCTTTTACTTTTTTAAAGCATCTGGGACATTACCTTTTACATTTTAGACATCAGGAGGTATTTCGCACAAGCACATGTATGCTTTGTTTGTCTCGATCATTTTACGTTCTTGCATTGACAGTTTGACACTTGCATTTTCTTAATTGTTTGAACTCCTCAACATGAATCTTCAACTCTAGTACTAGAAGTACATGGAAGCTCCTTCATTGGACTTTTTGGAGTTTGATTTTTTACACGGCCACAGAGAAGAACCCTTCTAAAAAGTTGGCCTGTATTTATTGTTGAATGTTTGTTCTTGAAATGCTAAAAATTCACTGTTCTGTTTTGATCTCAGATTCGAACATTAGTAATGCTCAGATCTCGATTTCAATCGTTGCCTGGTGCTTTCAATGCCTGCCTGATTCCAGCAGAAAATACTGAAAAGCCTAAGAAGGGACTGAAGGCCACATTCTCTCGCAGATACCCTGAGGTTCAATTACTATCCCTTTATCAATAAAAAAAAATTTACTATCTCTGTATCATTGGTCACTCTCCTTTTTGGTGTTTGTTGGCACCTGTTTCTTTTTGTTTCTTGTTTGGAGGATTTATCCAAAATTATTCTAAATCTACAGATCCCACCTAATAAAGAGAAGGAGGCTGCAAGATTTGCTCAGATGTGGAACAAAATAATTGAAAGTTTCAGAGAGGAGGATCTGATCAGTAATAGGTACAAGCAATATGATGACCAATGATCAAAATTTCGTTTCGGTGTATTGTTTTGGTCACCTAGGAAACGGAAATGTTTCGACATGTTTCGGAAATGTTTCGACCCGTTTCGAAAATAGAATGAAAAAAAAAATTAAGAATTATTTTTTCAAAACATTGATCAAAATATACCAAAATATCTTAAAATACTTTGAAACATTCCGAAATAATTGTGCAAATGCATTGAAATATAACAAAACATTTTAAAACATTATGCAACACCTTGAAGTATTATAATTTCGATTTCATCACTGATTCGTTTCGGTCTCCTTGAAAATAGAAACGTTTCAGATGTTTCGACCATTTCGAAACGATATTTTGATCCTTGATGATGACTATATATGTCTCTTACATGAAAAAAGGATGATTATATAATCTTGACTACTATGACGCCCTTTATATTTTTCCTTTCATTGTCCCTCCCCCCTCCTCTTCCTTCCTCTTCGTTCTTTGTGTCTGAAATTGCTCAATTTCTTCCACTTTGCAGGGAAAGAAGCCTATTGCTTGTACCATACTGGGCTGACCGTTACTTAGACCTCATTCAGTGGCCTCCATTTTTACTTGCTAGCAAGGTTTGTTGCTTCCAAGGCTACTATCTTCCCTTTGTAAAGAGAGTTTGTGTCCTTCATGTAAAGATTAGGGTCACCCAAGGTTGGTATGGTTGAGGACCTGATGTAGATTAGGAAGGGGAAGAATTAGGGATGAGAAGAGAAGAAGAAGGGGATGAGAAATTAAAAGAAAGAGAAGGAACTTGGGAAGCAAGCAATATCAATATTCAATAATAATCAAAGTACCCAAACACAAATACCATATCTCCTATATATATATATATATAGGGAGTACAAGCCCTAAAGCAAATAAATTGCCAAAATGACAACTAAGTCCTAATAAGTAAAGTGACAAATAACTCATAATCCTTATGATTGTGCTTACTATAACGAAAGACAATCCGATTCCCATCAGGACCTCTCTATTTGTTGCCAATTTTTTTTGACTTGAATGCTCTAACAAGGTAATAAAGCTTGACCATGGATGGTTAGTGGACCAAGTCTCTCCCGCAAGTTCCCGGTATGAAAGTTCGTCTATTTGTTCTATTAGCCCACATGTGAGCCCGGATCCCACATTTGGTAGTGTGTAAATAGAGCTTGTATTTCAATTCCCACATCAGAAAAATTGTGGCCACCCAGGGTTGGTTTATATGGCTGAGGGGTCTCTTTACTCATTGCAATTGGTTTTAGTTGAATGCTCTAACATCATAATCATTGTTAAAAAATTTGTATGTCTATACTGTATCGTCTGTGTAGCTTCCCATAGCACTGGATATGGCTAAAGATAGCAAAGAGAGAGACCGCGAGCTCAGAAAAAGATTAAATGCGGACAGTTATATGCGCTGTGCTGTCCGCGAGTGTTATGCTTCATGCAAAAACATTATCAATTTTTTGGTTTTGGGGCAACGCGAAAAACTGTAAGTTAATTACCATCTAAAATATTGACGCGAAAATGTGAGAATCATCACCATGTTTAATTATATTGTGTTGCCTGTTATTGTCAGCGTTATTGAGGAAATATTCACGAAAGTTGATCATCATATAGAAGATGATAATCTGATAAGTGAATTGAATATGAGTGAGCTGCCCAGCCTCTATGGGCACTTCGTTCAACTTATTGAATATCTGGTAAGTGTCCTGTAGCCATTGTCGAGTTAAAATTAACAAAGAGTCCTAACTGAATCAGTTTTTATTTGACAGCTAGTAAATAGAAAAGAAGACAAGGATCAGGTTGTAATTGTCTTACTCAATATGCTAGAGGTTGTGACCAGAGACATAATGGAGGATTCCATTCCTAGGTAATTCCCGCGGAAGCAATTATTTTCTCAAGCATATTTCCATTTTGATGTGGTTGCCACATGCTCATTATTTTCTTTATGTAGTTTGCAAGATTCCAGCCAAAGTGGGTCTTATGGAATGCATGAGGGAATGACCCCTCTTGATCAACAATATCAGTTCTTTGGTGCACTTAAATTTCCAGTTACAGAAGAAACAGATGCTTGGATAGAGAAAGTAAGTTTTGTATTTTTTTACAAATTATAGTAGGTGGGGTTTTCTGGTTCTTTTGTCAGACTATGTGTATCTTTTTTGTACCTTTTCTTTTTGTGACTTGAAGCAAGATATTTATTATGGTATTTGTTCCCCTGTGATTTATGTCCTTGTCTTCAGATCAGAAGACTTCATCTATTGCTAACCGTGAAAGAGTCAGCTATGGATGTGCCATCCAATTTGGAAGCAAGAAGGCGCATTTCTTTCTTCTCAAATTCACTGTATATGGACATGCCTGCTGCACCCAAAGTTCGCAATATGCTTTCCTTCTCGTAAGTCCTCATATTCTTAACTTTTTATGCATAACCGCTGCGTATTTTGGATCTTTTAATGCAGGCCTCATGAGTCTTAGGACTGGGATCTGTCTTTATTCCTTAGTGATCCAAATGCCAATTTAATTGTTTCTTTCCTAAATTGTCAACATATATTGGGGAATGCTGTTTTAAAACGTCGGCAGCACATAATGTGTTGTAATTTAAAAACAGAGGAGTCTAAACTAGCTCATGTGCCGTAGCCAGTCTTTACTTTTTTGCTTCTGGCATTAATTTTAACATATTTTACCATTTTAGTATATAAATGCTCTGTCCATATGCATTTCTGAACATCAGTTTTTGTTATTTACGTTGACTTGCTTGAACATTACTGCCGAATTTACTTTCTATTTTATGCTGATGTGGATATCGATTCACTCTTATAGTATACATTTGATGAAGGTCACTTGCACGGTCAAAGATTGTGTGTATATATGTACTACTGTTATGTGATCGTATCTCTCCATGAACTTGGACAGTGACTGATCTTGCAATTGTAAACTTTCCCTTGGCGTTCTTTTGACTACTCATTAATTGTCTAACACTATTTTTTCTCTTTTCGAGGTTTGTGCTCTTTTCAATAGTAAGTAACTTTCTTTTTTTAAATGTGATTAAAATGTTACTATGGTTAAAATGTAAGTGAGTGGTTAAAATATATAGTTAAAATGTCTATTGTGGTTAAATATAAGTTGTAAGATTAGCAGTTGAATCATAGCTCTAAATGATGTTTTGTTTTATGTTTCATGAGCTTTGAACTTTTTTTTTTCCCCTCTTTTGGAGGTTTGTGCTTATTTCAATCGTAAATAACTAAAAAGGTGATACTTATCAACTATATAACATTAGGGTACCCACGTGCAATGTACTCCTTTTTTTTTATTTTTTTTTATGCAAGTACGTGCTTAAAACGTTTACTATGATTAAAATGGAAGTATAGTTAAAACTTATAATGTGGTTAAAATGTTTAATTTGGTTAAAATGTAAGTTGTTGTAACATTGTAGATCTAAATGATTTGTGTCGTCGTTTTGTTTTATGTTTCATGAACTTTGAGATAAGAAATTGTTAAAAAAAATTCAGCTATTTTTATTAGAACATATGGATAGTAAAGCGTAGAAGCCATTACTCGTTTATTACAAAGAAGTGGTTGTCACCTGTAATTTGCCCCACGCCAAATATTTTATGCCAATGAGGATTTAGTAGTTTTACAATATTTGGATCATCGTGCACCAAACTGCTTAGAAGATCGTGATGTAAACAACTACATCTAACTAAATGTAGTTAGCTCTACAACTCGATCTACACAGACTCTCTCTCTCTCTCTCTGTTCTAGATTCACAACTGACCCCATTTTCTAGGGCTTTTGTGGGTGGGTCCAATTACTAGGGTTGGCTGCATTAATTTTCTGGAGCAAACATGTGAGTACATTAAAGCGGACTAGTTGACGGAGCTACTCTCTTCCCATTTGGAGTAGCAATAAGGTCTATAGTTAACGTCCAATCATCCATTATAAATCCATTAGCTTACCATGACGTAAAGAATTAAATAACTTTTACTAAATCTCATCTTAAACAAGACCCAAACACAAGATATCATAATGCTTTGGTGTTATCTCAATATTATTAATCCAAATGACAAGGAAGGTTTCTATAACCAATGACCTAGTTTTTCGTATTACATAGAAACGGCAGAGAGTTTCTGTTCTGTGAAAGATAACTAACCTTGGCATCACAAAATTTATCATTTTTTAGCCATAACAGTTAGATGGGTTCAATATCTATTTGTTTTTTTCTCATCTATGGGATCTAAGGTTTGGCACGGCCATGGCGTGCAGGTGACTTGCCTAATGGAGCCCCATGCCAAGGCCAAGGTGGGGGTGTGCTTGTTAAGCAACCCTAATGTGTATGGTGGCTCCTAAAATACTTGGAAGTGTATTGGTGTGTAAGTGGTTTTTAGGCATTTTGGTTGGTGGTTGGTGAAAACTTTGATTGCATAGTTAAAAGAGAAACAGAAATAGAAGAAAGTGAGAATATTATTACGGCTTACTAGTCTATTACAACTTAAGATGAAAGATGCGTAATAGAAACTCTTTTACAACAGGGCAAAACTAATAAATGATAGAAGGACTAAACTACCCAAAATACTAACATCCCCCATCAAACTCATGATGTAATAGCACAAAATATTAGGAGTTTGTCAAGAAGAAAACGGAAGTGCATAATTGTGTTAGACTTCGTAAAGAAATCCACCAACTACATAGCACTTGTGGTGTCACAATGCATAGGAGTAGGAACAGGAGATGCCAAGATCAACAAATAATAGATTTTTGGGTTTTAATGGCAAATAATATATATATGTATGAGATATATTGAGAGAGAAAGAGTTTTAATATAAGAAACTCTAAAATTTAAAGTATTAGTTTTCAAATTAATCGGTTTTCAATAGTAACTGTGATGTTAGGGGTACTTCGGTCCTTTTGCTGAATTGTCCTTTTTGCCAAAAACTTTTTGAGTTTGTACTTAAAGCCAAACAAATAAGTTATAGAAAGTGTATCGGCTTCCAAACAACCCAAATATATAAGCTAACAGATTGCAACAGATACCCAATAAGTAAAGTAACCCAACACGAAAACCAGAAGCTAGAAGCAGAACAACCAACGTAAAAACCATAAGTCAGAAGCTGAGCAACCAACATAAAAACCAGTAGCAGGTAAGCCAAAGAAGATCACAACACCACTGTGCAAGTCGAAGGAGTTCACAAACCAGAACAGTTGACAGAAATTAGAAGCCGCAAAGAATAACCCACCAAAACTAGAAACATTCAACAAACTAAGCCCCCGGAGGGTACTCAGCTGAACCAACAAAAGTAGCAAAAATCCTTCAGAAATCAACCAACTGTTGTAGAATCATACAGCTGTGTATTCAAAGCAACTAATCACACCCTTTAGGTGTGATTGTAGCAACAAATTCGAAGAGAAGTCATGCAAAGAACAGATCAAAAAATCTTGATCCCATTTTTTCGAAAAACATTCGAAAAATCAAAAACCCTATCAAACGACAACGAACTCAAAAACGAACCATACCATGTCAAAACTCGCAGAAAATTGATCAGAATAGTTGTTGTAATCGTTGCTAATTGATGACATCATAATGACGCCATCATCCTTGTAAAAAAAAAAAAGATGGTGTAAGCCTCTCGCTGAACTAGATTTTTCTCTGATGTATACTACTATGTTCCTAAACTTGCATAGGATAGAAAACACGTTCTGATACCATAAAAATTTGGATTGCATAAAAAAGAAATAGAAGAAAGTGAGAATATTATCACAGTTCACTAGTCTCATTACAACTTCAGATGAAAGATGCAAAATAAAAACCCTTTTATAGTAGGGCAAAACAAATAAAGGATAGAAGGACTAAACTACCCTTAATACTAAAATATTTTAACATTTGGCAGGGTCAGTTACTAGATAGTGTACATCGTAAGCTGATCGTGCTGCAGAAATACTTAGGGATCTATGGCAGTGGCAATTTCGTAAGTACCATTACGATTCCTCAACTCTTCTGATGTCCTTTATTATCAAATTTGGGTTTTCTTCCCAAAATATATTTAAAGGGGGGGTGCGCCTTGGGGCACCTAGGCCAAGCAACCTTATGCCTCCAAGCCTTGACAAGCCATAGCAAGATTTGACACCAAGAAACCTTGTCACCGGTGAGGCAACATACACAAGTTCGAGACTCGAGAAAATGTGGGACCGATGCATTGGTAGGACCCATCGTTAGTGTAAGCCCCACGCATGGCTGAGGGAGGCAACACATTGTGATCATGGTTGGGCACATTGAGGCAAAGCAGTGGGCTTATGCAAGGCGTTCTTGCATGCTTAAAAGAACAAGTTATGGGCTAGGCATACCTTGGCATGTTATCACAGACATGACAGTATGTTAGGAAGGCATTGATTTGACTAAGCAAGTAGTTGGTGGTGATTTTTAGTGGTTACCAAGACACAACTATTCCTGCATGTTTGGATTGTATCCGAGTGGACAGAAGGCTTGGTGGTTTATTGAATAACTGCCAAAGAGATTTGTGCCATGCTCTAAATTGTGACTGTGCTTCCTAGCAATTTGAGGATGGCAACTGCATGGCCTAGTTGACCTTGGCTGGTTGGTACCAGCATAACTTAGGCAATTGAGTCGCCACAGATGGTCATAAATACCTTGCTAGGGTTTGCAAAATGTCAAAGAGATAAAAAAGTAGACGTTTTGTAAGCAGATCTTAGTCGGACTCCTTGTATTTTGTTGTGTTGCCTATTTGTTGTATTGTTTGAGAGAACCTCTTTAGTGGATTGATTGAGACTATGTGCGGGACTTAGTGCCATCATAGAGGCAAAAATTCGCGCTGTTTTTGACCTCTATGACACTTAACATGGCAAAGACGTATGTGTTCAAATTGTCTTTGAAATCCTGAATGGATTGATTCCAGGGCGGGGAAAGGGGGTTTGATATGCTTAATATAGGCATTTTGAGTTTGTCATTTGTGGGTTAATAAAATTATTGGGGCAAAATTTCTGGGCTTGGGAATTGTATAGCAAACTAAATCGTAGTTTGACAAATCCTTTATGAAATAATAAATTGAAATCAGTAGTTTGAGACAAGTGTTTGCTGATGCCAATTGAGATGGAATACAAATTTATCTGCCTGGCTGAATGGTTTTGAGTATGATGGAAAATTATTTAAATCGTGCTTTCAATCAATCTACGTTTATCAAGCCAGTCAAGTATTGAAAATCACAATTGCTTCCAGATGCAAACAATCATACAGACGTAGCTGCATTTGTAGTTTGTACTCAAGTAGTGAGATTCGGATTGGTATAAATAATAATACGTTTGTGTAGGACCCAACGGGCTCACTTGAATCCCATTTGCAGTAGATCTAACCTGAAGTCTCTGCATTGTTTTGTAGCACCTTAACTCCATACCATGATGAAGACGTTCTTTTCGCCATGGATCTCCTGGAAAAGCCCAATGAAGATGGTGTTTCTATCCTTTTTTACTTGCAAAAAATTTTTCCAGGTTAGCCTGCCTCGCATGTTGTTTGTGTCCCTGTGAACTAACATATGAATAATATGCTTCATCATTAGTCCCTTCGTTCTGAACGGACATGCAATCTACAGATGAATGGGATAACTTCCTTGAACGAGTTGGTTGCAGCATTGAGGAAGAACTTAAAGGAAATGCAAAATTGGAAGAAGAGCTTCGCCTATGGGCCTCATATAGAGGCCAGACACTGACTAAAACTGGTATAAGATGTACTTTTCTTATTTTGGACTATTAGGGTTGGTTTTATTTTTTTATTGATAATGACTTCTCCATGCATATGTTCTCTCCACTGTGAACAAATAAGTACGTGGTATGATGTACTATCGCCAAGCTTTGGAACTTCAGGCATTCCTCGATATGGCAAAAGAAGAAGGTGCTTATAGAAAGTCTGGTTGTAGTTTTGTACCATCTGTGTAGCAGAAATAAATTTTGTGTTTTGTTGCTGCTTCCCTGCAGAGTTAATGAAAGGATATAAGGCGGCTGAATCAAACACTGAGGAACACCTTAGGAACGAAAGGTCATTACTGGCACAATGTCAAGCAGTAGCCGACATGAAGTTCACATATGTTGTGTCGTGCCAGCAATATGGGATTCAGAAACGATCTGGTGATGCTCGTGCAAAAGACATTTTGAGGCTTATGACAGAGTATGTCTCCAGCATTTGGTATTCTTCCTTTGTTCATTGCTCAAGTCTACAACTGGTGGTTGCATTTCCTTAATTTCTTGTGGCAGGTATCCATCTCTTCGTGTAGCTTATATCGATGAGGTTGAAGAAACTGGCAAAGATAAATCCAAAAAGACGGTTGAGAAGGTTTACTATTCGGCCCTTGTGAAGGCTGTACCAAAGTCTGTTGACTCTTCTGAGCCAGATCAAAAGTTAGACCAGGTACAAAGTCTTAATATATTATGGACATTGGATTGAGCCACTATGACTGTTATCGCTATTGCTTTTGAATATCTGTTTTCTGAGCTTTGTTTAGAATCAAATCATGATGGTAGGAGCAGGGTTATAATCAAGTCCTAGTGGCATTTTTTGACTTGATAGTGCTCATGAGTTGTGCTTCTTTGTCTTGGTACAACATGGGGCTTATTGTTTCTGTACTGCGATTGAGATCACTATAGTGACCAGCCTATTGAGAGGCATGCATCTCCAGTCCTTTGATTTGTTATTGGTATGAAATATCATGATTTTCATTTACAAGGATCTAGGATGCACGGATACTTCTAGGAGGGGTGCCGTGGCAGTGTCACGACTAGGAGTTGTCCTGAATGGGGAACTTTGACACGGTCAAGGTATGACCACAAAATTAAAAAAAAAAAAAAACCGACCGTTACCTATTAAGAGGGGTGTAATTTTTTTTTTTTTGTAATGTAACTTATATGGTATGAATTTTAATAGATGAAATAATGTTTGATGAAAATGGTGGATATTTAATCAAAAAATTAATACTTGCTAGGTTTTATTATTAATATTGTTATAAAAATGCTTTATTTTTAATATATTAATTCTATTATTATCTAAAAAATATATTATATTATTTTAATAGCGAATCCTTGTTGAACCCGTGTCCTATATTTTTGAATTTTGCCTTACCTCATGTCCGTATCATATTGGATACAACACCCATGTCTGTATCCGTGCTTCCTAAACAAGGATCTAGAAATTCTCAAAGTATGCTGGTTTTTTACTTGCTTTTTCATGTTACGACCCCGATGAAGTTTTAATGCTTTAACAGATCGTTTATATTTCCATGTCCAGGTTGTTTATAAGATTAAACTTCCAGGACCTGCTATATTAGGTGAAGGAAAACCAGAAAATCAAAACCATGCCATAATCTTCACGCGTGGGGAAGGCTTGCAAACTATAGATATGAACCAGGCAATGTCTTGGCTTTGTCAACTTAAAACGTATGGTACATGTACATTGTTAGCTTAAAGCATGATCATTAAATGCCCAATCAACAGGATAACTACTTGGAAGAAGCTTTCAAAGTGAGGAATTTGCTGCAAGAATTTCTCAAGAAGCATGGTGTGAGGAATCCGACAATACTGGGACTTAGAGAGCATATATTCACTGGCAGGTATTTGGATGACTCTTGCTAATCTGGAACTTGGTTCTGGTAGCAACGCTGCTGTACCTCCGTACTTACTTATATGCTTGCACTCCAATGCCTCCTGCAATCAAGTAACTTTGTCTGTATGGGATTCTTAATCATTTTATGTTTTATTTGTAGTGTTTCTTCGCTTGCATGGTTTATGTCAAATCAGGAGACGAGTTTTGTCACAATTGGGCAGCGATTATTGGCCAACCCGCTGAAGTAAGCATTCGAAGTTGATTATTTACATACTAACATGGATATGTTTTAAATTCATGTTTTTAGCATCCAAAAAGTACTAGTTGTTCTCTCTCAATAAATAATGTTGGTTAGGTATCAATTTTATTGATCTTTCGGTGTTATGTGTGGGGTGACCATGCCTTTGAAGTGTGGCGTAATCATTCATGCTCTAGAAGATTGAACTCTTACATTGGGATTGTTAAGTTTGGAGAATAGAGAGACACAAACCACAATATGTGAGAGAGACGGAGAGGGGTGAACCTTACCCTACCTCTCACTATCAATTGGTATTTATACTTATCTAATAAAACATTAAAAGACTAGTATACACTTAGAGAGGTATACTTATTACAACTATAATAATAATATTCTCTACACTTCCTCTCAAGCTGGAGTATATGTACTATATAATCCAAACTTGGAACAAATCGTTGTAAGACGAGTGCGGCTTCATGTTTTGGTAAACATATCTGCAAGCTGATCTTCAGATTTCACAAACGGTGTTTCAATATGTCCATCCAATATCTTGTCTCGAATAAAGTGACAATCAACTTTGATATGTTTGATTCTCTCATGGAATGCGGAATTAGCAGCAATATGAATAGCTGCTTGATTATCACAAAATAGCTTTAAGGGAGATGCTGGACCAAAAAACCTATCTCCTAAAAGAGGTGTCATAACCGTGTCAACTCACTAGTGGTATGTGTCATTGCCCTATACTCAACCGCAGCACTAGACCGAGCTATCACTATTTGTTTCTTACTTTTCTATGTAACTACGTTACTTCCCAAGAAGGTACAATATCCAATGGTTGATCTTCGATCCGAGGAAGAGCCAACCCAATCAACATCTGTAAAATCTTCCACTCTATGATGTCCATGAGTTCGATACAATAACCCAAGTCCAAGAGCACATTTAAGGTATTGAAGAATGCAGATGACTGCATCCCAATGTGGTTTTTTCGGGTATCCTATAAACTGGCTCACAACACTAACCACGTATGCAATATCTGGTTGGGTAATAGTAAGATAATTTAGCTGCCCAACCAACTTGTGATAGTGACCCGGATTTTCAAACAATGCACCATCATCCATTAATAGCTTCTGATTCGAATCCATATGAATATCAGCTGGTCTACCCCCTAGTAAACCTACTTCTGCTAGCATGTCAAGTACATACTTTCGCTAAGACAAACAAATGTCCGACTTGACAACTTCAATACCCAAGAAGTACTAGAGTTTGCCTAGTTTTTTAGTATGAAGTTGGTGTTGAAGGAAGACTTTCAACTCTATAATACCCTCATAATCATCACCAATAATTATAATATCATCCACATAAACAACCAGTATAATGTATCCATAATTAGTATGTCTGTGGAAAACAGAGTGGTCAGTCTGATATCTAAGAAGATCAAACTCTAAAACTGTCTCTGAAAACTTACCAAACTACGCCCTCGATGATTGCTTCAAACCATACAAAGATTTCTTTAGCAGACAAAAACTCTTACGATACTCTCCATGAGCAGCATACCCAGGTGGCTGCTCCATATGTACTTCTTTAGCCAAGTCACCGTGCAAAAAGACATTTTTCACATCTAATAGAAACTAACGCTAATGCAGATTAACAACCAAAGAAATCATTATACGAACAGAAGAAATTTTGGCAACGGGAGAGAATGTTTCCTCATAATCAACGACATAGATTTGAGTATAGCTCTTGGCAATAAGTCTGACTTTGATGCATTCAACAGAACCATTAGGATTAAATTTGACGGTATACACCCACCGACGGACGACAATCAATAGTCTTTTTACCAGGAGGTAAGGGAACAAACTCTCAAATCCCATTATGATGTAAGACATCTATCTCCACGTCCATAGTTTTCCACCAACTTGGATCAAATAACACACCCTGTAATTTCTTAGGAATAGAGATAGTAGACAACTAAGAGATAAAACAAGAAAAAACAAGAGACAAAACATCATAAGAAATAAAATTAGTAAGAGGATGCTGAGTAACACAGGACCAAGTACCTTTTTAGAGAGCAATGGGTAAAGAGGCATCAGTAACTGAAAGATTAGGATTAGAAGACGGCAAAGAAGATGGTAGGGGCACCTCAGTCGATGATCGTGGACGACGAGAGTATATACAGAGTGGGACAGAAGTGGGCTAGGGTGGTGGGGAGGATGGTAGTACAGTAGGCAGTGGAATGACAAACAGTAAGTGAAGAGGTGGGGGTAGAGATGACTGTCCAAAGTCAAGGTTCAGAGGATGAGTAGGAGCTGGGAAATATGGGACCGATTCAGTGAAGGTGATATCAGCACTAGTAAAGTGTCTGCTAAGTGTGGGAACATAATAACGATACCCCTTCTGTGTGCGAGAATAACCAAGAAAGACATATTTTGTACCATGAGGGGCAAGTTTATCATAATCAGGACCCAAGTTGGGAACATAACATACACACTCAAAGACTTTAGGAGGGAAGGAATATACGGGAGAAGTGGAGAAAATGACAGAATATGAACTTTGCCTATTTAACACAGAAGAGAGCATACGATTAATGAGATGACAAGTAATAAGAATAACATCATTCCAAAAACATCGAGGAACATTTGTCTGAAATAAAAGTGTGCAAGTCAATTCCAACAGATGACGATTCTTACACTCAGTTACACCATTTTATTGGGATGTGTAGGTACATGAAGTTTGATGAATAATGTCAATTTTACAAAGATAAATAGAAAATAGGTCTGAGGCATATTCATGAGCATTATTAGTACACAAAATACGAATACGACAATTATATTGGATTTTTATTTCCTTACATAATGTCTCAAATATAGAAAAAAATTTAGAACGAGCTCTCATAAAAAATAATCAAGTCACGAGAATAATTATCCACAAATGTCACAAAATAATTAAATTTTTAGATGAATTATTTTTTATTGGACCCCATACATCAAAATGTACTAATTCAAAT
This sequence comes from Ilex aquifolium, assembly GCA_951799425.1. NCBI lineage: Eukaryota > Viridiplantae > Streptophyta > Magnoliopsida > Aquifoliales > Aquifoliaceae > Ilex > Ilex aquifolium. Next base: position 6,949,349 of record OX637395.1, read on the forward strand.
GGACTAGACACACGATTATTGACTTAAGACTTAAAAGGATACATAGTGATGCTTACTAAGTTGACAAGTTTTGCAAGACATTGATAACACATAACTAAGACTAGGAACCTGACGCTGCAGGTTCTAGAGAGAAGGATGACCAAAGCGACAATCCTATTGAAATAGAGATGATGAGATCTGAAGTGTTTGAGGAGACGTATCATGGTCGAAGTAATAGAGACCACCAGCTTCATATCTCGTACCAATCATCTTCTTCGTTTGGAGATTCTGAAACACCCAATAAGAAGGGTAAAAAGTTATTGAGCCGTTAAGCATACGAGTAAGCTTGCTACTAGAAATTTAACTGAACGGGAATTGAGTAACAAATAAAACAAAAGATAAGGACAAATTAGGACTTAATTGAGCAGTTTCTAATTTTGGAACTTGAGAAGACGTGCCATTAGCAAGAGTAATACTATGAGGGGGATAATAGAATGATAAGTAGAAAAGGCACTAGATGAACCAGTCATGTGATCAGAGGCACCAGAGTTTATGATCCATGAGTTGCTGGTGGATGACAATAAACAAGTGGAAGGGGTATCTGACTAGACAAAAGTAGCAGTGGAAGAAGAGGGTATGGCCTGCTGTTTGGGACATGAACTGAGCATACTCCTCTTGTGTAATTGTAATTAACTTAGAGTCAGGAGAGGCCGAATGTGCTGATGGAGTAGGTAAAGAAGGAGCATCATCCTGATAGGAGACCTAATTGGCAATGCCAGATGGCTTGCCATGTAAATCCCAACAATAAGCAATAGTGTGGTTAGTACAATCACTATGAGTACATAAACGAGTGTCAGGATAGAACCACGACCTCCACTATCCCCCCCCACCCCCCCCCCCCCCCCCACCCCCGACTACTTGTCATTAGAGACAATTAAGGTTGAACGATCAGTAGAAGGACTATGATTAATATTGGAAGGATAATGAGCATCGGACAAAATAACACCCTGTAAGTAGGAAAAGACCTCGGGAAGGGATAGAAGGTTGGGACCACCCAAGATCTAGGTACGGATAGGTTCATACTCCGGCTTCAAACTAACAAGAAAGCGAACAACATTTGAATCCTCATGTTGTCATTGCTAAATTTGAGCATTAGTGGTGAAAGGATGGTAAATCCTCAATTCCTCACAAACTCCCCGAACTTGGGAGTAATAATCCTTTAAACGCAGAGTACCTTGGTCAAGGCGAAAATATTGCTTGCAGGCTTTATAAGCACGAGTAAAATTTTCAGTGCTAGAATACATGATTGCCAAATGATATCAGATGTCCTCAACAGCATCGAGATAAAGTAATGTAGAACTAGTATGAGGCTCAATGCTGTTCAACAATAATAAAATAATCTATGCATCCTCTTATTTCGACTAATCGAACCCGGGATCACTTTCCTTGGGTTTTGCTCCCACAAAATATTTTTTAAGGCCTTTGCCTTTAAGAAATACTTGAACCGATCGGGACCATAAAACATAATTAGTCCCATTGAACTTGACCGAAGTCATTGGGGCATTAAAAATGATAGTAGAGAAAAGTGTGGGTGGCATGATGGGGGTGAGAGATGGAGTATCAGTCTTGGGCTCCATAGTAATATCACATATGTTGAGCCAAACCAAACAAAAGTAGATCACGTCGCTTGAATAGTGCGAAAGCAATCAACGGTAAGAGAGTCCGAGACTAAATGTATAGAGAACTAGACGAGGAGGGTTGAATTGATGCCAAAGTAGCCTCTAAACCGGCCCGGAATCCTCAAAAGTGGCTGGAAACAAAAAAAAATTATCATTGAACCAACGTGGAACCCTTGGAAGAAGCTGAACCGGATTGAACCGACCTAATTGGGACATGAACTGGCCTAGAACCCTCGGACGTAGCTGGAAACAACAGAACCGGCCTTAAAAGTACCTGAACTGGGACTATACCAGTTTAAACTAGAACCCTAGGTTTGCTTGACTCACCTGGGCTTGAACAATGGGCTTGGAGTTGGACAATGGGCAATTAAGTCAGCTCGTGACCCAATTTGAGTTATAACCTGATGGATCAACCCAGATCTAGTCGGGCTTCGCCTTTTTCACATCGAAGGGTTCAACAGAGCGTTTGCTTCTGACGATGCACAACAAACCACCATGGCAGCAACAATAACGCCATAGCATACCACCGGCGACTACCACAACATACCTACCAAAGCCTCTGGTGACGTAACAATACTGAAATCGAGTAAAAAAAATAAATAAATAAACCACGCCGGCAACTACAAATCACGCCGGCAGTGACAATTGTACAACAACAGACCACCGATGACCACCACAACACAACCAATAAAGAGGCCAACACTCGAATTGATTAGCAGCACTCGATTCAATAACAGAATCTCAGTTCCATTGCATGCGCATACAAGAAGGACAACGGTGTAACTAGAATCCATTACCACAACAACACCGATATCCAACCACAATACACAAAAACTGGTGAGGCATAGGATGACAGAGACCCTAGACTATATTCGTGGTAGCATAGTAGACGGAACAAACGAAGAAAAGAAAAGAAAGAAGGGAAAGAATAAAAACACGACACTGTTTAAAATTTTATATCAAATTTGGATCAACCTTGCTTTGATACCATGTTAGGTTTGAAAAATGGAGAGAAACAAAACACAATATGAGAGAGAGACAGTGAGGGGTGAAACTTACCCTACCTCTCACTATCAATTGGTATTTATAGTTATCTAAAACACAAAAAATTAGTATATCCTTAAAGAGTTGTACTTATTACAACTATAATAATAATATTCTCAAGAGGGATGGATCAATATATTTGATGCTCCGGCTCATATGTGACCTTTCATCAGCGGTCATCACATGAATGAGCTATATAATGCTGGGATATGACACATTGTGCACTAGAGGTCATCGTGCTCTGATGCCATGTTACATGTAGAGTGGAGAAAAGTGTTCATATTACTCTATAATGTTACCACTAATTGCTTAGTAGCTTATGTTAGCAGTGGGCATGGGCCAACAGCCTAACTCCCAGTGCCCCAAAAAGAAGGCCATATCATCCCCAGGGCTGTCCAGAATAGTTCTAATAGATATATTTCTATGTTTATGGGAGATGCATTTTTCTTGTTTGAAGTATTAAAATGTGCCGGTTCAAAAATAAAGTATAAAAATATAAAAACTATTTGAGTAGGAAAATATTTTAAAATTTTAATAATTTTTTAAAAAATAAGAAAAATATAAATTATGTTCCATGGGTTAGGCCCCCGAAAGTAGTTGGTTTGATAGTTGGTCCAACCCTAATCAGGTCATACCCTGTTAAATAATCATCTACTCCAAAAATTTAGATAGTCATTTAATATGGTATCAGAGTAGGAGGTCCGTGTTCGAATCTCTCTTCCACCCTAATTATAAAAAATATTTTCACGTGCTAGACTCAAATTCTAGATTGCACGTGAAGGGGCGTGTCGAAATATAAATACTTAAGTTATGCCATCTCTAATAACTTAAGATTTTTGAGTAGATGGTTGTTTAACATTGTGTCAGAGCAGGAGGTCCTGTGTTAGAATTTCGCTGCCAACTTAATTATTAAATTTTTTTTCATGTGCTAGGCCCATAATCTAGTCTGCACGTGAGGGGGCATGTTGAAGTATAAATATTAAAGGTACACACTGTCCAAGAGCTTACCCCCTCACGTACAAGTTAGATTTTGGGCCTAACACTTGAAAGTCTTTTAATAATTTAGGGTGGTGGCGAGATTCGAACACTGGACCTCCTGTTTTGATACCATGTAAAATAACCATCTACTCCAAAAGTTTAAAGTATTAAAGAAGGTATAATTTAAGTATTTATACTTTGACACGCCCCCTCACGTGTAGGCTAGATTTTGGGCCTAACACGTAATTTTTTTTTTAATAATTAGGGTGGCAGCGAAATTCGAACATAGGACCTCTTATTCTGATACCATGATAAACAACTATCTACTCCAAAAGTTTAAGCTATTAGAGAAGGTGAGACTGAAGTATTTTATACTTCGACAAGCCCTCTCACGTGCAGACTATATTTTGGCCTAACACATGAAAATTCTTTAATAATCAAGGTGGCGGCAAGATTCGAACACCAGACCTTCTGGTCTGATACCATGTTAAACAACTGTTTACTCTAAAAGTTTAAACTCTTGGAATAAATGGTTATTTAACACCTACTCCTAACTTATGTCGAGATTGTAAGCAGTATGGTATGCAAGTATATTCTAGATGATAGTAAATATTCTTAGGAACAACCAAAATTCGAAAGAGCATTATATATTGTTATTCCTACTCCTAGCTTATATCTTGTTTTTGACTCCGTTTATTCAGATGATAGAATAGTTTTATCTTGCTTTTACTGACATAATACTGAGAACCTTCACTTCTAATATTCATCATGGAACAAAAGAACAATTTTATTACCATGTAGGTGATGGACATGACAATCCTGTGTGCTTTTGACCTTTCGAAATTGATTCACCTTGTTATATGAATTTCTTGTTGCTTTGTTTCCTTAAATGGGGGTTTTGAAGGAAAGGATAAGGGAGTTGATGGTAAACCTCTGTTATCTTTTTTTCTTTTCTTTTTTTGTAGTAGTAGAAAGTGATTTTTTGGTTTGCCCGTTCCACTCAAACAAAACATTTTCTCTTTCGTCTTATCTTTATCTCACGAAAAGGAGGCTTCAACTGCTTTTTCCTTTTCTCTTCATCCTTTACACTTGAAACAGGAAGAGAGTCCATGATTATTCTGTTGTTTCTTTTTCCTGTTCTAATAAGGCCATTTCCCTATCCTCTGTCTTCTACTTATCCAAATGAGCTGTTGAAGTTTTTGCATGCTGGGCGGCACATGACTATATAAATGACATCATATTTGGACTAAGTGGGATGTTGACATGTAAGCAAGGGACAAGAAGGGCTTGGACCTTGGTTTCTTTTCTATTTTCTTCAATTTTATTGGCAATTACATTGTTATACCAGGCAGTTAAGAGCAATTGCATATTTGGGAAATCCTAGAGGTGGCAACTGCTTTCTTTCCACTAAAGATTTTCTCCCTCCTGTCTCTTTTGCTCTTATATTAACTTAGTCTCTATTTCTCCCTTAACTTTCTGTAGTCTGTGGTTAAATCTTTCTTTATGACGCTTGTCTCTTTTCCCTTGGTTATGGAGGTCCACACTGGTTCATTAGTGAGACATTATCTGCCTTCTTCATTCTCCAGACCTTTCAACTTTTCCACTCTGTCTCCTGCTTTTTAATCAAACTGGGATGAGTTCAGAAATGGGAAGTGTGTGAGTTGTGATCTTCAGAACCTGTTGAGAGCTGTTCTTTAGGGTAATATTATTAATTGATTTTAACATAACCATTGCTTATAGTTATTATCTTTTGTTTCTATATCATTACTTTATTGTGTCCAGTGGATTTCTTTGCTATAACCGTTATGATTCTATCAAGTTATTTGATATCCTAATTTTGTTTATACTCTTAAGCTTGATTTACTTTTCCTCCTTCGAATTCTATGTGGTCTTCATGCAAGCTTCATATTGACTCTATCTTCGGCTTGTTTTGATAGTGTATCTTGTTCATTGATGTCCGGTGCATTTAGCATTTTTAACTTTATATTTTTCTCTTCATTCAGGGTTCGTTTTCACTATGGCCATCCGGATATATTTGACAGGCTGTTTCACCTGACCAGAGGTGGTGTCAGCAAAGCTTCCAAAACCATCAATCTAAGCGAGGACATATTTGCAGGCATTATCACTGCCCTAGGATTTTCAACATTTCTACTTAACCAAAATATGATTTCAGTTTTATCAAAAATCTTTTCTATTTTCCATGATGTACAGGTTTCAATTCTACACTACGTGGGGGCAATGTTACTCATCATGAGTACATACAAGTGGGAAAAGGCAGAGATGTGGGCCTTAACCAGATCTCACTTTTTGAGGCAAAGATTGCCAATGGGAACGGAGAGCAGACAATGAGTCGTGACATATATAGGCTGGGACATCGGTTTGATTTCTTCCGCATGCTGTCATGTTACTTCACTACTGTGGGATTCTATTTTAGTACCTTGGTATTATATGCATCGCCACCTGTTTATTTGAGTTTGTTTATAATCTGTAAAGGTTAAGGTTATCTGAATCACTGTGGGTCTGCCTTTGCAGATAACTGTGCTTACAGTGTATGTATTTCTCTATGGTCGTCTTTATCTCACTCTCAGTGGGCTTGAAAAAGGATTGATTGCCCAGCCAGCTATTCGGAACAATAAGCCTCTTCAAGTAGCTCTTGCTTCTCAGTCTTTTGTACAACTTGGAGTTTTAATGGCATTGCCTATGATGATGGAAATAGGTCTTGAAAGAGGTTTTCGTAATGCATTGAGTGATTTTATACTGATGCAACTACAGTTGGCTCCTGTATTTTTTACGTTTTCTCTTGGAACGAGGACCCATTACTATGGAAGGACCTTGCTTCATGGGGGTGCACGATACAGAGCTACTGGTCGTGGATTTGTTGTGTTCCATGCTAAGTTTGGAGAAAACTATCGGTTGTACTCCCGGAGCCATTTTGTCAAGGGAATTGAACTTATGATTCTACTTCTTGTGTACCATATATTTGGTCATTCATATAGAGGTGTAATTCCTTATATATTGATAACTGTATCAATGTGGTTCATGGTGGGAACATGGCTTTTTGCTCCCTTCCTCTTCAATCCCTCAGGGTTTGAGTGGCAAAAGATTATTGACGACTGGACAGATTGGAATAAGTGGATAAGCAACCGTGGAGGGATTGGTGTGCCGCCAGAAAAAAGTTGGGAATCCTGGTGGGAAAATGAACAAGAGCATCTTCGTCATTCTGGGAAGCGGGGTATCATTGCAGAGATATTTTTGTCATTGCGGTTTTTTGTATTTCAGTATGGACTTGTCTATCACTTGTCATTGACGAAGAAAACTCAAAGCTTTCTGGTACTGGCTTGTTTGCAGTTCAATTTATCACATACCTTTGAAAGTTCGAAAATATCAATGAAGTTGGGACTAAAACTGATCTTAGTTTACTTACCGTTGGCTTTGCAGGTTTATGGCATATCATGGCTTGTGATTTTTCTAATATTATTTTTAATGAAGGTCAGTTGCAAAACTCTTCACTTTAATGTACTTGCATAACGTGTTTCTGTTGCCTCAGAAAGTTCTTCTTGAGATGGTTCTTTTCTTCACACAACCACTGGCAATGAGATGTCTTAAGCCTTAATTACCAAACTGACGGTTTTTGGTTAGGTGGTGATATTTGACAGATAGAGGCAATTCACTCTCTTATGGCTTTTGTTGGAGCTTTTAGAAGGTTTTTTGCCAGGAGAGCAGACATGATGTATCAGTGCCTGAAAATGCAAGACAACTACAGTTTTGTGCCCATACTTGTGTGATCATGATGGTTGAAAGTTGGGGAATACGTTTACATGCCTTTTAAGAAATTTTGTTCTAAAGTGATAAAAGAATGTGCAAGAATGTATATAAGAAAATACATAATAGCTGCAATTGTTTAAACTTTAAACTGATGTCAAACTGCAAGAGACTAGAGTTTATGATTCTGAAGAAGCAATTAGAATAACTAACCAAATAGAATTTAGAATATGATACCTGCTGCATTTTTTTGTTTTCTTGTAATGAGCTGTAATTAATGTGATTTTTTCAAGTTTTATGCTTCGCATGTTCTGGTTAATCTATTTAATACCCTTTGTAGCAGCTTTTCTATTGTTGGAGTTACAATGTGAGAATTATACCTTTTTTTGTGTTTGGGAATCATGACTGAATGTCTTTGTATGTCCGATAGCTTTTGTCTAAAATTGTGTCTACAAGAACTATGGTTGCTCTGAGCATTACCCCAAAACTACAGATATGTTTTGGCATGAAGCTTTAAAGATTTTACTTGCTAATCATCGTATATGCTTTATTCATTCATTTTTTTTTTATTTATATTCCATTTGGAATAAATGTGTCGAATTTTCTCAGGCTGCGTCAGTGGGAAGGCAAAGATTCAGTGCTAATTTTCAGCTTGTCTTTCGATTGATCAAGGGCCTCATCTTCCTAGCAATTGTCGCTGTTCTGATCACTTTAATTGCACTTCCCCATATGACATTTCAGGACATCATAGTTTGCATTCTTGCATTCATGCCAACCGGATGGGGTTTGCTTCTGGTGAGTGAATTCTTGCTCATTCCCGTGACCTATCCTCTGTTTTTTCATTTGTCTCGTGGAATACCTCTGGAAAAAATGCATTGATATCGATGGTTGCTTTTGATGCTTTCTCAAATCGCATCCTTTTAACCCATTTCTGTGGCGGTTCTCTCTCTCACACACACACAGATTGCACAAGCATTGAAGCCTCTGGTTCAACGTGCTGGACTCTGGAGTTCAGTTCGGACGGTTGCACGTGGTTATGAAATAATCATGGGATTACTTTTATTCACCCCAGTTGCATTCTTGGCTTGGTTCCCATTCGTTTCGGAATTCCAGACACGTATGCTGTTCAACCAAGCGTTTAGCAGAGGTTTGCAGATTTCACGTATTCTAGGTGGACAAAAAAAGGATAAATCCTCCAGCAACAAAGAGTGATTACATCCCAAACAGCCAGTGCCCCAATGTAAATATTTCTATTCTGATCACTTCATCTGGAAGAATTTTCAGTAGATTATATTTCCATAGGTTTCACTCAGCTATATATAGCATATTAGCATTGATATGTTGATTTGGTTGTAAAGATAGCAGAAATAGGTTGCAACATGTACACTGTTTGGGTTACTGTAATTCATGTATAGTTTCTTTTATTGCGAGGTGAGTCAAAATATTAACCATATTTAGCCAGTAAAAACGGATATTAAGATTCTGATTTATATGACTGCAGTGTGTTGTTGATGATATTTGTAAGATTCTACATAATGCCGTGCTCCAATCTGATAGTTTTTGAAGTAAAACAGTTACTCGGTGAATCAACGATCCACTAGGGACACACATCCTCATGAAGGGTGCAACTAAGATCTGCTCTCTGAACTTGCACCACCGTGTTTATTAGAACAGGCAAGGGTGAGCCGGTTTATCCAACTAAACCTTGCCTTTGAAAGATGAAGAGTTTTTAGGTTTATTTTTGCCCTTAAATTCTTTTATTTTCTGGGGTAAGAACTAAGAAATGCATGACATTGCAACACTGGACAGGACAGAAGCTTTAGAAATCATCTGAAAAAATGTATGTTTTGTTGTTAGTTCTCCTTATCTAACCTCAACCTCCTTTTTTACATCCATGCCTAAACTTCTTCCTCCTGGGAATTTCTTTTGCTCTGTGCCTATCTTAAGCTGTTAGCTTATAAATTATAAACTAATGCCAAAATGCTGTGCTGTGTGTTTTAATGTGTGTGTGTTTTGATGATTGGCCTCTCTCTCTCTCTCTCTCTCTCTCGTGTGTGTGTGTTTTTGGGTGTTTATCACAGCACACGTGTTTATATGATAATCTCAAGAGTTTCCAGTATTTTGCAGGTTAATAGGTGAAATTAAGGATTTTTGTGGAATGACCTCATTCAATAAAAGTCCTAGTTGTGCTACTATTTTGCCCCTTCACCATAGAATTTTGGCTCTGTTCCTATAAAAACAATACGTTTTTATACATAAAGAAAACGATACGTATTACTTAAGTATATCGGATTTGCAGTGTGAGACGATACGTACAAGCCATCCAAATGGGATGAAACAGTTCATTTTTTTTTTTTCCCCAGATGTTAACAAGAAAATGAGGTTTCACGTGGAAGTAATTTTATTCAAATATTAGGTAGTGAAATGATTTCATTCAAAAAATACATATCAAATATTAAAAAAAATGAGGGTGGACACCTAGCCCACGGTGGCTCCGACCCTTGTTAAGAGTATTAATGAACAGATAATCTATGTATTTATGTATACATATCATGATACTCTTAAAGTCACCGACCCTTGTTAAGAGTATTAATGAACAGATAATCTATGTATTTATGTATACATATCATGATACTCTTAAAGGTGCTCTCGCACTCATAATTTTTTGAATCAAATGCGTGGCTAATATTTTGTTGTTCTAGCATATACAATTAGAATCATTTGCATAAACAGATAACTTGTGTTATAACTTCTTTAACATGAGGGGCTTGTTACAGATTACCCTTGAGGTTGGACAAGAATGCTGCAAATTCATTTGAACCTTTTTTTCCAGGCATTTATATCAAAAAGGTGGGGATATTTAGGATGTTGTTTAGGAACGCTTTGTGGCCTTGCTCCTTTGCCAGCAAATTCCACTCATTTTATTTAAAGCTAGAGATGACTTCTTGAGGCATCGGATTGGAGGTTGTGGAGAGGTCTAGTTTGTGCATTAGGGGGCACACTTAAAGGGAGGGACGTGGGTTGGTAATTGTAACCCAATTAGATTGCAAACATGGGTGGAAATTGGTAAGTGCACCGTGTGTGTACCATTCTACCATTGTCTGAATCTGTTGGTGGTGTTTTCAAGTAGTATGGTGTTTTCTTTTGATGTTTACTATGGCAGCCACTCAAGAGAAGTAGAAATGCCTATTTTGCTAACGTTTGGATTCAAACCGGATTCACTAAGCATTGTAATTTTGCTTCTGAATTGCAGAAATTCCTTGGTACGTGATCCATCTTTCATGTTAAACATAAACCTTTTTCAATCCATTCTGTCAGGTAGAGATATGCATACGAATGATCAATGTTACCAAAATTATGGGTCGTTTTGGTACATGGTACGGGTACGGGTACGGGTACGAGTATATGATACGACATTTTTTTAGGTACGCGGAACGAAGGGGTAGACTTAGTACGGTATTTTAAATCACAATTCGTTTTAGAACTCTTATATAGATCGTTTTCACTACTATACAACATTATATATTACAGAACATCCATAGACACTAAGTCAGTTACCATTTATGTTATAATTATGCTTGATTTTCTATTAGTAAAATAATATATAATTATAAATCTATATACATATAGTCAATTAATATGTATTTTATATTTGTGTTACATGTTCTAAAACGAATTGACTTAGGGTTAGTATTACAATTTAGGGTCATCCATTTTAGTGATTTGGATCGCGAACCTATCCCGTTTGGGATCGATGTACCCAGATCGTGGGTCGTCAAGGGTTAAGTGAATTGTGGTAACCATGAGAAGGATGTTACTATGTTAGAATAGAAGCTTTAACAGAATTATATGAAACTCTTATATTAATGCTCCAATTAGGGGAAGACAAGTTGAACAATCTGTGATCACAGCAGTTCATTGGAAGATAAATGAACAACATTAAACCCAACATAAAAAAGAACCAGAAGCAAACTTAAAGACTTGAAGTTTTTATATAACAACTTATTCGCAACAGAAGCCAATAATGAAAAAAACTGAGATCGAAGAGCCACTTCATTTGTAGTAGTAGTATCTCCTCACACTGGAAGATCCTGCTAAATAGCAACCAGCTTGTGCAGTTTCAATAATCATTTGAGCAAGAAATCGAGCACATAATAGAATTTGGCGCTGTGCCGCCTGCTGGGCTGCAAGATTCTGGTTTTCCTGTTCTTTTTGCTTCTCTGTTTTTTCTTTTATGGCTTTGCAGTCCAATTGGGTAGCATAGTCACCTGAAAGGTCTTGATCAGAACCTGAGCAAAGGATTTCATTCTCATTTTTCATTTCCGAGAGAAGCAATTCGTGGGGGTGTTTGTGGTCGTCGTGAGTCATTGTTGCCGGAAGAACAGCACAATTGACATGGAGATCGAATTCGCAGATGGAGCAGTGGAAGACAAAGGCGTTGCCGGTGCCACTGCAGGCATTGCATCGGAACGCACCGCCGTCATATGTTGGATAAGAGAGGAGAGAGAGAGGATGGTCAGGGTGGGACTTGTGTCCTATCTCTCAGGGTAATTGGAAGCAGGACTTATGAAGGAAGAAGTTGCACTTGGACTTGGTGCAGGTGTAAGCTGACCCTGAAAGGTGCTGCTCACAACCTGAGCAAAGGATTTCATCCTCCTTTTCCACTTCTGTGAGAATCAAACCATGGTGGTGGCTGAAATGTTTCATCTCTCTCTCGATATGGATTGCTCTGTGTGTATGCACATTCTTCAGACTTATATATATAATGCATAGTTTTGGCAAGTGGGTGTGCAAGTTGAACTTATTCTTTCTATGAAGTAGTTGTCAAGCCAGCCTATATTATACTTCCTCTTAGTTGAGTAGTTTGGTCTTTTGGAAGCACTTATATCATATGCTTCATCTCTTGTATATGTTTAAGTGGTTTGAGTTATCGGTCTATTATATTGGAAAGTCAACTCTCTCTTAGTTTTTTGCAGCATCCAGTGGGTGAAGTTAAGCATATTTGGAATGGGATAGTTCACTTCCAAAATATGTGATCTGTCCTTGTTTTTGGCTTCCCTGCAATCTTGCAACAATAATGCTATTTACTGACCTAATTTGCTTCCCTCTTGTTAATGACGGAGATGCCTTTCATTAATGATGTCAACTTTTGCTGGAGCTTTTTACCTCAACTCAAGTTGTTTTGAAAGTATTTCTCAAACCCAAGTAGTTTTTAAAAAAGTCAATTTAACTGACGTCTTAAAGACGTCATTCCAACTACTGTGTTCAAGCCCAACCCAATTAAGTCCACCACAACCATGCCAGCAAAGAAGATGTGAGTTCAATTGACAGTGCTTACACAATTTCTACTTTAATATCTCAAGCAAACCTAAATTTTAGGAATCACAAACCTAATTTTGTGGAAATCTTTTCATGACCAACTCTACCAATCCCTTTCCACCAATAACAATTTTTTTAGAAATCCACACAAGAAAACCTCATCTATTCCAATAATTAAGCTGAAATTTATGCAGTCAAATATTTTAACTTTAAACCTGGACATTTCAATATCCAAAAAATACGGGCACAACCCCTCCTCTCGAAATCCTATGAAATTGGATAATCCTCCAATATTTATTTAGAGGCTGTGATTTCATTAGTTTCTTTTTCTAGGGCTAAGATCATTGATCCTATTTTTTAGTTCAAAGTGAACTTCTTCGATGCACTCAGTTTTGGAAGAGGAAAAATAAAATAAAAGTAAAAATGCATGTAATCGTTACAAGAAACTGAAAAGAATAAAATCCTAAGAGCTAAGATCATGGAGATCTCTTAATTTTCGAAACTAAAGTTGATCTTGCAAGATGAGTAGTCTGCCTTGAGTTCGAAAGTCTTATTTATTATGATAGAGTTAGAAACGTTGGTCAATTACTCCCTCATTAACCAAAAAATCGGCTACATTATTAGCCTCCCTGAAAACATGTTTGACTTCAAATTGAGTTCCTCTAAAAAAATATGTTATCTGATCCAATAAATATAACATATTCCAATTAATATCAATCTTCTCCGTGATCTTGTCTTACCTCATTTACCATATTTTTATCAATTTTATCCAATCAATTATAAGAAAACGTAAGTCAAACTAACGTTTTTAAATTTTGTAGAATATTTAAAGACATTAATTGGACTGATTTTTTCAAAACTTTGGGAAATAAGTTAAAAACTACCCTCTTTTGGGAATTATTTTCTCGAACTGATTTTTGTAAAAAACACCATTTACATTTGTTGCCGTGCTCATTTTGCCCTTCAAAAATCCATTGTGGTGGCTGAAATGTTTCATCTCTCTCTCTCTCTCTCTCTCTCTCTCTCTCTCGGTATGGATTGTTCTCTGTGTATGCACATTCTTCAGACGTATATATATAATACATAGTTTTGGCAAGTGGGTTGAACTTATTCTTTCTATGAATTGGTTGTCAAGCCAGCCTATATTATTACTTCCTCTTAGTTGAGTAGACTTGGTCTTTTGGAAGCACTTATATCATACGTTTCATCTCTTGTATATGTTTAAGTAGTTTGAGTTATCAGTCTATTGCATTGGAAACTCAACTCTCTCTCCTAGTTTTTTGCAGCGTCCAGTGGGTGAAGTCAAGCATATTTGGAATGGGATAGTTGACTTCCAAAATATGTGATCTGTCCTTGTTTTTGGCTTCCCTTCAATCTTGATGCTATTTGCTGTCATGCTCATGATCGACTGATCGATTCAGAATATTGCAAAGATTTTCATCTTTGGACTATTGGGAAAGGAGTTTCTTTGATGGTTAGTACAATTTTTTTTATTTTTTTGGTTCACTTACTGTTCCCAAACTAGATACGTTTTGTGCCACCCTTACTAATTGGAAATGAAATGGAATAACTATTATCATTATGATGTTTGGTAACAAGTAGGTTTAAATGTGAGAATAGAATTGAAATTTTTTTACAATGCTTGTATATATCAAATTTTTTTACCAATTTGATCGAAATACTTTTGATTAAATTGCAATAATAATACTAATTATTTTTAATGTCGCAATGCCGGACCAGGAGTTGGCACACTGAAACCTTGGGCCCCTTGGGGAGGGCAACTGGAAAGTACAGAGTACAGGTATGGATTTTCACTCTAACCTTGTTCAGGATATTCTTTTCAAACCCCCCCTCCCCCCCCAAAAAAAAAAAAACAAAACCCCCTAAGAAGATTTTTTTGCAGCTGAAGCCCAGGCAAGAGAGGTCAATTTTCTACCAAATCAGCATATGATTTTAATGTAGAAACTGACAGTTGTTTATTTTTCTTCTGATTGGAACTGGATTTTGAAATTGAAAGCCCCTCAAAAGTTGAGACATTTCTTGTGGCTTGTTAAACATGAAAGACTGCCATCAAACACCCCAAGAGCAAGTAGGAACATGACAAATGATCCTGGTTGCATATAATTAGAGACTGTCCTAATTCTAAGTTGATCTGGAACCACTTCTCCCATCTCCAAGATGGAGATAATGAACAGACACTGGATATGCCCAGTTGGCTCTTAAATCAGACAAGGCATGGGATGGGATTCCCTGGCCTTCACTTTTCGTGTCCACAACATGGAACATATGGAAGGATAGAAATAAGTTATGCATGGAAAATTTAACTATACCACCATATGTGACTGTAAAAGATTCCAAGCAGCTAGCCCAGGAAATGGTTCAAGCTTTTGAGGAACTTGACCAGAAGGACCCAATGAAGAAGCTAGGCTCATTTCATGGAATTTTCCTTTGACAGGTTAGTGCAAGGTGAACATAGATGACTACTCTAAGGTTTAATCCAATGTCAGCAGAAATTGGTGGACTCCTCAGAGATGAAAGAGGATATTGGATCAAAGGATTCCTTGGAAGAATTAACATCTCCTCAAGTCTTAATGCTGAATTAAGGGCCATCTACAAGGGACTCAAACTTGTTGCTGACATGGGAAGAAGAATTGTTATTGAGACAGACTCCCTCGAAGCCTATAGTCTCATTCGGGATATGCTTGAAGGTAATCTTCCACTGAAACACTTGGTGGAAAAATGCAAGGCAATCATCAGGGCCAACAAATTTGAAGTGTCCCACACCTTGAGAAGGAAATCAATGCACTGATGTTCTGGCAAACTTGGGAGTCAACCAAGAAGAGGAACTGGTGGAGCTAACTTTGCCGCCTGAGACTATCTCAGGTTGTCGGAGAGCTAAAGCTAGTAATGTTTTTGTAAGAGAACCCAACTAGATTGAGGTTCCCCCAAAAGCATCCGCACAAAAAAAAAAAAAAAAAAACCTTGGGCCCCTGGACTTGGGACCCAAATAACTAGTGGATGCGGGGTTGTAATGGGAAAATAATGAGTGTAACTTCACGAAAAATCTATTTGTCCACATGTTATTTTATTATTAAATGGTTGTACCATGTCAACATGATGATGTGATGTTACTGTTACACTCAATATTTACTCTGCAATGGGGGTTGTCGTTGGGGGTGATAGTTGCAAATAAATGAAATGTTTTGAAGTTGTGTTCATTGGAAGTTTAATATCCAAAATTTATTGTAGGAATATATTAACAAATTAAGTTCAAATAATATTATTGTTAATAAACTCGAGATTTATGGTTATCACATAAATTCATTTGACTTTGCGTATTGAAATACATATCGTTTGCACATTACTTGAAGAAAAAACTATTTCATAATGATTTTGAATAACTTTTATTCTCAAAAGAAAAAAGGAAAAAAGAAAAACATTGAAGATTAGAGAAAATTAACGGAAATGCTATTCATTCATGGTCTCTGAATCATCATGAAAGGATTTAGGGATGATTCAAAGGCTGAAGTCTTGAAAACCTCCTGATAGCCCATTTAAACTGTCAAGAACTGGAAAAGAACCTCCATCTCCACCACCGCCAATGCCTCCAAAAACATCAACACCACCGGTGCCTCCACCGCCCATAAATGCTTGCAGCAAGTTTGGCGTTACTGTTGGTTACCCAGGGCCAGAAAAATACCACAAACAAGGTATAAACAAAGAGGAATTCTTTATTTCTCTCTGGAAATAAAATACAAGAATTATACAAAACTCTCACTTGAGATTTCTCCCGAATCTCTCTCTCTCTCTATTTCTTCCTCACTATCTTGAGCATGCTTATGGCCTTCACTAAGCTTCCTACTTATAGGAGCTTTCTGGCCAAAAAAGTCAAGGACGAGGGAACACATTTAAGGCTTTGGTTAATGCCTTGGCAAGCTTTGTCAAAGCTTCATCCGTCTGTCTCCTAACCATCAGTAGGTGAGGGAACACATTAGAGTGGGCTACTGGGTAGCCTTCTGATGGAGCTGGAATGAGCTGGAACCAGCTGGAACCTTCAAATCTCCCCCTCCAGAACCATCAGAAGAGAATGTAATCAGACATTCATCCCGGCTATGTCTCTGCACAACTCAAGCTTATCCCGAGTAACGACCTTTGTCAACATGTCTGCTGGATTCTCCTTTGTGTGGATCTTCACTAGTTTCAATAACTGTTGCTCCATCACTTCGCGTATCCAATGATAGTGAATATCAATATGCTTCGTCCGGGAATGGTACATTGAGTTCTTGCTCAAGTCCAGAGCACTTTGACTATCACAATGCACTTTGTAATCCTTCTGCTTAATACCTAGTTCTTGGAGAAATCGCTTTAATCACAACATTTCCTTACCAGCTTCCGCTGCAGCAATATACTCTGCCTCTGTCGTGGATAAAGCTATGCACTTCTGCAACCTTGACTGCCATGACACAGCTCCCCCTGCAAAAGTGTAAAGAAATCCTGATGTAGATTTTCTACCATCAAGATCACCTGCCATATCTGAATCTGTATAGCCTTCCAAAACTGGTTCAACTCCCCCGTAACACAAGCATATCTTCGATGTACCTTTAAGGTATCTGAGAATCCACTTGACCGCCTCCCAGTGTTCTTTCCCTGGATTGGAAAGAAATCTGCTCACCATGCCCACTGCATGGGCAATATCTGGCCTTGTACACACCATTGCATACATTAGACTCCCAACTGCTGAAGAGTAAGGAATCATTGCCATATCTTCAATCTCCTTCTTTGATGAGGGACAAGAATTCTTGCTCAGCTTGAAATGATTAGCCAGTGGGATGCTGACTGGCTTGGCAGTATCCATGTTGAACCTTTGGATTACCCGTTCAACGTATTTCTCCTGTGACAACCACAATTTCTTGGTTTTTCTATCACGAACAATCTGCATGCCTAGTATCTGCTGAGCTGGGCCTAAGTCCTTCATATCAAAGGACTTGGACAGTTCCTTCTTCAACTGGCTAATCTTCATTGCATCCTTTCCGACGATCAACATGTCGTCAACATAAAGTAGGAGTGCAATGAAATTGCCATCCGAGAATCTCTGAATGTAAACACACTGATCTGCAGCAGTCCTCTTGTAACCTTGACCCACCATGAATGAGTCAAATTTCTTATACCACTTGCTTGAGGCCGTACAGACTTTTCTTCAACTTGCAGACCAGATTTTCCTTTCTTGGAACCTCGAAACCTTTCGGCTGTTCCATATAAATTTCTTCATTCAGATCTCCATGAAGAAATGCAGTTTTCACGTCCATTTGTTCAAGCTCCAAGTTTAAACTTGCTACTAATCCGAGAATTACTCGAATTGAGGTCATCTTAACGACTGGTGAGAAGATCTCGTCAAAGTCAATTCCTTTCTTCTGTTGGAATCCTTTAACAACCAATCGAGCCTTATACTTCACCAATTTTCCACTGCCGTCTTTCTTTAGCTTGAACACCCATTTATTCCTCAGTGCTTTCTTGCCTTTTGGAAGTTTCACAAGCTCATAGGTTTGATTTTTCTGCAGGGAATCCATCTCATCCTGCATGGCTTGCATCCACTTGTCTTTATTCGTATGAACTTGTGCCTCTTGGAAGCTCTCCGGCTCCCCCTCATCAGTAAGCAGAATATAGTCTGACTCCGGATATCTACTCGACGGAATGCGTCCTCTTTCGGATCTTCGTGATTGAGGCTCGTCAGCTATATGAGGTACACCATCCTCTGGTTGTTGTGATGGTCCTGCAACATCTGGTGGAGGGGGTTGTTGCTCCCCCTGCTCAACACCTTCATCATCATCTTGTTCTGCTTCTGTAGCTTCATCCTGTATTTCATCATTATCTGTGACGAACTGTAATGGTACAGGGTCTGGAACAATGTCATGTGCACTGGAACTAGAACTGCTGGACTTTGTGGGATTTTCAAAGTCCTCATATGCCTGGTTTTCATGGAACACCACGTCCCTGCTCCTGATGATCTTTTTGGTCTTTGGGTCCCACAATCTGTATCCAAATTCTTCATCTCCGTAGCCAATAAAGATGCACGGGGTGGTCTTGACATCAAGTTTATGTCTCTGCTCCTTGGATACATGTGCAAATGTTTTGCACCCAAATATTCTTAAGTGAGAATAGGAGGGATTCTTACCAGACCACACCTTCTCCGGAATATCAAAATTCAACGGTACTGATGGTGATCTGTTTATCAGATAACAGGCGGCACGAACAGCTTCACCCCAGAATGGCTTCGGCAGCTTTGCCATACTGAGCATGCATCTGACTCTTTCCACAATGGTTCGATTCATCCTCTCCGCTACTCCATTGTGCTGTGGGGTACGTGGAACAGTCTTCTCATGTCTGATTCCATAATTTCCACAGTATGCTTCAAATTCTCTGGAAGTATATTCGCCTCCATTGTCTGTTCGGAGACACTTCAGCTTCGCTCCTGTTTCCCGCTCTACCATGGCATGGAATCTTTTGAAGCATTCGAGTACTTGATCCTTTGTCTTTAGGAAGTACACCCATACCTTCCGTGAAGCATCATCAATAAAAGTCAGAAAATATCTGTTTCCACCCAATGATTCCACCTCCAGGGGACCGCAAACATCAGAGTGTACCAAGCTTAACAACTCTGATCTCCTCTTCATAGAGGAACTGAACGAGACTCGATGTTGTTTACCAAACAAGCAATGATCACAAGGATTTAGTGCAACATCCTTGGCAACTGTGATGAGATTCTTCTTTGCTAAGGTAAACAAGCCCTTCTCCCCCATGTGACCTAGTCTCTGGTGCCACAGATTTGGTGAAGCCTCATTTTCAACTGCATTGAGGCTGTCTGAACAAATCTTCACATGGGTCTTGTAGAGCGTGCCACAAATATGTCCTCGGGCGACAACCATGGCACCTTTCGTGAGCTTCCATGTGCCATTGCCGAAATGGTTATCGTAGCCCTGTTTGTCGAGGGCTATCCCGGAAAGTAGATTTAGCCGAAGGTCGGGCACGTGTCGGACATCCTTCAATACCAGTGTACAACCAACATTTGTTTTGATCTGAATATCACCAATTCCCATGATCTTGGAAGAACTGGTGTTTCCCATTCTCACCGTACCAAAGTCTCCAGCTTTGTACGTCGAGAAGAAATCGCTGTGAGAAGTGGCGTGGTATGAAGCTGCAGTATCTACCACCCACTCAGCGTCATGGTTTGAACAATGAAGGCATGTTTCCTCATTGGCAGAAAGAATGGCCACGTCTTCTACGAGAGTGACTAGCGTCTCTCCGTCTTGTTTCTTCGGCTGATTACTGCTTTGGCCTTGCTCTCGTAGCAACTTGCGGCAGTTCTTCTTCATGTGGCCTTGCATGCCACAATGGTAACACTTGTATGTAGGTCTTCCTCCGTCATTTGATCTCCGTGGATCTTGTGACCTTCCTCTATTTTGACTCCTTCCTCTACCCCTGCCTCTGTTACCTCCTTGTTGTCTGCCTCTATTCTCAGTGACGAGGGCATTTGACTGATCAATGCCAACATCTTTTCTCCTGGTCTCCTCATTGAACAAGGCATCCTTAACCATTGACATGGTAAGTTTGTCTCCTGGAGCCGAATTGCTGAGAGAGACTACCAGCGTCTCCCAGCTGTCTGGTAGAGAACTCAGAAGCAAGAGAGCTTCTAATTCATCCCCAAAGTTCAACTTTGTTGATGATAATTGATTTACCAAACTCTGGAACTCACTAGTGTGCTCGGCAATTGAAGTTCTACCTTTTAACTTCAGATTCACAAACCGCCTCATCAAAAGGGCTCTATTCCGAGCAGTCTTGGCCTGGTACATATCTTCCAGCTTCTTCCACAAGACATGTGCATCAGTCTCTTGTGCAACATGGTGGAATACACTATGGTCAATCCATTGTCTGATTTGACCGATGGTTTTTCTGTTCAGCTTCTTCCATTCCGTTTCTTTTGTCGGATCTGGATTTACACCTTTTGCCTCCAAGGGATCGTACAAGTCTTTACAGCTTAGAAGATCTTCCATCCGAGGTCTCCAAAGTGTATAATTAGAGGAAGTGAGTTTGATCATGGCTCCCGACGTTGATTCCTCCATAGACATATTGAGTTTTTAGGCCCTAAATGTCTCGATCAAAAATTCGGGGCTGAATTTTGCAAAACGGAGTGCACTATTGCGTCCGGAACGGTTGAAATAGCTGGGAAAGAGTCCTGGTTCATCAAAAACGGAGCTAAAATGAGCTCAGAACTGACTCGGAAAGTTTTTGGTAATTTAACGGAATATTCCTTGACGGAATGGAATATTCCGTCGTCTTCAACCTTCCTCCGGTCACCGGCCGGCGAACTTTTCCGGCGAATTTTTCGGGCAGAATGTTCAGCTAGCTCCGGTGATCTCCGACAGGAATTCCGGCGGACGGTGAACTTTCCGGCGAGGACCGTGAGAGAGCGTCCGACGTCGGATTGATGCGAGGCCAATGGGGTTCCACTCGTTTCGACGAGGGGAATCCAACGGTGCGCTCATAATTTGATTTCGAGTTCGTTTAGAACCCGTACGAACCAAAAACAGTGAGCTGAAAAATTTTCCGGCGACCCCAACCAAAGCTCTGATACCACTTGTTGGTTACCCAGGGCCAGAAAAATACCACAAACAAAGTATAAACAAAGAGGAATTCTTTATTTCTCTCTGGAAATAAAATACAAGAATTATACAAAACTCTCACTTGAGATTTCTCCCGAATCTCTCTCTCTCTCTATTTCTTCCTCACTATCTTGAGCATGCTTATGGCCTTCACTAAGCTTCCTACTTATAGGAGCTTTCTGGCCAAAAAAGTCAAGGACGAGGGAACACATTTAAGGCTTTGGTTAATGCCTTGGCAAGCTTTGTCAAAGCTTCATCCGTCTGTCTCCTAACCATCAGTAGGTGAGGGAACACATTAGAGTGGGCTACTGGGTAGCCTTCTGATGGAGCTGGAACCAGCTGGAACCTTCAGTTACTACCCCACCACCTCCCCCGCCACCCATTAATGTTTGTAGCACGTTCAGCCCTCCGCCACCGCCCGTTAATCCCTGCATCAAGTTCTGCCCTCCTCCGCCACTGCCCATTAATGCATGCAGCAAGTTCTGTCCTCCACCTCCTCCGCCGCCTCCGCCACCACCCAGTATCCCCTGCAACAGGTTCTGGCCAGCCGACTGAGATCCACCATTGAGTACACTCTGAATTGCCTGGTTAAAGATGTCATTATTCTGCCTCATCCCCACCGGCCTAACCAATCCATAATCACTCTGGTTCATGAAATTTGGTACAGAACTCTGAGGAGCAAGTCTAGGTGTTTGGGACTGACCCATCTGAATTTGTGGCGTCAGAGCTTGAACTGGATCAAGCCTCACTGTTGTTTGAATTTGTTGCATTGGGGGTTGATTCGATTGAACCGTTGCACAGTTCAAGTGGGCATCAAATTCACAGAAGTTGCACCGATAGAGCCAGTGATTAGACCCTGTGTTCTTGCATATATCACAGGAAAAGCTCTTGTTAGGGTAAGGAGGAGAGAAAGTGAGGTTGAGTTGGTGATGATGAGATTGATGAGAGAGAGACAAGGGCATAGAAGCACAAAGTATATGGAGATCGAAGTTACAAGCTTTGCAGTGGTAAGAGAATCCATTGCCTTCATTCCCACAAGCATCACAGTTGAATAAACCATCTGGGTAGATGGGTTTTGGGAGGAGAGAGAAAATGTGGTGTTGGTGAAATGGGTGTGTGATTTGCTGAGGCATTTGTGAACATTTGATGTGGAGGAAGTAGTTGCAGGTTGGGCAAGTGTAGATGAATCCAGAGACACTGAGTTTGCACCCTGAACATGAAGCTAAGTTTAGGGTTTGCTGGGGTTGATGATTGTAGAGCTGCAAGGGATGTGGATGGCTGAAATGGTTGATTGAAGGCTCAGCTTCTGAACTTATCTTCCCCATCTCTCTCTCACACACACACACACAATGGATTTTTGCAGTTGAAGCTTCAAACAATGTTACGAACTTAAAGCCAATAGATAATTGACTTATTCGGGCCAATCAGTTGACAAATGATGGGAGAGAGAGTAATAGTGAACTAATTAACATCGTAATTCAGACGTTGTTTGAATTTCGATAATTTATTAAGGTTAGGTTGTGAGAAATTTATTTCTCATGAATATTTAAATCTCGATAAAGATGATTTATCTTTGACCAGACCAAAAAGAAGATTAATTGAGAAATGTATAAATTAGTTCGAACACTCGTTATCATTAAAAAAAAAAAAAACAAGTCTACAAAAAATAATAGATACCAAATGATATGCCACTGATTTGGTTAGCAAATTTTGATTTTAAATAAGTAAAAATGGGAACAAAATCACCATCACGTAGACTCCACGTTATATTCTTTAGTCCCTATTTTTATTTATTTTTGAGAAATTAGTAAGGCAAATGGAACTAATTAAATTTTGATAAGGTTGGTGGGTCTTTTAATCAAGCTGTATGACTATGAGCAGCTCCTATATGGAATGAAGTTGTTGGGTGGTAGCCAGGTCAAAGTCAATCTTACGCGTTTTCAATGAACGAGCAGACTTGAAGGAGAAGGACTCTGTGCTGGTATAGTTTAAGTCAATGGTTTTGTACGGATGTAATTTGTCAATATAATTTATTAAACTAATTTATCATAATCATTAAATTGATAACGAATTACAAAACACACTGAAACTCACTATTAAATCAATAACTATAAGTGATTAAACCAACAAATTAAATTAATAAATTAAATAAAAATAACATTGCTCATAGTTCTAACCAAGTTATATATTTAGTACAAGCAAAAAAAAAAAAGTTATATACTTAGCATATTTTCTGTTCAATTTTATAGTGTCATTTACATTAAAAAGTTATAAAAAATATTAATAAAACCTAATTTAAAATTTTAATCAACCATAGTTATTGGATTGAATAAGATTCCTAATTAAGTCTCTATAGATTGCTCATTTATGAATAGATTTAGTTATTTAGAACCCTAGAAATTATTTTTGTGCTGTATGTGGGGGATGTATAGAATATTACTGTTATAATAAAAATAAATAAATAATTTGGGGATGTAATTCATTATGATTATTTGATGAAAAGATGGTCCTATTTAATTTTGGATGTCATTAAAGACCTAATGCATACAATATTAAATTAATTAATATAATAAATTAGATCCCAAGTTAAACTTCAAATAGCATTGCTAATGTTAAAATTGTGCTTATAAGTCCATTAGGTTAACTGTTTCTCTTGTAAAAGTTCAAATGTATACATATACGGATATATACCTACTTGGTTTTTCTAAAAGAATCAATCGATTTTGTTGATAAATAGAAATAACAATATTATCAAAAAATGTCAGGAGTACATAACCTCATCAATAACAGAGTGTCCATGGCAGGATTATCCACTGGTCCCGTTATCCGACTCGAAAAAATAGAGAATGAATAGAGTAAGGCCTTGACCGCTCTAATCTAACAAGGCCCTATTCCTTCTGTTAAGAAGGAATAGAGTAAGGCCTTGACAAAAATAAAGCGCTTTTTTCCCCATAGAACAAGGCCCTATTCCTTCTGTGAAGAAGGAATAGAGTAAGACCTTGACCCGATAGGCCTGATAGCCAGTCCAAAAAAATCCGTTAAAACCTGGCCCAAGAGCCCGCCCGCCAAGCCCAGTCCGTCCACCATTCTTTTGAAAAAAAATTATACTTTTAGACCATTAAATTTGAAATTTTGAAATAAGTCTCCCAGTGTCAGAATTTGAAGTTTTAAAAATTTAGATACTATAAATAATGTATTATTTTTTTCCATGTATTAAACATATAAGTTTTAAAGGGTAGAGTAATGCAAATGATAGAGAAGTGAGTATGTGTCAACTTAGTTTTTTTTTTATTATTATTTTTTTTTATTTTTTTGGGGGGAATAGTGGAGGGGGACTTGAACTCTTGATCTTAAGAAGACAAAATTTTCACAAGGTAAAGAGTACCATTGGACCAAAGGCCCGTTGGTGGTGTCAACCTAGTGGGGATGCTTTCATTCTATTGAATGTAATTCATCCCTTAATTAAAAATAAAATTATTAATTATTTTATTTTTATTCATTTTGACTCTACTTTTGATTTAAAAATATAATTTACACAAATATTAAGTTACAAAAATATTCATTATTTTTAAATGAAGTTGTATATAAAAAAACCTGCGAGCAAGCTCGCCCAATAGGCTGGTGGGTTGGACTACGAGTAGCCTACCCCTACCTTAATCCCGGTCCAACCCACTCGATAACTCACTTGGGTAAGGGTTTGGGCTTACACTACTCAGGCCCGGCTTGAAAAAAAATTCGCGGGCCTAGCCTGACCTATGGACACCCCTAATAACAGACCAAAAAAACTTCGTCAAGACCAAAATGTCACACCCCCACCCCGGATCACATAGGGTGGGCGGCGGACCGGCCACCAAGGCTTTAACCAATTACCCATGTGCATAATAGATGTAAAATACAGCGGAAGACAAATAATAAAGTGATCCAATCCATCGACCTAATGAATATCAGAGGAATAAACTAAACATCACCACCATCATTATTAAACTCATGTAAAACAATGAATAACCATAAGGTTCAATACTCTAAGTAAAAACAACATTATTCCCAAAACAATTGAATGTTTATCTCAAAAACTATAAAAGACATTTATTCCTAAAGACCTATAATAAAATAAGTCTTCAAGTCTTCTAATCCCTTGTATATCAGCAGACTTACTCCTAACCTTGATCCTCTCCTGAAAAATGTTATATGTTTGGGTGAGCACAATGGCCCGTGAATAGCAACCACCTCTAATGAGGTGTGAAAATAAATCTCATAGTTTATATACAAAAATAAACTTTGATACATACATAAGTACAACAAATTGTACTCCAATCCTTCCCACATAATCATGTAAACAAAATGATCTCATGATCACAAATAACTTTATAAATGAAAAGACATTTATAACCCAAAACACTCACACACAAATTCAGTCTCAAATACATTTGTCAAATCATGTTTGTTACCACTAGCCTGATAACTGGTCCTGTCTCTTGTCATCACTAGTCTGATGACTGGCCCCGTCTCTTGTTACCACTAGCCTGGTAACTGGCCCCTATGTGCACATCCCTATACCGACCACGCCGGTATACAATCTCGTTATCATTTAGATCTGGTAACCCAGTCCCCGTCTCATAAACATGATTTTCACACACACCAAAACTGTAGTTTTAGTCCCAACGCACACAAAATTTCCCTTTCATCACCCAAGCAATGATATAAAATCATCCCACCAGTTTTCCAAAATTCACATATATAACAGTTCACAATTTCAAAACATTTAACTGCAACCCCAAACATCAACACATATATTATATCTATGAAAAATTCACACACACGCACCCACACATTTAATATAGAAAATTCTCCCAAAAGAAGTAGTAAACTACTCACCTTGATTCTCAAAATCCAATTCAAAGCCCTCTTTCTCAACCTTAATGCAATCACCACCTAATCCAAAATAACATATAACAATCAATCCCTATTCCTAACTTTGTCATTTCGTGATTCTATATTTAATTTTTATACTTCCTACCCATTGATATATACTTGAAGGACCATGTGCTGATATATTTTAAGTCAATGGTTTTGTACGGATCTAATTTGTTAATATATTCTATTGATCTAATTTATCACAACCATTAGATTAGTGACGAATTACAAAACACGTTGAAATTCACTATTAAATCAATAATTATGAGTAAATAGACCAACAAATTAAGTTAATAAATTAAATAAAAATAACATTGCTCATAGTTCTAACCAAGTTATATATTTAGTACAAGCAAAAAAAAAAAAAATTATATGTTTACGCTGTGTTTGGTACACGGTAATGTTTTTTAGTAGAAATAAAATGTCTTTGGGAATGAAATGTAATGCGCATTACGATTCCAATGTTTGACAATTGTTCAATTTTACAGTGTCATTTACATTAAAAAATTATAAAAAATATTAATAAAACCTAATTTAAAATTTTAATCAACCATAGTTATTGGATTGAATAAGATTCCCAATTAAGTCTCTATAGATTGCTCATTTATGAATAGATTTAGTTATTTAGAACCCTAGAAATTATTTTTGTGTTGTATGTGGGGGATGTATAGAATATTGATGTTATAATAAAAATAAATAAATAATTTGGGGATGTAATTTGATGAGGGTAGACCTAGCCCAAAGGCTGAATAAAGACTCCGAAGCCCAAAAGGGAATGACCCCAACCGGTCCAAGTTCGATCCTCAGCCCACGGCCCAAGTTGGAGCCTGTTGCACCACGCGCTCCAAGGACAAGGAAAACCGGCTCTGATGTCTCAGAGTTACTCCCTGCAAAAACAGAGAGATGGTGTCGAACGAACCCAGGCGATCGTGGGCACAGAATCGCCGGCGGTCAGAGTGGCTCGCAGAGAAAGGACGAACGGTCCCCACAAGATCAAGGAAAGGAAGAGCAGGGATAACAAAACCCTAGGAGCAGACACCATATAAATAGGACAGTAAAAGGAGGAAAGGGAATCGAATTCCTGGGCCTTCTTCCCCATCTTCTAGCTGGTATTTTCGCCAAGATCCCTAGGACAGCCTCAATAGAGAGCATCGTCTGTGGCCCAGAGCCAATAATTTTCTTGTAACCAGTTGAAATCAATATACACAACCCAGGAGCAAGAGCCTCCATTACAGTGGACGTAGCCCAAGTCTTTTGGCTAAGGTGAACCACTCACATTTGCTTGTCTATCATCGCTTAACTTCAATTTCCCTGAAACCCATCTTATAAAATTCAAGAAGAGCCTAGTTAACTCGGGCCTGGGAGATTGATTTCCGAGGAATGATCAGTTGGCGCCGTCTGTGGGAACGGTTTTCATCGTTCTCCTGAGAATCTTATATACTTGATGGTCTCTACTTGGAATATGAGTAAAGCTCCTGCCAATCCCCAAGGCCACCAAAACTTGCCGGAGATCTTTCCGGCGCACATGGAGGACATTGAGGGTCATCCCCCAGCGGCGAACATCCCTCCGCTAAACGAACTGGAAACCTACCATAGGACTACAATACAGCTGATGAAACAGAACCAGGAGCTGATGGATTGGATACAGTCTCATCAGCTCCCCCTTCCCCGATTTCCCCCGGCTCGACAAGAGCCTCCTCCCCCCCAAGACGAGCACGATGTCGCTCCCCCACACCAAGAGCGCCAAGCCCCGCCCAACGGGGTGACTGAGCTCCATGAGCGTAGCCATTCTGGCGAAAACCACCGAAGAAGACTTCCCGAAGAACTCGACGATGAAGCTCACAGTAAGGCTAGGGCCGCCTGCCAAGAGGATAGGCCCTACCCCCAGAACGCGAATGACCACGCCTGGGAGCAAGAAATCCGTGAGCTCCAGCGGGAGCTAGGCAATATGAAGAAAGTGGTTAAGGGGCGAACCCCCGACACCATGGACGCCTTGGTTCAGCAAACGGAATCACCATTCACCCCAGAAGTCCTCCACTTCCCCCTTCCCCAGAAGTTCCGGACCCCTTCAATAGAGGCGTTCGACGGCACCAGAGACCCCGTCGATCACCTAAACTTGTACAAAAATCAAATGGAACTCCAAGGATATCCAGACCCCATCCGCTGCCGGGCTTTCGCGATCACCCTTAAAGGATCGGCTATAGCCTGGTTTAACCAGATACGACCGGCGTCGATCTCATCCTTCCGAGAACTTTCCATACAGTTCGTATCCCACTTCATCGGGGCAAGGACTTATAGGAAGTCGTTCTACCATTTACTGAGCGTCAGGCAGGGGCCCAACGAATCCCTCCGGGGTTACGTACAGCGCTTCAACCAAGAGTGTTTGAAGGTAGAAAGCGTGGACGACAAGTTCGCGCTGACCACCTTCATGTCCGGACTCGGGGTTCAGTCCAAGGATCTCATCTTTTCGATCGCAAAGAATCCTCAAGCCACCATGGCCGAGGTATTGGCGAAAGCCGAGAAGTACATAAACGGCGAGGAGGCTCTACGCCTGAAGGGAAGCACGGCGATCATAGACGGAGAAAAGAAGAAAAGGGATCAGAGTCCGAAAAAGGAGAAAAGGTGAGACCGATCTCCGAGGAGAGACCGCTCCCCAAGAAGGGGGAGAGAGCCTTCTCCCAAGAGGAGGGGGAACGTTCGAGATCGCCTAGGATCGCCCCCCCAGGAGCTGCAACAGCGGTATGTGCCAGCACGGCTCCCACCCCTCGTCACCTCGATAGCCCAGGTCCTCCACGAGGTGCAGAACGAGAGGTTCGTCAGGTGGCCTCCCCGGATGAAGTCTGATCCAAGCAAACGGGATGCCACCAAATACTGCGATTATCACAAAGACACAGGCCACGAAACAAACGACTGCATCCAGTTGAAGAAGGAGATCGAATACCTAATTTAGAGAGGCCATCTGCGACGCTACATCGCAGGGGAACAGAGAGCTCAGAACAATCAAGGGCGAGAAGCCCGAGATGCCGCCGAACAGCCACTACACCAACAAGCCATCGGAGAAATCCGAGTCATCTCCGGGGGTTTCGCTGGCGGAGGCGAAACAAGCTCGGCTCGGAAAGCTCATGCCCGAAGGGCCCGGTCGGAAGACTTCCTCACAGTCCAGACCGTCAACAAAATGCCCCGCCGAGACATGGAGATCACCTTTTCAGATGCGGATTTAGAAGAATGCCAGCACCCCCATGACGACCCTCTGGTTATAAAAGCAATCATAGCAAATAAAACCATACACCGGGTGCTTGTCGACAACGGGAGCTCGGCAGACATCATTTTCTTAGCCGCCTTCGAGAAGCTCGGAATAGAGAGATCGAGACTAGAGCCCGTGAAAACCCATCTCCTAGGATTTTCGGGAGAAAGAGTCTTGCCGGTCGGTTCTATTCCGCTTGTACTCACCGTGGGTGATCCGCCCTGCCAGGTCACCACCACCGCCCGGTTCCTGGTGGTAGACGCACCCTCTGCCTACAACGTCTTGCTGGGGAGGCCATCCCTCAACTCCATTAAGGCGGTACCCTCTGCATACCATTTGGTGATGAAATTTCCAACTAAGAGTGGAGTCGGCGTAGTAAGGGGGAACCAACGCCTCGCTAGGGAATGTTACGTGGCATCCATGAGACAGAAAGAGGTAGAGTCGGTCCAGCTGGAGGATTTGGATATGAGGGATGATATGGAAGCCCGACCTTCCCCCTCGGAACAGTTAGAGCCGGTGCAGCTGGATGAAGACCCGGAGCGCGTAGTCTTTGTAGGCTCCATGTTGTTACCAGTCCTCAAGGAAAAGCTCATCTCCTTCCTAAAGGAAAACGCCGACGTCTTCGCCTGGAAGCAAGAAGACATGGAAGGAATAGACCCCGCCGTGATTGTACACCGACTCAGTGTAGATCCTAACTGCAAGCCGATAAGGCAGAAGAGGAGAAGCTTCGCGCCAGATCGGCAAAAGGCGATCAATGAAGAGGTAGCCAAGCTTTCGCGCGCCAAAGCCATCAGAGAGGTCGAATACCCGACCTGGTTAGCTAACGTCGTTCTGGTAAAGAAAGTAAACGGCAAGTGGCGACTCTGCATCGATTTTACCGATCTCAATCGAGCATGCCCAAAGGACAGTTTCCCGTTGCCACGGATCGACCTCATAGTCGACGCGACGGCCGGGCATGAGCTCCTGAGCTTCATGGACGCCTTCTCAGGATACAACCAAATCCGGATGGACCCAAACGATCAAGAAAAGACCTCGTTCGTCACAGAGCAGGGCATCTTTTGCTACCAAGTGATGCCGTTCGGACTGAAGAACGCGGGAGCCACCTACCAAAGGTTGGTTAACCGGATGTTCAAAGAGAAGCTAGGCTCGACCATGGAAGTGTATATAGATGATATGCTGGTAAAGTCGCTCAAGGCCGAGACCCACATTCAGCACCTCAGGGAGTCATTCGAGATTATGAGGAGGTACCGAATGAAGCTAAACCCCGCAAAGTGCGCCTTCGGGGTGTCAGCTGGAAAGTTCTTAGGCTTCATAGTCAACAGCCGGGGCATTGAGGCAAACCCAGAAAAGGTTAAAGCAGTCCTCGAAATGAAGCCCCCTACCACCACAAGAGAAATCCAGCGCCTAACCGGGAGGATAGCGGCGCTCAACCGCTTTGTATCGCGCTCCAGCGATAAATGACAACCGTTCTTCAAGGTCCTTAAGGCAGCCTTTCAGTGGGACGAAAAGTGCGAAGAGGCTTTCCAAGCCCTAAAGGTTTACCTGGCATCCACACCCGTGCTGGTAAGCCCCCAAGAGGGAGAAGTGCTGACGCTTTACCTGGCGGTTTCGGACTTCTCGGTCAGCGCCGCGCTGGTCAGAGACAAAGAACGAGTCCAACTGCCAGTCTACTTCTGCAGTAAGGCCCTCCGAGGCGCCGAGGAAAGATACCCGAAGATGGAAAAGCTCGTGCTGGCCCTGCTCGTCGCCGCTCGGAGGTTGAGACCATATTTTCAGGCGCACACCATCGAAGTCCCAATGGACCAACCGATGAAGCAGGTCCTGCACAAACCTGAAGCCTCGGGTAGATTGATAAAGTGGGCAATGGAGCTTAGTGAGTTTGATATCAAATTCAAGCCCAGAACCGCCATCAAAGGACAAGTCCTGGCAGATTTTCTTGCCGAGTTCACCTCCCCACCCGAAGAAAACGAGGAAAACCAAGACTCTGTCCCCGACGTTCCAACCTGGAAACTGTTCGTAGATGGGGCTTCGAATGTGCAGGGAAGCGGAGCCGGACTCATCTTGACATCACCAGAAGGGTATGACCTAGAGTATGCCTTGAGGTTTGACTTTCAGGCATCCAACAACGAGGCCGAGTACGAAGCTCTCATAGCCGGTTTGAACCTGGCCCTTTCGATGGAAGCTCAACAGATCGTGGTGTATAGCGACTCGCAACTGGTAGTCAGGCAAGTCGAAGAAGAATACGCCGCCCGAGACGAAAAGATGGCCTTATACCTAACAGAGGTCCAAAGGCTACTGAGGAAGTTCATCTCAACCGAGCTAATCCAAATTCCGCGAGAAGCTAATCAGCGGGCAGACGCCCTGGCCAAACTGGCCACTATTGGCGGTCAAGACCTACCAGGGCGAACACCCATCGAAGTCCTAACACGGCCCAGCATACAACTTGACGACGAGCCAGCCGCAGAAACTCAGGCTATGCCAGTCGAAGAAGAAGAAGAGGCTTCATGGATGGACCTCATCATATCTTTCTTGCAAGACGGAGTATTGCCAGATGACCCGAAGGGCGCATCAAAACTTAGAACCAGGGCGGCGAGGTTCACACTGATCCAAGGTAACCTATATAAAAGAGGTTTTTCCTTTCCCTTAATGAAATGTGTGACAGGAACAGAGGCAAACTACATCCTAAGGGAAATCCACGAAGGCATGTGCGGCAATCACATCGGGACCAAGACATTAGCCAGCAAGGCCCTCCGGCAAGGCTACTTCTGGCCAACAATGTCCAAAGACGCCAAAGAGATAGTGAAGAAATGCCAAGCTTGCCAGGTTCATGGGAATCTGCCACACTGCCCGCCTGAACTCCTCACCCCGGTGGTCAGTCCTTGGCCCTTCCAACAGTGGGGGTTGGACATCTTAGGACCCCTACCGATAGGGGTTGGACAATGCAAATTCCTTGTGGTCGCAGTCGACTACTTCACCAAGTGGGCAGAAGCCGAACCCCTGGCAAAGATCACAGCGTAAAAAGTCAAGAACTTCGTCTGGAAATCTGTAATTTGCCGCTTCGGCGTCCCCAGAGCAGTGGTCTCCGACAATGGGAAGCAGTTCGACAATCCGATGTTCACAGACTTCTGTAGCGGATTGGGAATCAAAAACTTCTTCTCAGCTCCAGCCCACCCGCAGTCTAACGGGCAAGCAGAGGTGACCATCCGGACTATCAAACTGGCGCTCAAAACCAGGCTCGAGGCATCCAAGTCCCAATGGGTAGACTACCTCCCCGCGGTGTTATGGGCATACCGGACAACCACTCGGACTGCAACCGGGGAAACGCCTTTCAGCCTAGCATACGGAACGGAGGCCATGGCTCCTGTTGAAATAGGAGTTTCCACTGCGAGAACCGAACTGTTCAACCCAGCACAGAACGAAAGGTCATTACTGGTCAACCTCGACCTCCTGGATGAAAAAAGAGACGAGGCCCTACAACGAATATCCTCTTACCAGAGGAGTACAGCAAGATACTATAACAAGCGAGTAAGGAGCAGAGGCTTTAAGCCAGGAGACCTGGTATTGAAGAAATTGCTCCCAGCCATGAAGGACCCCGCCCATGGCAAGTTGGGACCAAACTGGGAAGGACCATACGTGGTAAAGAAGATTGTCCGACCTGGAAATTACGAGCTGCAAACGGAGGAGGGCAGAGACCTACACCACTCATGGAACGCAGACCACCTGAAGCGTTACTACCAATAGATCGGATTTTTCTTTCGCGAGGAGCGGAGGGTTATTGTAAAAAGATCGGATTTTTATCAATGAAAGATACAAAGTTTCCTGAAAAAGATCGCCCTGCTCAGGAACTACAGACTCTTCAGTCTAAGAGCTCGTAAGCTCAGGAACTACAGACTTTTCAGTCTAAGAGCTCGTAAGCTCGGGAACTACAGACTTTTCAGTCTAAGAGCTCGTAAGCTCAAGATCTCGTAAGCTCAGGAACTACAGACTTTTTAGTCTAGGAGCTCGTAAGCTCAAGAGCTCGTAAGCTCAGGAACTACAGACTTTTCAGTCTAGGAGCTCGTAAGCTCAAGAGCTCGTAAGCTCAGAAACTACAGACTTTTCAATCTAAGGGCTCGTAAGCTCAAGAGCTCGTAAGCCCAGGAACTACAGACTTTTCAGTCTAAGAGCTCGTAAGCTCAGGAGCTCGTAAGCTCAGGAACTACAGACTTTTCAGTCTAAGAGCTCGTAAGCTCAGGGACCACATTCAACAGACAACCACATTCTCAGCAAAAAGAAAATAAATGGAAGACGAAAGACAGGGATTTCATTGCATTATGGATAGAAGTCAACAGCTCAAAAGGAGCAACCACCAACTGGTACATAGAAGTTATAAAAAAAAAGAAACAGGGCCCCTAGTCCTGGCCACCCTCCCCCACCGAGACCTCCTCCGCTTTCCCTTCCTTTAGAAATTCCTTCTCTACTTTCTCCCCCCCAGCGGCATCCGCCTTGAGCCTGGCATTCTCCTCCTTCAAAGCATCTCTCTCTCTCTCCACCTCTGCCAACTTCCGCTTCAGCACCTCCACCTCGGGGTCTTCCAAGACAACTCCCTCTGGCTCGTTAGCAAAGGAGGGCGTGCGCTGGATCCTGGTTGAACCTCCCCCTATCCCATAACGGACAAGGTTCTGAGGGGTTACAAGAGCAGAGTAAGGACGAGGGGAAGCCCTCTCGACCCTCCGGACACGGAAAGCCTCGTTGGGAGTCAAAGCGGGAATACCTGCACAATACAACATCAGCACAAACAAGTTCAGTAAATTAGCTATGAACAAAAGGTCAGGTAGCCTTGAAAGGATGAAGTGTTTACCTCTCTCCTGAAAGCTCGTCCAGGAGCGAGGGACCCAAACATGCTGGTCCTCGCCCACAGCGGATTCCCACGAGTCCCCAGATACAAAAAAGAAGCGCTGAGTCCATCCCTCGGGGGAAAAGGGAATATCGGCAACCAATGGAGGGTGGAAATACCACTTAAAAGAGAGAGAACTGAAGAACGGGGGAAAGTCGAAAGAGAGGTCAATGAAGTAGAAAAACTCCGAAACAGAAGGAAAGGTCTCAAAACCTTGCATACGCCAGAAAATGAAGAAGCCAACCATAGTAGCCCACCCCTCGGGGGAAAGGCGAGAAGGACACAGACCATGGTGTGAGAGAATCCGAGCGAAATCTGGATGAAGAGGGAGTCGAAAGCCGTACTCAAATGCGCCCTCGAAAAAGGAAACCTCCCCTGGAATGGACACACTGCAAGGCTCGTCAGGAGTGGGAGCCCTCACCCTCAGATCCGCTGGAAGGTCGTATCGACTCTTCATCGCGATAGCATCCGCCGCTGTCATCCGGGAGGGAAGAAGAAAGATAGAACACCAATCGCCCTTCAGCGATTCACGGGCTCGATGCTTAAAGACTGGAGAAGAATCCATAGCCTCGAGTTCAAGTAGGATACGAAGAGTTAAAAAGAAAAGGAGGGGCTTGATGAAAAGCAATGAGGCAAACGGGTATAAATAATACCCAAGGGTGACTGTTGGAATCTCGCAATCAAAATAGCATTGAATGCTGGCTCAACTTACGACGAGGTTGGTAAACCACCCAGGAACTTCCTTAAATCTACATCGTGTATTGCAAAAAGTATATATATATATGTATGGATGATACACGCAGCAGATCCAATGTAAGGAAGCCCAGATTCCAAGCAGTGACACTACTCCCAACAGGCCAAGGCCTCTTCGGAGTAGAGGGGGCAGGGGAGTACAGCAACACACAGTAAGCAGCAACGAGTACAGCACCTAGTACAGCACAACACAAGTACAGCACCACAAAATTTCTTTTTCATTCCAAAGGGGAAGTTCCACTACAAAATTGCGTCAAAAAAAAAAAATCAGCTATGAAAACCCTGGTGGTCAAGACCGATCTGCAGGAAGAGTAGCGTCGGAAGCAGGAGTAACGTCAGGAGCCCCGCCACTTGAAGAAGCATCAAACCTTGGCTGAAATTTCTCAAGGTCTAGGTCGGGATATCTCTCCATCGCTTGGTCGGCAAAATTAAAGAACCCGTCGACAAAAGCCCTGGCTGCCTCCAGCCTCGCCTTCTCAAGCTCTTTTCGTTGATCCTCTACAAGCAGGCGTTCGGCAGCTAAAGACCTATTCAGCTCGGCAGCCTCAGCCCGGGACTCTTTCAGCTCATCTCCCATAAGAGTACGAGCAACAGCCGCGTTTAGCAGTTCCTCCTCCTCAGCCTCCCGCTCTTCCTTTAAACAAGCCAGTTCGTCCCTTAGCGAAACCTCAGCAGATGTACTGGCAATCAGTTGTCTAAAAATATGAGCCCGCTGTTCGAGGACCTGCTCCAATTCCCTCTCAGTGGACAAGCCCCAGTCCAACAGCTCGGTGCCTTGCCGACGGGCGTCAAGAACCTTGGCACTTCTCCTCTGAACATCGCTCCTCAGCATAAAGATTTCCCTCCCAAGAGCGCAGACATGCGTCGCCGACTGAAAACATAAGGGACAATGTAAGATACCTAGAAGTTTGAAACAGAGGAAAAAACACCAAGGTATACCTCGAGCAGGGCATGAAGAGCATCACGGCTTCGGACTTGAAAAGGAAGATCCACAGAGCGGCGAAGGTCAGCTCGGGGAATCAACTCCATCAAAGCCCGGCTGCTCAAACTCACGTCCCGAAGTAGGCCGGCCTCAGGGTCAGCAATAGAGGCCTGGGGGGCACGAGCCGAGCTGGAACCAGCTGCAGCAGATAAAGCAGTGCCTCGTCGAACGGGCCCTCCAACGGGATCAATCGTCACGGTACCCGCAGTAGCTGCACTGGTAACCAACTCCGATGTCAACCTCGGGGCCTCGGATGAAGGAACAGGAGCACTGGATACAGGAGCAGGGGCCTCGGCCGCTACAACAGGAGCCTCGGCGGCCAATAGGGGGACCCCGCCAGAAGGGTCACCCTCTTCCAACCTCGTCCTCTTCGCCGGAGGTCCTACGGCCCTATCCCGCCTCCTTTCATCTACGCGCTCCATGATCATGTGGCGCTGAGTCACCAAGTAGGAAGGAACTACATAGACAAGACCAAAAACTTAGCGAGGGTCCGAAAAAAAAGAGACAGAGAAACAAAAGACATTGTTTATGCGCCATCACCTGACCCCGAGGGAGCCCCGGGGTGCATCAGCTCAACATAAGAAAAGGGGAGGCGAGCACGCGCTTGGTCTACTCGGGCCAGCTCTGAAGAGTCGAGGGGCGGAAGCTCTCCTGCATTAGGAACCGGTGACACAGTTAATGCACAAGGACAAGCATCCACAAAAATTAAGGTAAAAAGCTTACTTAAATTCCTGCGGCTCCCCCAGGCGGTAGGAACTCTGACAGACCCCGGAAATTGGGAACCAAACTCCCAGCCATCTCCAGAGATGAAGAAATATCTCCTTATCCACCCCTCAGGGTTCGGCGGGAGATCCCGGATGGGAATCTCTCCCCCTCGCCTGGGGACGAAGTGGTAAAACTCGAATACCTCCTCGGGGCGGAAAAAGTTAAGAAACTCTCTCAAGTTAGCCCTAGCTTGAGGAAACATCCTTCCCCATGCCACAATGAAGGTCAATAACACCGCCCAGCCAGATGAGAGGAGCATGGCGGGACAGAAACTGAAAAAGTGGAGCACCTCTCGTATCAAACTAGGCAGGGGAAATCGAAGCCCTAGCGAGAAGGGGCCCTCGAAGAAGCAAGCTTCACCAGTAATCGAGATGTGGAATCTACGCAAGCCCGCAGAGCGCACGATCACGCCAGGGGGAAAGTTGAAGCGCCTAGCAAGGAGCTGAGCCTCGTCCCCATCAATTTCGCTGGCTTCAACGCAGCCGAAAACTCGCTCCATAACATCAAATGGAGAAGAAGGAGTAGCCATGAGTGCAAGAATCGAAAAGAGATCTCCTAGGAGCAACAGGGAAAGAAAAGCGTATAGCAGCTGAAAACTAAGAACTACTTGTTCGCTCAGTAAAAGGCAATCATTCCCTGAAGGCCTATTTATAGGTGCCACAGGACAAGCCTTGTCACTGTCGCCGAAGGCAGTTAATGCACGTCCCTCGCCATTAATGAAGGGGACACGTGGCGTCGTGGGGGCTTTTTGGACGCCATGATCGAGGGATCACTAAGCCCTCTGACGACGCACGTTCTCAAACGAACGAAACCGTCGGACTACCACTACGAGTAAAACAGAGGGAAAAAGACCAAAATAGCCCTAAGGAAGTTCAAGGGACCCAAGGGGAAAGCGTGAAGGTCGGCTCGATTCAAAGGAGCTTGGCCACAAGTAAAAAAGCAGAAGTCAGCGCCTAAGGAAAATACAACGCAACCACAAGTCAAAGAAGTTGTAGCAAGGCATCACGCAATAATCATAAAAAAGAGAAAGCTACAAGAGTTCTCATTTTAGCATTTAAAGAAGTTACAATTGAGCATTCCACAGAGAAACTACTTGAAGAGTCACAAGGAAGTTGGAAACAGCAGGAAGGCCTCAAATCGACATCAAGAAGCAATCTCTTCATCACCTGATGCCCCTGCTGGCACACATGGTCCCTCCGCCGCTGCCACCACAGGTCCAGGCACCTTCTCCGCATCAGGAGCCACACCCTCAGGGAGATCAGAGGTTCCGGCCTCCTCAGCCACCACGGCGACCTCCTCGGAGTCCAGCACTGGCACGAAAGGGTCCAAGTCCAGGTCAGGATGAGCCTCCTCAAGTTGATCCTTAAGGTTTAGAAAACCCTTCACAAAGCCGACGGCGCAGTCTTTCTCGAGTTGCGAAACACGAGACCGCAAAGACAACAGCTTGGAATCCTTGGCGACCAGGTCAGCCTCGGCGGCCTTGAGTTTGTTCTCCTTGGAATCCATGACCTTGACAAAATCCTGAAGGCGAGCATCCATCTCGTCGTTAATCCTCTTCAATTCAGCGGCCTCTGAGGTCAAAATCTTCACCTTCTCCTCGGCAGCCTCCTTGCTCACTAACAGGGCGGCCCTGGAATCCTTT
This sequence comes from Ilex aquifolium, assembly GCA_951799425.1. Lineage (NCBI taxonomy): Eukaryota > Viridiplantae > Streptophyta > Magnoliopsida > Aquifoliales > Aquifoliaceae > Ilex > Ilex aquifolium. The sequence continues at coordinate 6,987,943 of OX637395.1, forward strand.
GCCTTCGAAAGCTCCTCGTTGTAGTGGAATCCTAGCATCTTTACGCAAGCGAGCGTCTGAGAAGAAAAAGGGGTCAAACAAAAAATCCCTGGAGACCTCGGTATAAAGAAATACAAGAGACAAGGATAGAAAGCACCTCTGCCATGCCCCGGATAGCGCGATCGACCTTCTTGTCGAAAGGAACCCGCATGGCTGCCCTGGGATCTGAAGTTGAAACAAGATCGGACAAGGCAGCAACTGCGACCTCAGGGTTACGCAGGAAACCATCCCCTTGATCCTTAGACGGAGGTCGAGCGAGGCCCATCTTCCCACCTTCCTGAGGGGCAGAGTGAGGAAGAACTGCTGGAACCCCGCGTCCTTTGTCTGAACCACCCTCGGTCGATGATTTGCCCTTAGGAGCCTCAACAGGGAGCAGGGGGGGAGGCGCATCCTCGCGGAGAAGGAGGATCTCTTCCTTTTGCTCAGAAGTAGCAGGTGGGGGGTCGGATACCGACGCACCAGTAGATAACGGCTGGGAATCCTTCACCACCTTCCTTTTCTTCCTCGACTTCTCGGCATCTGTGAATACCGCCATTATCAAATCTTTCTTCATAGGGGAAGTTGGGGGAGCAGGGGGTGACGAAGGCACTGAGGGTTGCTCAACTGGAGGCCCGAGTTCGTAGAGGGCTAAATTCTCATCCGTCACCAAATCGAAGAAAGACTGCGACCCCGAATCCTCGGCTCTAGCAACCCTTGCCGCTTCCTCGACCCCAAGGACAGGACGGTAACCTGCAAATCAAAAGTTGAGTCAGAAAAAGAAGAATAAGGAAAGAAAAAGATGCAGCTAAATTGAAGGGCCTTACTTATATTCCTTGGGGCCCCCCAAGACCTGGGAATGAGAGGGACGTCCCCTGGTTTCCCGGAAAGCTCCCAGGAATCACCTCTAACAAAGAAGAACTTGGGTTTCCACCCTTTGTTGGAAGAAGGAAGCCCGGTGATCAGATTCCTCGCCCTGACCCTTTTCGAAAAATAAAGGAAACCAGCAGAAGGGGAGGACTTAAGTTGAAAAAGGGAGGCAAATTCATTAATGGAGGGCTGAGAGTCGTTCCCACTCTTAAACCAATGGACAAGAAATTCGATCAGGAGACCCCATCCGTTTGGAGAAAGTCGGGCAGGGTATATGTTATAAAAAGCAAGGACAATCCGGATGAAAGGATGAACAGGGAACCGCAAACCAGCGCGGAAAGTCGACTCGTAGAAACAAACCAGGCCGGGGATAGAAGAATTGCACCTCTCATGCACGTCAGGGGAGTGCAAAAGAACGGAGTCAGGAAAACAATATTCCCGCCTCAATTCGTCTAAATCCTCATCACTAAGACAACTGGGAGTCGACGCCGCACAACAAGTTAGGTCGGCTTGATCCCGACAAACCCTTTTTCTAGGAGTTGGAGGGGGAGCCGGTTTGGATTTCTTAGTTTTTGGTGCAGCGAAAGAAACAGGAGGGAATGACGATAAAGGACAAGCTTCTTCTATAAGGACGGACCCGGAGGCAGAAACCCCAAGGGCAGACCCAGACACGACCCTATCAGCGGAACTGCCACTATGAGAACCTGAGATACTTGCCTCGACCTCTTCACCCACTTGGTCCTCAGAATCCGATTCAGAAGAGGAAACGACCCATTTCCCCATCGAAGGACTAGACCTTAAGCCAGAATGGAGGGAAGGCAAATGTAAAGCGCAGTCCGTCAAAAAGAGAGGTCTCAGACACCAACCTCGAAGGAATGACACCCTAAGCGAGGTAGGATGGTCCACGAAACACGTCAGGGGAGAAAGGTCGTCGGAACAATTCCTAAAATAGCTAAACCTCCATATCAAGAAGCGAAACCCAAAACCCCACCAAGGAGGGTTGAAGGGATCCAGGTCAAACAAAGAGTGAAGAAAAAAGGAAAGACGTACCTAGACAAGGCGCTAGAAGCAGAAGAGAACCGGGAACTCGAAAACCCTAAAGACCGCCTGAAAGTCTGAAACGAAGCGCTCCGAAAGCCCAAAGGGGGTGAGGCAAGCACGAGGAGATTCGAGAGATTCAAAAAGCAACTCTGGCGAGGGGGTTCCCCCGCCTTTATACAAGGCATTCAATGTCAGGAAAAATGAGGCGTCAGGACTCGTCTCCAGAACCGTACCGACTGGAGTCACCCCATGGTGACACATGTAAAAAAAAAAAAAAACATCCCATCACAGCCGGCAAATTACCGAATCAGCCCTGAACAGTGTAAAGCCGCCTTACCACACATTCCGCCACGTATGGGGACCGTAAAGACCTCAGAAAAGGCATTTATTACCCCCAGGTCAGAGAAGACGTCATTCTCGTGACTAGGGGCTGGGGGGCAACTGATGAGGGTAGACCTAGCCCAAAGGCTGAATAAAGACTCCGAAGCCCAAAAGGGAATGACCCCAACCGGTCCAAGTTCGATCCTCAGCCCACGGCCCAAGTTGGAGCCTGTTGCACCACGCGCTCCAAGGACAAGGAAAACCGGCTCTGATGTCTCAGAGTTACTCCCTGCAAAAACAGAGGGATGGTGTCGAACGAACCCAGGCGATCGTGGGCACAGAATCGCCGGCGGTCAGAGTGGCTCGCAGAGAAAGGACGAACGGTCCCCACAAGATCAAGGAAAGGAAGAGCAGGGATAACAAAACCCTAGGAGCAGACACCATATAAATAGGACAGTAAAAGGAGGAAAGGGAATCGAATTCCTGGGCCTTCTTCCCCATCTTCTAGCTGGTATTTTCGCCAAGATCCCTAGGACAGCCTCAATAGAGAGCATCGTCTGTGGCCCAGAGCCAATAATTTTCTTGTAACCAGTTGAAATCAATATACATAACCCAGGAGTAAGAGCCTCCATTACAGTGGACGTAGCCCAAGTCTTTTGGCTAGGGTGAACCACTCACATTTGCTTGTCTATCATCGCTTAACTTCAATTTCCCTGAAACCCATCTTATAAAATTCAAGAAGAGCCTAATTAACTCGGGCTGGGAGATTGATTTCCGAGGAATCATCATAATTCATTATGATTATTTGATGAAAAGAGGGTCCTATTTAATTTTGGATGTCATTAAAGACCTAATGCATACAATATTAAATTAATTAATATAATAAATTAGATTCCAAGTTAAACTTCAAATAGCATTGCTAATGTTAAAATTGTGCTTATAAGTCCATTAGGTTAACTGTTTCTCTTGTAAAAGTTCAAATGTATACATATACGGATATATACCAACTTGGTTTTTCTAAAAGAATCAATCGATTTTGTTGATAAATAGAAATAACAATATTATCAAAAAATGTCAGGAGCACATAACCTCATCAATAACAGAGTGTCCATGACCGGGTTATCTACTAGTTCTGTTACTCGACCTGAAAAAATAAGTTCAAAATTTGATAGGCCCGATAATTGGCCCGCCCAAGTCCGAGCCCAATATACTTAAAAAGATGGCTCGAGTTTGCCCCCAAACTCATTACTCGGCCCAATAACCCGTCCAAAAAAATCCTTTAGAAGGCTCTCATACATCAACAAAAGTTTACTCAGTCTCAATATCTTCATCCATATTATCTTCTTAGCAACCTTCAATTTTTTTTTTCCTATTTTGAAATTGCATAATTTTTAACACATGGGAGTATTTGAATCTTTCTTGATCTTCATAATAAAAAGGGCAAATCCCATTTCGCTTCCTAAAAAATACTAAAATTCTCAATTTACACCCTGAAAGTTTAATTTTCTTACATTGCACCCTGAATCATGTAAATCTGTTCCAATATAGTCCAAGAGCTAACGTCAGCTATCATTTCTATGTGTTTGTAGCTCACGTGAGAAGCACAATAAATTAAGAGGTCATTGGTGTAAAATTACCAACATTTGGCTCCCAAAACCCGTGGCCAAGTGTCTACTTCATATAGACCTAGGCATTGAATAAGAAGAAAAAGACGAAAAGACAAATAGAGAAAGGGAAAATGGAGGGAACCTGCTACTGTGATAGGATAGGTCAAATGAAGACATCATGGACATATTTAAACCTTGGGAGAAGGTTTATCAACTGTGCTAATCGTGAGGTAAATTTGCCATTGTTGATTTTTTTGATTCTATTAAGGTTCAGAACATTATTCAGAGCACAGATTTGAAATTTGTATAGTGTATTAAGGGTTTAATGACAGAAGTTGTTTAGCATAAGTTTCATATGTCAATCTTGCTCAGTTAGGATTTTGCTATTTTTTATTTTTTTTTTCTAATTAATGTTTCACAATTATTTATCATAGTTATTATTATTGTTTTATATAATTTATGTTTCATGGTGATTATTTTCATCATTTTAGTTTGTCAATGTTGCATTGTTAGGTTGGTGGTTCGTGTGAATACTTTGTATGGATCGATCCATCCATGTGTGGTTGTTCATGCCAAATAATATCTGGATTGTTAAAAGCACAAAGGGAGAGGTAGAAGGGATTCCTAAGTTTGAGTTACAATGAATGTCTGTAATTTTATCATTTTTGGAGATAATATGAGGCTAACCAGTTGTTAGCTAGTTTGGAGACATTGCAAATGTTCCAAATTTTGTTTCCTGTAATGTGATATGTAACATTTATGGAAGTAATGCATGAGCAATGTTTGTGTCTTGGTTGTTGAACATATTGTAGTCGCCAATAATTCAATAACTCATACAAATAGACAAGTATCAAGGAACCAACACATTCTGAATTAAACAACAAGTAGCAAAGTTGTACATTAAAGTGGTGTTACAACAAAAAAAAATGAACATCACTCCAGTTGTAGCTTGTACTATAAATTCAGATGCTAAATTGTACATTTCTAAATAACAAAAACCAATTCTTCATATGATTAGGAACTGAGGTTCCTTCATTGTATTTCAAATGTTTTCTTTGCCTTGTCCTTGGAGGAATGAACAATTTGGTTGGATCTTTACCTGGTGGCCTCCAATTTATGTTTGGTGTAGATGGAGTTGTAGAATTCCCTGTAGATGGAGTTGGAACTGTAGGAGGAAGTGCAGATGGAATTGCTGCGTGTTTCCTTCTGCTCATGAAAGAGGGTTGCATGCATGAGACAAAACATATAAAATCAATATGATTTTTTTAAGTTAAAATACAAAAGCAACAATACTAGCAACTTATATCTTAATTTTCTTTGAATTGTTGGCTGAGTTGCATTTGGAGTTGCAGTTTGACTGTGACATGTTGAGGCATATATTGTCTTCCTAACATGTTTAATCAATAAATAGTGTCATTGTATATGTCATATTAATTAAATAGACCTTGTGAAAATTAGATTTACAAGGTAGGAGACTTACTGGTAAATTCTTTTTGTGCCCAATGATGGAACTAAAGCTTGAGTTGTTGGTGCAGTTTTGCCTTTTGCTGCTGATGTGTTGTTATTCTTTTCCACTGGTGTTTCATTAGTGTTCTTGGATTTGCAATTCCTTTTGTTATGCCCAATTTTTCCACAATGTCTACATATGATGGATTTGTGTTTCCTTTTCAATTTTGAACCCTTAGGTGGTTCATCACTCTCTCTCCTCCTAGCCTTTTTAGGACTGTAAGGTCTTTTGATAAAATCATGTTGAAGAAGAGCAGTATAACTAGTCTTTGGCCGCATATCATTACCATTAATTGGGCTCATCAAATGACTATAACAGTTAAGGAAGGTTTCAACCTTGAACCATCCATCCACATAAACTTCTGCTGGTAAATCTAGGCAGTTAAGGGCAGACATTGCATATTTACATGGGATACCTGTCAAATTCCATTTCCTGAAACTACAAATTTTCTCCTTCACATTGACAGTTCATCTGTCTCCACTCATCCCAACTACTTCAAATTTTTTATCCCCATTCCAAGCTGGTATGAAAGTTGTTGATTCTACCTCTGTTTCCTCTAATCTTTTTTGAATCTTAATATTTTTTTTCAAGCATGGTTGTGATAGATTTGTCTCTGGCCTCAACAATTCTACCATTAAAACTCTCACATAAGTTATTCAACAACATATCACACTTAGGGAAGGTGCTGAAATGTGACCTAAACCAGTGGACTGCTGGTTTTTCAGATAGTTAATTATATGCAGATTCATCTAACATTCTTAGTTCATCTATGAAATTCTAAAAGTCAAATATTCTAGTAGATTTAGCAGCCCTCCACAGCAAATCTTTCAGAGCTAGTCCCTTATGCTCAGTTTTGAAATTATTGTAGAAATATTAAAAACAAAACTAGTGTTTTGCATTTGGAAAAAGACTTTCAACGGCATCCAACTTCCCTTTTTGCTTATATGACATGAAACTCCAAGCATGAGTGTTAACAATGCACAGATCTTGCTTTAGAATTTGGAGGAACCATGCCCATGACTTTTTTTTTTTTCTCTTACTCAACTATTTCATAAGCAACTGGATACATTTGACTATTAGGGTCAATCCTAGTAAAGTCCTAATAGAATATGTAACACTCTCAAATCCACCTTAGAAGACATTACTGTCTACAAGCTATTCAATCATAAGAGCAACTAAAAATAATCATTTAAATACTAAACCATTCATCCATTCGATAAGGAATAAATACTAAAGTCAATGAAACAATATAATTTTTCCCAACTTACAACTCAAAACTAAAATGTATCTAGCAGCGGAATAATTAAATTGAACTAAAATATTATTTCATAAAAGTCTCTCAAAGTCTAGCCAATAAAGAAACATATCTATTCCTCTAAGAAGCAACCCACATCTTGATTCTCCACCACCTCGTAGTCAACTTGTTCATCCATGTCAATATTCTCTTCTATGCCAAAATTTGTAAATGTGTTGTTGTAGGGGGTGAGCAAAAGCCCATAAAAAATCCTTCTCAAATCTAGATAAGGTTTTAAAACAATATAAATAAGACAAGTCTCTTTTGGAAAATAGCATATGTACTTTTTTGAAAGTAAAACAATGACGGTCATAATGATCTCAAATGTACGGATTACAGTAATTCAACAACAGGAATAAACATTTAAAGATTTTCAATAACATCTCAATTTTCTCATGTAAGTTGGTTGGTTCTAAAGAATCTATACAACGATCTTACATCATTCATCCAACACAAACTCAACCATCTCAATCATTCCCCGCAGGGCCACTTTAGAATGGGTGTATACCGTCTCCCACGACATTGACGAATCTTTCTTATGAAAGGTATATCGTCCCTCAGCCTCAAGCCTACGTGAACAATAGTGGTTGACCTCTCAAGAAAATAACCAACCACATGTGTTAGGCAACAATCTCACATCCACTGGGATAGACTAACCTCTAACACTCTACGACAGCTTTTGAAGGTAATCCAAATCCGTCACACCTAACCCATACAAGAGATAAAAATCGCAACTTTAACAAAAATGTGTATTCTACCAACCATAAGTTTCATCAAATTCATGTATCACAGTTTCATAATTTTCAATAAACCATACTAATAATGAAATTAAAATAGGTAAGAGATCACATCAATAAAAGTTTCATAATTGCAATATCAAAATTCTAGGGTTTTACCAAAAATTTCAGTTTTTTGAAGATACTACAATTATTTGGATATACACATGGTTTATTCAAGAATTAGAATTTAAAAACCATGAACCAATGTATTTTTCGCATAAAAGTTAGCAAAACTAGGATTTTGGAAATCAAGAACAAGAATTTTCTTGACCATAAAACATGTATTTTGTGTAAAACAACTTTTCAATTGGAAATGAATCAAGAATAAACGTTTATCTATCAAATAATTATCAAGAAAATTAAAAATATACATATATACTACACTAAGTCTCAATGAAAGAACTCAAGAAGAATCTCATACCTTTAATCCAAGCGTGTTTGATCCATTCTAACATGAAGATCCCCTTCGAATCTTGTGTTTTCTCCTTCTCTCTCACTCTCTAGGGTCGCCTATGGTTGAAAACTGATGAATTCTTACTTAAGAGGCATCCCTAGGAATTTATAGGGTCTAAAAACTGAACAGTTAAAGCGAGCCTGACTGTTGTAAAAATTGTGTTTGCATTCGAAGGGAGATTTGCGTTCGAATGTGACTTAGAGCGTGAATGGTGTTCGAATGTGGCTTACTCACAGTATCTCGATTTCTATCAGAGACCAAAGTACTGTAACTAAGCTCCGTTCAAACATGAATGACATTTGAACGTGAATTCGGTTCCTTACTCAACTTCTACTCCAGTTTTAACCTATTTAGAAGTCGTTTCAAGAAATCTTTGTGAAATACATTTTTGTAGAATTTTGAATCTAGTTCCTATTGCCCAAATCTCATGTCAATCCAATATTAGAGCAACAAATTATAATTAAATTTCTCAAACGATATCAAGGAAATCTCTTCCTAACTTCTACCAAGAATGATCAATTTATCTCCCAATTATTTATTTCTACTCTTATAATCTATATGGTTTATTCTTACTTCATTACATAAATAAATAGTACAAAATAATTATGTCATTATATTAAGATGTACATATAAGGGTTTACAGAATACCAGACTGATAACCTTTTAAATGGCTCAATCCAACGCAATTAATAGTCTCCAACCACTCGAAAACTCATTCTTCAATGCCCCAAAGCATATGTAAATTATTTTGAACTTTAATTTATCACTTCCCAAAGACTTGGTCTTAATAATGCAAGTTGTACTTGTACCTATGTTAGTTCTTCTCAACTCTTCTCAATAGTCCCACAATGACTGAACTGCTCCATCTCACTTCCATTTACAATTGTCATTGCTTTATCTTTAGCTCTATAAACTGATTTTTTGCTCAAGTTTGTAACATGCTCCTTTTCAACAATCTCCTTAATGGACTTCATGGGCCATGTGGGATTAGATCTTATTCTGTCAACATGAATACTTGCAATCCACTTGACATTGGCATGTGTAACTTTAAATGATCTATTGCAAGTACTATTATATGTTTTAACTTGCATTGCTTTCTTTCATGCTATGCTTGAAGCATAAATCACCCATTCATAACCAACCCTACATATTGCCCTTACTCTAATCTTGTCATTTTTGCTAGATTTTATTTGCTTCCCCCATTTGATTGAATGTTGTCTGACTGTAGCTTTGAACTCAGCTGCATCCTTTTTTTTTTTTTATAACTCAGTTGCATCCTTAAATAACATTCCTAGCTTAAATTTTGGGTCAATCATATTAGTCTTCCCATTAAATTATGGATACCTAACCCTCTTTCTTTTAAAATTAACTTCCTCATTATCAAATGATGATGAAACACTAAGACTAATTAGCTCCTCAATGTCATAGTTTTCACCTTACAAGTAATAATCAACTTCCACTTCTATATCTTCTTCACTCTTAACCTGTTTCTCTTTTCCTTTCCCTTTCCCTTTATCAACTTTTTTTCATTTTCCCTTTATCAACCCCTTAGTCCTTGTTTCTACCAACCCCATTATATCTGCTCATGCCAACACTTTCGCCTTGGTGAACCCTAATTTCTCTATCAACATGTATTTCATACAAATTACCTTCATCCATGTCGTATTCACTATCACATAAATATTTGTAATCAGATGATGACCCATTTGAGCATGATTCACTGTCAGATTCTCTAGAATAAACAACACTATTATTTTTATGCAGAGATTTGATTCGACATGACTTTGACTATTCACACTTGCCTTTATATGCTCAACATACACATCTACTATTTTATCTCTATCAACCCAATTAATCAAGTCCAATGTATCATGGTCAAATTCCAACACCCTCCATCCATCACCAGTTCTATGAAGAAACCTACTAAGCTCACAATATCCTAATCCAATACACTTTAACATATTGTCTAACTCAATCATAGAAATCTGGTCGGAGTGACACATATCAATGTGATTCACCTTCCCACTAATATACGCTCCATCCACACATTTACCACCATGGTGTAGTTTAATAGTGAAATATTCTGAACCATCATCTATCATATAACATACATGCTTAAAAAAAACAAAAACAACTAAACAAATCACAAAAATCATGCATCTAACAATAAGATCACACATAAAATTATTAAAAACACCACACACTCACAAACCCCAGACTCAATCAAACTCAGCATAAAGACAAACAACCAACATTCATCTGAATATAAAAATGACCCACTTGCCTCCACACTCAAACCCACACACCAACGCCACATTCTTATCCATGAGGATAAATAATGTATACTCCACTAGATAAAGAATTGAAAAAAAAAAAACAAATCAGATAACAAAATTTAAAACAAAAACTATTACCATAATGAGGTCGTAAATCATTGATACTTTTCCTATAGACCCAAGACATTCTTCCACCTTCAAGATGCACAGCCCAGATCGAGATTACGAGGGATTAAGCCAGTAGATTAAAAGGGATTATTTTCTAAATTTTTTGGCCCTAGATCATAGCTTTTGGCCTCCTTACACCATTTCTCTGTATGTCCCTCTAGGAGTGCTTCTCACGAGAGGTTTTGGGCGCCAAATGTTGGTGATTTTACACCAATGCTCTCTTAATTTCTTGTGCTTCTAACGTGAGGTGAAAATAGAAATGTTGACTAGTGTTAACTCCTAGACCACATTGGAACGCATTTACACGGTTCAAGGTATAATGTGAAAAAATTAAACTTTTGGGGTGTCAATTGGAAATTTTGGTATCTTTCTGGGGGCAAAGTGGGATTTGCCCTAATAAAAATGTAGAGGCAAAAACTTTGCTTTTAATAACTATTTCACCTTCTTCCAAGAACAAACTTTAAATTTTGTTAGATTGCAAGTGATAATTTCCTATGTTCCCACCAATGAGAAGCACTTCATTTGTATGTCACTGCACACACCTTCCTATTCTCATAGGTTTCATGATAACCAAAGAATCTCTCAATCTTGGCCGACCGATCTAAAAAATCTTGTTAATGACAAAAAAAAAAATCTAAAAAATCTTGTTTATAAATGTAACCATCAAAATTGAGTATATTAACTTTCATACAAAAAATTCCTAAACTCATACCTGTATCCTCTATTTCTTATACCAATCATGACCACCAAATACACCTGCAACATACTCGTGATCATCAATATTTTTTTTTGGTGATTTAGAGGAAACCCCAACAGTTTATTGTCGGACTTATCGACATGTATAGCCACTAGAGAAAACCTTCGTGGCTCGTGCAATACCCCACTAACCACACGAGCTAATTAAATCGCATGGCTTACGCCCTAGGTAGCTGGCCCTATGACTCAAAATGGGGACATCTAGATGATGCCAGAGAAATCTTATCATTTGAACTAACCCTTCAGGTTTAGTCATCATCATCATTAATGCAATCTATGTCATAAATACTTTTTTATTTGAGAGGGGCAAGATTGAAATCTCGAACTAATTGAACACAAATCTTATCATTATTTGTGAACCCTAATATGATCTAAATCTTAATTGGTTCTCAACGTTGACCTAGCAATCAAATTGTGAAAATCACGATAAAGATTTCTTGGTATAATGTCGAAAACTTAGAAACTAAGCGTAATATTCCATATGATCACTGATATGGAAAATGTTACCATCACTTCGTTGATTATAAATTATGTCAAGTTAGTCAAAGCTCTTAATACCAATTGACGCAACAATATCAAATACACAAAGAAAGTTCTGTTTGTTTATGCATAGAAACAAAAAAACAATCCTAATCCACCTGATAAAAAGAGAAATATTTTGGTATTATAATATTATTCAATGAATAAAACTTGTATTACATAAAAATAATTTATAAGAATTTCCAAAATTCTAAATATTTTTTGTAAAAAATAAAATATCTAATTATGTGAATGTTACTACAAAATAATAATACATGTAGTTTAAAAGTTAAAAAAATTTAAATGATTTAGACAATTAATCACTCTAAAATAAAATAATATGTTATCTTGGGTAAGTAACCATTTATTTAATATTATAGTTAAAAAATTAATTTTTCAATTTATAAAAACAAAATAACGGTTTAGATTGATTTATTTTTTGTCTATTTTGCTTCAATAGTATAAAACTCATTCCATTTTTTTTCCTCACTAAAAAATATTATCTTCTCTGTGCCGTCCTCAATATCAAATAATTCAACTAATACATTTTCTAATGACATACAATCTCACTGATTCACATCTATCTCTATTCTCTCCCTTACCTCTCTATTATTTTTCCTCTGTTCACTTTAATTTTAAATTATACAATAAAAAAATTAAATTATAAATATTATATAATCAATATTCAATTTTGGTATTAGAGTGTGTCTTTACTGTTGTTCAAATATTCAATCGTTTGTATTACTCTAAAAACTACATTGAAGACGACGCCGTTCAGAGTCCCGACTTCCTTTAGTTGATCTGCTACTACTACTCTAAATGTGCGGCAAACTATAGCCGTTGATCGTCTATCTCTTTCTCTCACTTTTTCGCAAGCCCCTGGCCCTGGCCCTCCTCTCTAGAGAACTATCTAATGTAGGACTTTCTCTCTCTAAAGAGGTAGATCACTGATTGAAGAAGCAAAAAGAAGAGGAACAAGCCATTGAGGACAACTTGGAGCCATGGATTATCTTTGTTCACGGCCCTAGATCATCTCCTTCACACAGGTTCTTATTCAGTATATACGTGAATGCATATGTACGTCTGTGTAAATCTCAAGACTACAGAGTACTCGAGTCAAAGTTATATGTTAGTCTATAAAGATTGAATTTTTATTTCAGTTCTTAGTTTCTGAGACACTATCTACTTGATGGAGGACACAGTTTTGAGAAGTTTTTTATGGGGATGGAAAATTATTTGGCTATTTTAAGTAGTATAATTAAAAGGGATCTTTGGAAATGGGGATTTTTATTTCAGTTCTTGGTTTCTACGACACTAGGTGCTTGATGGAGGACACAGTTTTTAGAAGTTTTTGATTTGGAAGGAAAATTATTGGCTATTTTGGGTAGTATAATTAAAAGGGATCTTTGGAATTGGGGCTTGTTGATGGGTGATAATTTGATGGATGGTACGGCAATGGATCTTGATTTGAACCAAGAACCTTTGGACCTAACTGCTGATTCATTGTTAGGATTAGGGTCTTTAACGGGTCAATTAGAAACTGCTCATGGTAGGATTGAAGAGAGAATTCGACAGCTCGAGGCTGTTACTGCTAGATCTAGGCAACGCCAGAGATTGCGACAAGCTCGATATGGTAATGGAACAAGTGATGTTTCTATTGAACCAGTTGTTAATGTGGGTGCCGAGAGTGTGGGTGCATCAGAAAGGATGGGTCAGAGGTGCATAGGCTGCAAAAGGGATAGTAGCCATTTGGTAGCAAAGGCTTTGGAGATAGATTCCAAGGTGAAAATGGGTGATGGGGATGGTGGGAGCTTTTTCGATTGTAATATATGCTTGGATATGGCTAAAGAACCTATAGTGACTTGTTGTGGACATTTGTTCTGTTGGGCATGCTTTTATCAGTTGTCATATGTTGATTCAACCACTAAGGAATGCCCTGTTTGCAAGGGAGAGGTAACGGACATGAATATTACTCCAATATATGGTAATGGAGACAGTACCCATGTGTCAGAGTTGGAGTGTGGCTTGAAGGTACCGCCTAGGCCACAAGCACATAGAGTAGAGAGTGTTAGGCAACAGCGCGTGATACGGGGCATGTCTCATACTCATGTGGCAGAAGCACTTAGGCGAATCAGGTCTGGTATTGGTGTTATGAGGGAGCACCCACAGGAACAGGTTCTTGACAGTGGAAACATCATTCTCGAAAGCAATTACCAGGTGTTGCAGAATAGAGAGGTGGGAGGCAGCCAGCTCCTCCATTCCCGTCGATTTTCAAGAGTATTATCAGAAAGTGCTGCTTCACTTTCTTCGATTTCATCTGCATTAAATAATGCTGAAAGGTTAGTTGAGGATCTTGAAACGTATATTCAACACCAACTTTTGAGAAGGAGCCTTGCACAGTTTCTACTGGCTGATGGTGGGGATCCTTCTAATAGCAATGCCACTGTTTTGCAAGCAGAACAACAGAATGTGGATTCTACTGATGTGATCAATTCTACAATGCCCCTCCCTTCGTCCTCTGGAATAGCTGATGTTTCTGCCACTGCTGTACAATTCGAAAGCCTAACAACGGATGCTCCTATTGAAAGCAATCTTATTGGGCCCCGTCCTCTTTCATCTCTTCCTAGGCTAAGAATGAACATTTCAGACGTAGAAAACAGGTTGTCCCGGCAATCTAGAAGGAGAAGGCTGAGATGATGTGGTTTTTTCGTTAAGGAAAAGGGTAAAACTGATATGAGTGCCCTTTCTAGAAACTACTATTTAGACATTTTACTGAGCATTTAAGATTTCCCCTGCTTTGAATAACCATATTGGCTGGTGAATTTGCATAGCTGCCCTCTTCCAATTTGAGACAATTGTTATTTGACAGGGCTTCATTCTCAGCCTCCGCCTAATTTGTTAGTGGGAGCATCCATACACAGCATATTTAATGCCTGCTTTGCAGGGATTGCCTTTTCGTGAAGAGTTTTCTGATATTGGCCTTCTTTGAGGAGTGCTGGCCTCTTGTTTTTTGGCAAGGCATATGTGAACAGAAGACATTTGGCCATCTTATTGGTTAATGTTGTAAATGCTACAGCAAGCTCTCTGTCTGGTACATTTTCCATCAGTGTATGAGTAATTCTACATCTAGTGTTATTTACTATTTTTTTCTTAAGTGTGCGATGCTGTGTCATGAAAATTGGTGGCTTAGATAAAATGGTTTTACACTAATTTATTTTTCTCATTGGCTGTAACCAATGGGGAAGGTGATATAGTAGGCAATACAGAACCCCACAATGTAGTGTTTTACTTCCCGTAGTGGTAACTTCCTATGTTAATAACTTGTTATCATGAGAAAAACTATGGTTTATGGAAATTCTTCTCCACTTGTCACACTGGGAAAAAAGAAACAAAAACAGAATGTTTGAAGCATTGTGAAATTTGTCACTCTTGTAACTCTGAATTCAAAGCCCCCCACCCCCCCGAGACAGAGTTGACTCCCGCGGCCTCTCGGTAGAAGAGGGAGAAAGCCCAGTCCACTATCTCAGTCTCAACAGAAGGTAAGAGGAAGGGCCATTCCCTCTTTCTTTCGGGAGGGGGCTTCAACGCACCTTCATCGTATCAAGCTTCAGGCAACCGATTTGCTCCAAGGGACTTTAGTAGAAGAGCAATGAGCGTAGTGTTTCACTCTTTCAGTAAGCACCCCTTCCGAAATCAATCCTTGATTGCCATCATTCTCTCCAACTACCCCCCCCCCCCCCCCCGGGGGAGGGCCCCAGGGGGTTGGGTGGGGGATCAGAATCCACATTTTCAACAGTATGAACTCATATAATTGAAGAGAATGGATGAGGAGGTGGCCAGCCCCTTTAGGGTATTTAGTTTATTCAATTTTATTTCCAATCCTCCAACTTGTGTTATAGAGGACATGAACACAAATTCTCTTCAATGAAAAGAGGAATATGAATCAATGTTATGGGCTATTTTAGAGAACTGCCTTTGCAACAATATCTTTTGTCTGAAATCTTGTCTTGTGGTCTTGGGTATGCTCTTTACATTTTGTCTGGGAATCTATCATTTGAAACCAGTATTTTGGTAACTTGTCAAGAAGCATGGAGACTTCCAAGAAAGTTTTGTGTCCATGTGAGACACATGTCAGGCACTGACACTTTTGGGACCCATATCTACTACTACATTCAAGTTCAACATTCCTTTGGTCGTGTCCGATCTTGCTTAGGCTGTGTCTACGACTAAAAATAAACACGTGGCCAACAGTTCTTTTGTGTCTATTAAAATGGATGATTATTGATTACTTCTAAATATCAGTGCTTGGATAATCTATACATCTTATATTTTGTACAAAGAATTTCTCGTATTGTGTCAAACCATGTTTGTGTTTTACTCTTGTGCAATTTGCGGTGTCGTGTACTATCTCCATATCCATGTTTCATAGGTAGATTTATTTGCCTTCCTAGCTTGGCGTTCAGGTCTATTATCAGGTACAGGGATGAATACTCGGGTGAGTTATGCGCGTTCAGATTTTATTAGTAGGTTCATTGACCAATTGCTGTCTTAATCAGATGGTTGTATACTACCTGCTTCTCACTTGTAAGTACTTCCGCAAGAATAATGTTACAGGATCCATGAAAGATCGTTTGGTTTTGGATGGGCTGAAGTTGATCTAAAGGTAGAAATAGAATAGTTTGTTATTTTTCACTGTTTGCCTATGAATTTGCTTTTTTCAGTAAGTCAGATGAATTTGCATTTGGCTGCCCTTTAACTTGTATCTGAGGGCTGAGATTCCAGAGTAGATTATTCAAATCCATCTTTTCTGACAGGATTTTCCAAGCCTTGTTCCTCAGTTAGGCATACTCAGATGTGCGTGCCACATATCAATTGTTTTATGATATTTTAATGCTTGGCTATTAGAGAAATGACTCATCTTTGCTTTTGATCATTGGAAAACTAGAACCATGCAAGGTATATGATATCTGCTGGCAGCCCAATTACTGTTCAAAATGCCAATATGGTGTTTTGTTCTATAAATTGTGTGCATTAATGTGCAAACGCACAAACAATAGATCCCTCGACATTGGACTGGTATAAAGTACTTTAGACTTGGTGTAAATAGATTTCTATAACGCTCCTGCACTGGTTTTGATTCTCACTGTTAGAATACAGAGCTAGCAAACATATGTTTCAACTACGACCAGAGCTTTAGGAACTCATCCAGATAATTTGCACTCTTCTTTATGGGTAGGCAAATCACAAGTTGTCACCAATCAATATGATTGTATTTTTTAACATATTTTCATCCGTAGGAACAGGAAGTCACATTGGCTTGAGGGTTTATTCTGTAATGCTTGACTTTATCCCCATCCTTCATTTGGCATTCAGGGACATGGTTTGTTCCTGAGTTTTTTCTATTTTTTAATTATCTCATGGTCTTTTGATTGCTGAATTGAAAAAAAAAAGAAGAAATTAATACATCGCATGTCATACTGTTTGAAAACCATGACTCTGCTTGGTGACTGCGCATTCACATGTTTGAAGAATGAAGATTAAAACAGCTGAACATATTAGTGCATCCGATGTTGTACTGTTTCATATTTCATTGAACAACATGAGCAATGTAGGAAGTATGTTGTCTTTAGGTACACTTTACTAACATCATGTCTTTTCTTGCAAACCAAAACTGTTTATTTTGTATTTGTGTTCATTTCCTCTATGACTTATTGTCCTTATTTGTTCCCTGAATTACTCATCTATGTGCATTTTTTGTTGTTTTTGTCTAATTGTCATCTGTTTTTAAGACTTAAAATTGAATCTTTATTCTTTCTCTTTGGCCACAAACATTTTGATTATGAAGAAAAACACAACAAAGAAAAACATGTGTCCATTTTGATCTGTTATTCCGAATACAGTTTCAAAACCTGGGAGTGTTGTCAATTTTCAACCCTTCTTTATTTTTTACCAGGATGGATCTCAATCAAACTCTATTCCTCAATTTGGTTAGCGTTGGGTGGCCTGTCATGACTTCATTATTAGCAATGGCATCTGGATTGTTCATATGAAAACACATGATCATGTAAAGCCATTTGCTTATTCTTGGTTCATTGTTCATATGAAAGCACATGATCATGTAAAGCCATTTGCTTATTCTTGGTTCTTTCATATACGGGCGAAAAATGTAATCGCGGAATAGACTACCAGCACCAAGTTCCTTATATACTGATTCCTTGTTCTTTGCATAACATTTTTATACGTGTGATTGCATTTACGATCCTTGCATGACATTCTTTTGACTGGCAAACAATAGGTGAGACAGCTTCCATTTCGAAACTGTTGCAATGCAACTATGGCCGTGATTCGCTCGCTCCCTGCTTCCTCTCAGATGCATCTAGTTTTTCGATGTTTTTTATTGCTACAACAGCTACACAGATATAGCTAAGAACTTAGTGGATTTGATGAAACTTTGTTTTGTGTTGTTTTGGTTTATAAAATGAAAATAGTCTTGTAAAACCGAGGTTTTTCGTTTTACAACTGTGTCTGGAGATGGATTAATCTTGATGACATAATGGAATCAAGTGGTAAAGCTTCGAGACCCAGTCTTACCTACCTTCATATGTAGAGAAATTGTTTTTGTTTGAATTCGTCATGCTCAGATCGTAATGAAACAACCTTAACATTGCGTCAAGACCAGTCTCCTCTCTGCCCACAATCATTGATATCCAGTCCAATCACAATTTGATCCATCATTAATAATGAATACTTACAAATTATATCCAAGCATGGGAGACATGAAAAATGCTGGATATGAATACACAGAATGGTAAACATTGAAGAGAGTTTAGTAATAAACACTCATCAATACTTGTCCTTTACTCCAAATCACACTATAGTTTTCATAGTTTTCCAATGAAATTGACAAAGATGGCTTTAGCTTTTGAGGTAACAGTCAAAATGGCTCTCAGACAAGAAAGCCCATTCTGAATATTTTCGAAATTTGAAATGTGGTTGGTGAGACAAAAACCAAGTCCTCAAATTAAATCCAATATTTATAGTCGATACAGGGGTGCAATTTAGGTGAGTAACTCAAATCAAATTCAAACCCAATTCAAAAATATTTCAAGAATACTCGGGTTAGATTTGGATTTAAAAAAAAAACTAGTCCCATTTGAATCTCGCCTGTGCTTGAGCATTCAGATGGGTTCCGAAGTTTTTGAGACTCAATTTGAACCTAACTTGAATGAAATCTCATATTCAATCTTAGTTGTTTAACCCGAGGAATCAAACCCGAATGATTTGAATTTCAATCTGAGAACTAAACTTGAATTGAATCCTAACTTTAGCCTGAGTTGTGTAACTCGAGTTCACAAGTTTAAGCAAGGGCAATCCTCTGGTTGAAGGGTTCGGGTGAAGGCCATATTCGGATTGTCTTTTGGGTTGAGATCGATTGAGGTCCAACCCATCCACACTGCACCCCAACCCATAACAAGTAACTACTTGCCAGTGCCCACCTTATAAAACATGTGAAATATTTGGTTTCTTAATTTTTTTTTCTATTGGCAAATGTTAAGTTTTGAACTTGTAATCTTCACATTCCCTCAAAATATGAAATGCCAAAGAAAACTTTAGTGATTCCCTTTGTTTTCTTTTTTTTTTTTTTTTCAAATCAATGGTCAAGATATTTAGGCCAGTTTATGCGCATCTCGATTAATTTCCTTTTCAATCTGGTCAAAAACAGACCAACTACGCCAGGACTAGGATATTCATGAGAGATTAATCTCACATGGTCTATTTTCAAAGAATTGTCAAAATTCGAACTTCTATCAGGCTGATTCTCTTTCAAGCTGACCTATCTTTATCTTTCTTCCTTGGTGCCAATTCTTCAAATTTCCAAACCCCAAGGTTTTCGGAGTAAGGATTGAGCATGCACACCTTTATTTCAGCCTTCATACCTTTGCAAAAGAAATTTCCCTTTCAACTTTTTCTCTGTGCCTTTATCTTGAGTTTGACAGGGGTTGGCATAATCCAAATAGAAGTGGCATTGGTCTCTTTACCAAACCCAATTGCCACCCAATCCTATGGATAAGAAGGAGAAACTTTCAACATTTTTGACCATGGTCGGTCTGTGACCCCTGGATGTTGAAGGCATCCTTGGGGTGATCTTGTAGTTCCTATGGAGTGAAAATAATGAGATCAGTCTATGGATTTTTCTTCCTTTTACCGTATTTTGCTCAGTAGGTTAAAAGGAAACAGTGCATCAAGATGTTCGCGAGAGTCAACTTAATCCTCTTTCTCAGGGATCCCAGATGAGAGAATCCTAGGACAGTCGCCGATTCCAACTACCGTCTTTGTACGATTCATACTAGATCTGACCAAGTGTTCATCTTACCTCTTCTAATAAGATTAAGGTGACGAGGAAGATATTGTATCAAAAGTTATAAAAAAAATAGAGCATAATAATAAACTTTTGAGATCAAATTATAATTCAATAAGGTGAAGTTATAACCATATAATCGATCATTTTATTGTTATTACACAAGATTTAGTTTGTAGTCTCATCTTTATTCTACTGCAACTTAACTTGATATCTTTTTTGTGGATGGCCAAGGCCCACTAAGCAAGTGCCCCACTAATTATCTACTATTATTCAAACAATCAAATTGGTTCCCCTTGCCTAAAAGATAATTAACCCAAATAGTTATATATATATATATTTGGGGAGGGGAGGGCGTTTGAACCCTTGATTTTAAGAAGACAAAGTCTTCATAAGGCAAAGAGTATCATTAGACCAAAGGCCCGTTGGTAATTAACTCAAATAGTAGCTCAAGTAATAATAAAGATAAGTTGTAAATTCAGACGTCATGAGTTCGAATCTTGACAACTCCTTGAAGTCAAACCATAAGATATTTATCTCTCATGAATTCCCTAGTCTCGGCGTAGATTGTCTGCCTTTAACCGGACCGACAAGAGAATTAGTGAATGTGGGCGTAAGTTTACAAAGAAAGAGACTTAATATCCTATATCATCTCACCCGCATATGGAGATTTTGGTTGGTGTTTGTTTTCAGTTTATAATAAGTTTGGTAATTCTTAATATGATTCATTAATACAAAGTTATTGAATATGGACTTAATATTAATGAATTATCATACTCATACTCATACACAATAATTTTAATTATTCATAATTTATGCACCACACATATTTAATTTCATGGCCCACCTTAAATCCTGTTCATGTTACCCAGTCTCATTGGTGAATAAAAGTTCAAAAGAATAAAGGTCAAACCTGTGTAGTTTCAAGTGTAGCAAATTCAATTTGTCTGACAACTAGAATAATGGGAAAAAGGTCAAAATTATAATGTGTGTGTGAGAAAGAGAGAGAGAGATGGCATGGAGTTCTGTTGATGCTGTCTGATAATCAAGTGGTCATAATTACAAAAAAACTTGAAAAACTAATCTCATTGTGCATAATGAGTTCATGGCATGATGTTTTATGATGTATGATATAATGAATTTACATGATTATTCCGAGTACAACAATCTGGCTGTATGACTAAATTAGTAATGAGTTGGGCGTAACTTGGGACAACATAAATACTATGGACTTTACTACTGCATTGACAAAAAAAAATTTGATATCATTACTTTTAAAATTTATTATTTTAATAAATATTTTTATAATTTTTATGAGTCATTTTATAACTAAAAAATTTATTATTTTTGTGGTTCTTTTATTATTTTTGTGGGTGTTTTTACCACTATTGTAATTATTTTTATCAATATTATGGATACTATTTTTTATCACTTTTATGGGTATTTTTATTACTGTTGTGATAAATGGAGGTATGATATCGAATTTTTTTTTTTTTGTACCATAAATAACTCCTAATGTTATTAGGATATAATGATTGTTGTTATTAAATTATCAGTGAATCCCAGCATTAAACATACTTTACTATAAATTCAATGGTCATAATGTATTACATCCTCAAATTATGTACTTAAACTATGTCACAATAGCTTTAGTGGTAACTACGATAGATAAATTTATAATTAGAAGTTTTTTATCTACACTTACTATATGCTCCTAATTTTAAATTATTTAATAGAAATACATAGTACTCCAATTAAATCCTTCCACGTGGTCCATGTAACCACTATTTATTTAGTCTAATTAAAATTTAAAATTTTCATCATTATCTATTTCAAATTAATATTTTAAACGATCATTTTAGCATATAAATAGGTAATTGTCTCTTACGAATAGGGTGAAAGTAGCAGTAGAGGTGGAAGGTGAGGGTAGTGTAGGAGCAAGGGTGATGGTAAGGAGTAAATACTCAATACAACGATGATACTACGTTATCACTGTCACGTACTATCACCATCCAATTAAAAAACTAGAAATAAGGAAAGTGAACATCATTATTTTTCATAACTATTAGTAATCACCATATCCAATCAGCAACGTATATGGTTAGTGGGATCCACATTACCTATTTGTTGTCTTCTAATTGAATGGCGATACCATGTAATAATGATGACATAGTATCACCGTTACAATGAATATTTTCTCTCGGTGGTAAGGGGTGGGGAGGGTAGGATGACAATGAATAAAAATTATAAATTTTGTGCGTCTTACAGGACAACTACAAGTATTTAATATAATAAATATATTGGGATGAATTTATGAATAAAGATTAAATATATACAATTTGACCTTTATTATGGAGAACTTATTTTGGAAATTGAGCCTACAAAGATCAAGTCATAATGAAATAGCTTTATTGTTATAGTTGTGAGCCTAGATTAAGAAAATATTTGCACCGAACTTTGTTTGATCTAAATACGAATCTAATCCAGTTAAGTTAAATTTTAATGGATATATTTGAATTTCAAATAAATTATGTCAAATATTCAATCACTTTTACATTATTGAATCAAATATATGTATATTTAAATCTAAATTTAAAATTAAATTCAGATTATTGTTCAAAGGCAAAATGAGAAATACGACAGCAATTACATGTCGGTAGGCTAAAGGATAAAATTATAATATCAATTTTTTTTTTTTGACATTACAATCAAAATGATTTATAATCATAACTTTTTATTTAGTTATTTATTACTATTAATTTTAAAAATAATATTTTTTTTAAAATTTTTAGCATTTTTTATCTACATTGTTGAAAAAACAAAATACAATAATTAAAAAAGAAATAACTACAATAATTGAACTAGGCCCAACAATATTGGCTAGTGGGGACCAAAAATGCATGAGGGTGTATACCATAGAGGGGTATCTTATGAAGATCATAATGGTTTGACTACACAACGGATAATGGGAATAATGATGAGGGCTGACAAAAGATAAAGTGTAAGGCGATGGTTATGGATGTTAATCGAGACAGTTATTTGGGTTCCGCTCAGACTTGATTTAAATAAAATTTAGCCCGAACTCAAATTATGTTTTAAACGAGTTGACTTTAAATAATTTTTTATACTCGTTTAAAAAAACAAGTTTAAAAAATTCGGCTCGTTTATATATAAAATAGTCAAATTATTCGGTCTCAAACTCGGTTCAAGTTCTAAACAAATTAAGTTTGAACAATTTTTTAGATTCGTTTAGTAAAACAAACTCTTCAAACTCGGGTTCAAACTCAAAAAAATTCACTCGATTAACACCCCTAGTTATGATAACTCTTCAATATCGTGCTAAAAAATAATTCAAACAAGATCGTCAATTTTAAATTAAATACTTTATAATTATTAATCAAAAATTAATAAAATAATTAAAAAATACACATATGATATTATGATGTTTTTTATTGAATAAAAAATAAAAATATATTACAAAAAAAATGCATTTTTAATATGGCAACACTCTCCAAAGGTAAAATGATTTTCTCTCTCTCTCTCTCTCTCTTTGCATGATTGCTCGAGACAAAGGTTATGATTGACCACACAACACAGATAGGCGTGTGTTCCAATCTTTTCCCGGCCCACCTTACCTGTCTCTCTTCAAAAACGTAACACCATCAACCTTTTTCGTTTACCGAATCCCCCCATAATCATTTACCGATTTTACAGGTATGCCACAACATCATTTTTTATCTTTTTTCAGAAGTGCACGTACCAATTGAATTTTTTATTGAAGTTTTGTTAATATGGTTTAAATAAATAATGTAATTATTTTTTTCCTAGTATAATAGTTGTCTGAAAAAAAAAAATATAAATAAATTTAACTCATCAAAAGACTGTTAGATTATAAAATAAATAATAAATTCAATAATTATTAAGTTGTCCAAAGTAGTTAAAAATAGTAATTAAAAGAAAATAATATATCAATTTTTTTTACACATGGTAAGTATAACGTAAATTTTATTATTATGAAAAAAATTGAGTATTTAAGGTCCCTATTAAACTCAATTGAACATGAATTGAAATATGCACATAATTTTTATTTGGTCCTTAAAGTTTTAGTCAATACATTTACATCCTTAAAATTTTAGGTGAGTTTCAATTCAGTCATTCTATTCAGATCTATTAATTTGTTCCACAGAAAGACGTCACCGGAGTCGTCCATAAGGATAATTTTTTTCAAAAAGAATATTTCTCTCAAATACATCAATATTTCTTAATATATATCAGAATATGTCTTAAATTCTCACTCTATATCTTCTTCTTTTTTGAGTTTTTTTTATCTTTTTTTCTCAAAATTAAATGAAATAAAATAATATTTTCTAGTATTTATGCAATAGATTTTTCATCAGACAAATATATCATTTTACCTAAGCCATATGTTGGTCACGAAAAACTATTTCATCATAATAAATTAATAAATTGTGATATAAATACTAAATTTATATTCAATTAAAACTTTAAAGATTTGACTATGGTAATTGGAACTAGGGCTGTTAATCAAACTAAGCTACTGGAGTTTGGCTTGAGTTCTGCTCGTTCAGGCTCGGTTCGTTTTCTAAACGAGCCTAAACTTAAACAAGTTTTTAGGCTCGTTTAGAAAACAAGTTCTACAAGCTCGGCTCAAACTCGACTCGTTTATGTGCAAATACTCGGGCTCGACTCGTTTTTGACTCGTTCAGGCTCGGCTCGTTTCCTAAACGAGCCGAACTTGAACAATTTTTTATGCTCAATTAAGAAACAAGTTTTTCAAGCTCGACTCAAACTCGACTCGAGCTCGTTCGACTAACAGCTCTAATTGGAACTCTACTAACCAAATAAGAATTAAGTAGATAAGGGTATAAGTTGTCCACAAAAAATTATACCAATTTCTGGTAAGTGTCATTGAAATCCAACCATACATACTCTTTGGATCTCTGTGTGTGTGAGAGAGAGAGAGATAAGGAAGAGAGAAGGATACATGACAAGACGTGTGAGGAGGGTAGGGTCCATAGGCTACTAGGATGCATAGGGGCTCTGAAAATGGACAAATGACCAAAAAGGCTGCACCATTCAATCACTGCTATAATAATTGCTCATACAATACCACAAAAAGTGTTTTAGGGCCCCACAAATTCCCATCCCTATATTGCAAAACATTTATTACAATAGTGAATAATTTATTTATTATTATTAATTATAAATGATAAAAAAATTAAGAAAAACAAAATATTATGTATTTTTTTTTGTTCAACGGTCAAGATATCTGAGTTAACTTACGTATATTTTAACTAATTTTCTTCTTGATCTAATCAAATTATGATATTTATAAGAAATAAATCACTCCTAACCTGATTCTAATAAATTACAAAAATTCGAAGTATATGAATGTCTAGGCCAAATCCAAAAATAATAATTAATGTCATATTTTTTTTGTTAGAATAGAGTTATAATAATAAAAATTATAGAAAAAAGTTATAGCAACAAGAAGGTTTTTTAAATAATGTGACTTAATAAAATATTGTTTTCATTTTTTATTCAATTACATAAATCTTCTTCCTTTAATCATAAATTATATTTTAATTTATAATTAATAACAATAAAAAAAATTATACTAGTTACTTTTTTTATTAGACAAAAAAATATTTTTTTTTGGGGTAAGTGAATGTACAAAAAAAAAAGTTGTAATTAATAATAAATTTGAGTATTTTCTTTATTACTTCTGAAAAATATAAGGGGGAGAGAGAAAGAAAGGAATCCCTAATGATTACTAGTGTTGGGGAGTTGTCCCCTAGGGACGGTGCATGTGTCCCGGTCCTCGCCGCATATTAATAGGCAGAGGCAGAGTACAGTCACACGCTATGATATGGATTTGATTGGGTCCCATTTGCCAATCGACTCTCGCCCAACCACTATCTCTTCACGTGCCATTCCCTTCCCTACTCTGTCCCACCTTTGTGTTGCCCCCACTCGCTATTCACGCGTTTTTCCTGACTTTTTTCATGACTGTCACGTGACCTCTGCCCCCCACACGGAACATTTCCCTTTCTTATTATTTGAATTTAATTTCTTGATATAATTTATTTGATTTAATAGATCACGATCGTTAAATTGATTGTAAGTTTTATTAAATATTATGATATATTTTTAATTTAATGATTATTGATGATGCATAAAATAGACTTATGCACAATCAAAAGTTGAGTGAATGATGCAAAAAAATTAATGAAATAATTAATAAAGCAAATCAATGGCAAAAAAGTAAATATTGGGCCACCACACAGATGTATAGTAGTTCAGTCAAAAAAACATATTTCACTCCGAAAACAGCAACGGTGGTCAGAAAACTTTTATTAATGAAGTAAAGTCAAAGAGAGCTCTGGAAGCTGTATGGTAACTAAGAGAGAGAAATTGCTATGTGAGAATGTGTAAAGAGATGTCCTCTCATGTAGAGAGATGTTATAACTTATAGGCAACAAAGTCTTGGTTGAGGCGATGACGTGAGGGTAAAGGCATTAGTTATTTAGGGAGGATAGTTACAAAAGGTAAGTACAATTAAAGATTGTCTAGATCTTCAAGAGTGGGTATCCCGATGATTGCTCTCCAGGTGTTCTAATCTTCTTGGACTCTTTGGGCCTTAGACTGGGTTGAATCCGCGAGCTAAACTTGAAGGATTCTTCTAGCTGAGCTAGGTTCATTTAATTTATTGGGTCTGACCCAGTTAAATCTAAACTCATCATTTATGAATAATTAAATCAGCAAATTAGGTCCAATCAATATTTCTCTTCCAAAGAGAGAAAAATGTTATTTCAATCTAGTTTGAGGACCATCAATGCATCTTGAATTCTTATTTAAATTTTAAATCAATGTTAGAGATGACTTGGGTCAATGGGGAGTTAATCAAATTATTCATGTTGAATTAAAAGTGGGTTTCATTTAAACTAAAATAATTTAATAGTTACATTGGATTAGGACCTTTAATTAAATCTCTATAACATTTCTCCCGAGAAATATATTTAATGTGATGGTGATACCGCATTGTGACACATGTTATTACCAATCAATTATAAAATATAAAAAATGCTATTTGGAGTTATCGAAAACCTTATTCAATGGAACTATTGAATTAAAAGTGAACTTCATCTAATACTGAAAATTATAATTAATCAAATAATTGTATTAAAATAGGTTCTTAAATTAAATTCATATAATATTGTTCCATAAATAAAATAATATATGGACTTACAAATCTCACTATTTATATAAATTACAGTAATCCTAACATTAAATAACTAGCATGTCAGAATAATAAAATTCATGAATTTTACATAATTTTTTATTAGTGGATTTAGGGTAAATCCTACAATTTATACTTCAACTCATAAATTTTATAAAATTTGGTGGCAATTTTTTAATTTTTTTATTTGGTACCGTAGTCTACGCGATAATTTGATGAGCTTAGGTCAGCTCTATGTCCTGCTCAAAGCCTCCAACCCATTACTTCAATCAAATCAGTGGTTTTAGTCAAATCACGCATGGCCTGATTTCACACCTATCTGTACATAATTACAGTCCTACCCCCAAAATATTGTTTTAGTTTTTTTTTTTTTTTTTTTAAGAAAATCCTATATTGTGAGTCATTGATTAGGGGTATATAAGTCAGTTCAGTAAACTTTACTGTACGACAGCTTCCATCAGGATTCGCCAAAGATCCTCCTAGATTTGGTCGTTAATTTGATTTCATAATCTATTACAGTTTGACTGTGACAAACTTGAAGGCGTAATCTGCACGATTAATGTCATAGGCGTGTGTTTGGATAAGAGGATATGTGGGAATATTACGTGTTGGATAGAATAACTTAACAAGGATCCCATGTATATTATATTAGTAACACATGACGTATGTTACATTTGAATATATTTTTAAAATAATTTTAAATTTAATATATAATTAAATTTAATAATAAATTTATGTAAAATAATAAATTTTTATTTTAATTATTGTTAAACTTTATTATTGATATATTTTATTCCACTTTGAGTATTTAATCTGTTATTTATTTAGGTATCTCTCATATCCGTTAAACATTTCATCTTTTATTTATG
The DNA here is from genome assembly GCA_951799425.1 of Ilex aquifolium. NCBI lineage: Eukaryota > Viridiplantae > Streptophyta > Magnoliopsida > Aquifoliales > Aquifoliaceae > Ilex > Ilex aquifolium. Next base: position 7,016,039 of record OX637395.1, read on the forward strand.
ACAAAGTTTTATGGTAAGATTGTAATTATTAAGTACTTTCATATCTAATTATATTATAGATTTATTATATTTTAATATTAGTATTTGTATTTATAATAATATGATATTTTTTTATACTAAAAAATCAAATATGACATATACTTAACCGTAGAATATAATCCGACAGCTACATGTATATAGTAATAGAATATAAATTGGACTTTATTTTTTTGATATAAATATAAATATAGATATAAAAAATTGTATCTGCGTATACTACTAATAAATGAGTTCAAAATAATTTAAAAGTCAAATAAGTGTAAAAAATAAAAAATAATAAAGAATTTAAAAATTAAATACTGTTAATAAAATAGTCAAAATGAACTTAGAAGTTAAATAGATATAGGAAATAAAAATTGAATGAAAATAATATGTGGGTATTATTGACTTTATAATAATAATTAGAGACAAAATAAAATATTAATTTTTTTTACAAATATTGACATTTATAAATAGTGTAAATAGATTGGGGAAGATATTTTGGACCAATCCCGGCCCAAATGCTACAATTGATTTTATCCTTACCTATTTGAATTTATTTTAACCCATCTAGGGCATGTTTGAAAGGTTTTAGGATAGAGTGACTGGAATTTTTTTAGCAAAACCTTGTAAACCCAAAGCCCCCCTTTTTAAATGGGATTCATACATTAATCTTCTCCAATCTTCTATTTTGGTAGTAAGTAGCATAAACATATGTGAGACTCAGAGATTAATCACAATTATAATTAAATATTTATCATGTAATTGACTAAATTGTCCTATCTAATCTTTTGTTTGGATAAATTAGGGATAAAAAAGTATTTTTACCATTATATCTTAGGTTGGTTGGTTTAAGTGGTCTATTAGACTATTTTACTTAAACCCACCATTCAAAACCTGTCAAAACTATCAAACAAATAGTCCCCTAATGGATCGATACAAATAGTCTAATTTTTTTAAAAATAAATTGTAATTTGGACTTAATTTATAATTTTATTTGTTGGCATAATACAACACAGCTATTGAATTAATAATGAATCCTAATTAAAGTTGGATTTCACTGTCAATCTAATTGTTGTTCTATGCATTAGATCAGCAAATAAAATTTGAAAATTAGATCCATAAGTAGCATAAACCCTAATCTGAACTCATGAAACTGAATTTTTGGAGGTGTTGTATTTTGGTATCATACCTCTACTTTTCGACTAATAGAAACACGCCAAGAAGACTTTTTTATTTTATTTTATCATAAATCAACGGTTTAGATATTTTTTGACACAATATCTCTGGATATTGAATTTTATCATAAATCATGAATTTCTCAAAATTTTTAGATATATTTGGATAAAAATATGAAATTGATTTTTTGCGATATATTTGAATAGAAACTCAACGCCAATTTGTGCATCTAGGAATAATCATGTGATTTAAGATACCTTGTAATATCAAAAATTAAACATTAATTATTCGACATTTATATTTTAAGTAACAGTTTAGTTATATTTTAATTATACTTTCTAGAATTAAAGTGAACAGAGAAAAAAATAAAAGAGAGGTAGGGATGAAAAAAGAGAGATGTTTGTGCGGGTTAGTGGGGTTGACCGACATTAGTAAAACAAAAATGATAAAAACTTAATGAATATTTGTGAAGAAAAGGGAGAACTTTTTCCGGAAACTACCTAAAGGGGCAAAGGGGAACTTCATCAAAAAAAGGACCCTAACTTGGGCAAGAGTTTATTACTTCTAGAAACTTATATCATTCATTACCATGCTTTTCAATTTTTTACACCATCAAATAATATCTTATATTAAAAAAAAAGGTGAAATTAAATTATATTTGCATTGAATATTTATCTCTATCGTGTTGGGATGACTAGGTCCATAAATTAATGGCATTCGGGTTGATGGATCGATTACATGGCAATCAATTGCTATCATCTGCATGTGTGCCACGTATGAGTTAATACTCTAGTAATAGAACTAGAAAACAGTTAATTAATGAAGGAATTAAAACCTTATCTTTGTCGAAGCACATGAGGGTAGAGTAAATATTCGATATAAGGGTTATACCATATCAATATTATTATGTAATTTAGTTGTCTAATAATAAAAAAATAAGTGAATAAAACGAATCTCATTTTTTTTTATGTGAATAGATATTATCTTATATGCATTGGATAGTTATTAATTTTTTGTGAGATTTACTTACATACTTAGTGATTTTTATCATATGACACGTTATATAATCGTTATGTTGAATATTTTTTTTGCGAGGGTGGGAAATTGGTCGGAACTCTTTTTTTTTTTTTTTGTGTTTAATGGTTAGAAGTATTTGGATCAGTTTATGCGCATCTCGATTAATTCCCTCTTTGATCCTGTCAAAGGCAAGTCATCCACGTTAGAATTAAGGTATTTATGATGAATAAATTTCTGATAGTCTGACTCTACAAAATTGTCAAGATTAAAATTTAAGACTTCTCGATTTATAATTCGTCTCTGGTATCACTTGAATTATCCTCAAATTAAAAACTTTTATTCGATCAATCAATAGCTCTTTCCTATGAAGCACGGATACGGATACGGCGATACGGGATACGGCGATACGGCAAAACTTAAAAAAATAGGATACGGATACGGCTAGAATACGTCCATAAAAAATATATTTTTTTAAATTTTATTATTATATTTAATGTAATAATTATGATTTATAAAGTGAATCACACATCTACCAAAGATATATAATAATAACTAATCATTCTATCATTTATAAATCATACATATTTGCAAATAAGGGCTCAAACATATTTGCTCTTGTGCTCCTATAATTTTTAAAAAATTCAAGTAATACCCCGCCGTATCCGAAAAGTATCGGAGGCGTATCCGGTCGTATCGGAGGCGTATCCGACCGTATCCGAAAATCAAATTTATTTTTTTTAATTTTCGGATACGTCTCAACCGTATCCGATAAGTATCCGGCCGTATCGGAGGCGTATCGGTATCCAAAACGTATCCGATACCGATACTTTGACCATTTCGAAGTATCCGTGCTTCATAGGCTCCTTCAATATTCAATCCTCTCTCTCTCTCTCTCTCTATATATATATATATATATATATATATAGTAGACACACATATATTATTGTTATCATTAAAGGCTGCATGGCTTCAATTATTGCAATGATCCCAAAAGCATGACATTTGTTACTTTTCATCTGCATTTTATTAGGTCAGTGCCAGTCAGCACCATCCCAACCCCCAAAACCTTTGACCTTTTTATTTATTTATTGTGGTGACATCAAGAAAAACATGATATGTTCATTGCTTGCATGATGCATACTGTCTTAAATTATTTTCTAATTTATTCATAATCTTAAATCGTATTGATAATATTTTAATGTGAATTAATAAAATAAATTTTAAGCATGCCATATTTTAGTTAGGCTCCCACAAAGCATATACATATGCAATTGTGTTTGCCACATGTCTTAGGTCACTCGTACCAGTTCAATGTTCTACAAATTGTCGATGGGAAACATATGAAATTCGCAATTGGACATGTTTCAATAATATCTTTTTATGATTTTTTGTCGGGTTAATTGTATTAGAGGTTTCTAAAGTATAAAATTTATTTTATGTTGGTCCTTTAAATTTTAATTGTATCAATTTGATCCTTGAAGTATTAAATATGTTTTTATGTTGTTCCTCAAACAGACAACATTCAAATTGTTAACAATTTTTTTTATCATTAATTTGTCACGTGGTATGAAAATATGATCAAAACTGTGTAATTTAGGTAGTTCTTTGACCAAAATTTGGGTAAAAATTCAGTCAAGAGTTATTTAAATTATTTTTTTACTCATATTTAAGTATTACGTGCCAAATTTATAATAAAAAAATCGTTAACAATCGGGGCGTTGTCTGCTTGAGAGATCACATAAACATATATTTAATATTTTAGAGATTAAAATGATACAATTAAAATATTAAGAATTAATACGAGACAAACTTCATATTTTGAGGATGTTCAGTGCAATTAACTCTTTTTTGTCAATATCAACTCTGCAAAGTAACAAGTCGAGCAACTACATCACTACACTATTGCAATCACTTTTGTGACCTAGAAAGCAAGAAAAGAGGTGAGGGTGCAATGGTATTCTCTACTCTAATGTTTAAGTCAATATGAGAATGAGGAAAAACTATTAACAGGCTTCAATTGTGAGTCAAAATTTGTACATGGTTTGTGTAATTTATTGGCATTATATAAAGGCCTTGAGAGTCAAGGGTGGCTAGCTTGTAATCAAATAAGACTTATCGACTGCTTACTTGGTCGGCTAAAAAGATCACAAACATGATCACTATCATCACTATTGCCACCACTATCCTAACTCATTCATCTCCATCTCCACCACCATCATTCCCCTTATGGACTAAAGTAGATTTTGGTATTAAAATATGAGTTTTGGTCGATTGTGGAATCCGCTCGTTGGTTTGAATAGAATTTCATTACTTTGTGTTTTATTTTGTAAGAAAAATAACGTAGCATATTCACTTGCTCAAATCGAATAACAAATGAATTATAAAATAAGCTCCAAAGTAACTCATTTAGATTGTGAAAATAGAGGTTGTACTATATGGGATTTGACATCAATCTCACATTGGTTGAAGAAGAAATTCTACTTGTGTAGATATATATCAAGTTTGTTCTATGAGCTTGACCTTGAGGGGTACCACACTTTTAATCCTTATCTTTTTGAAAAAAAATTGTTTAACGAATTGGGCATGAATTTCTTAACCGAAAATTAATCATGGTGCTCGTTGGATTTAAATTCGCACTATTTCGAATTGTCGCTTCCCTCTAATCCGAATTTTTGAGTTATGTTTATTCATAGATGAACAGTTATTCAATGATGTTTTCTAAGCTGCATGTGTCTAATGGGTTGTATCTATTCGCATGGTGGTTATCCTGAACAATCATCATTCTCTCTATAAATAACCCATATTCCTTCCATTATGTATCAATCAATTTCTGCATTAAGGTAGTCTCATTACATCATATTTCAGCATTAAAGCAGTTTGCATTTTGAGATTACACAACACAGTTTCGATTCACTGGGCAATTGAATTTGAGTGCTACTTTCAATAGCGTGAAGATCATTGTATCATAAGAGACAGATGCTTTGATTTCCATAAGCACCAAGTGTAGGGCGAAATCTGTTTTAAAGATATAGTGTCAAACACTAGCCTTGATCTAGTAAAGTTTAATCACAGTTCCTAATCTGTAAACGGTTCAATTGATGTATTTACAGATTTATATATTACTGTTTCATTCTTGACTGTTACTACTTTATTCTAAATTGTATAATACAAATCAAAAATCTCAAAAAATGATTTTGTTATAATTGGGAAACTACAAACAACACCCCCTCACTACCTCATTATCGTCGTCACCATTGCCACTACCTTCATCGCCAATCACCATCGCCAACATCATTACCCACCTCCACAATTTACTCTCTTACAACTATTACAACCATCATCGCCACCCCTATCTAGTATTGTCGCCACCATCCTCCCCCTCTGTGAGAGGGCAAATGACCGCTCGATCGGTGAGAGGGAGTCATAGGGAGGTTTTCACTAAAATGACAATAACGTTTCAAAGCTAACTAAGGAGTACAGACCGCTCAAGCGACCATAAGACCACTCAAGCGATTGTCAAGGCCGTTCAATCAAGCTCATAGAGCGAGCCCCATACTACATCTCGTGATCTATTCTCCTATTCTTCCCTAAGTTATAAAATGGTTGCTCTAGTGAAGGCTAGCAAAGTCATAAAGAGACCACTCCGTTCCTACTGATTTTTTAAGCCTAAAACCAAGTGAAAAATTGTCCTTTGGAGCACTGAAGGTTGTTGCTCAAGAAGGGTTTGCTAATGGCTCAATCTATATTTTTTGAAAAACACAAAAATGTTTAAAAAGTCTTTTCTTTTAAAATCACCTAGGAGCCATACACGGATTAATCCCTAATTCTATTTTTTAACTCTAATCCTCCTAAGTTAAATAAACCAATGGATCATCTTATATATTTTGTTCATTATCTTTGTTCTAAGCTTGAAGATACAACCGGAGTGTGAATGATGTAGTTTGACGCTTGATCTCTTTCCTTCAATGACGTTTTTGGATCTACAATTTTGATAGCGTCATGACTATGGAATAGATTGAGATTTATAATGGACTTCACAAAATTAATCAATTACAAATGTATATCTAACACCCACCATACCACCATTCCTCATTACTACCTTATCACCGTTGGAATTACCCCATTAACTCTACCTCCACCTCCCCCCCCCCCCCCCACTATGGCACTATCACCACCACTCCAAAACCACCACCATGATCCCCAACTACCTTATTATTGTCGTCATTACCCATTGTTGACACCATCTTCACTTATCATTGTCGTCGTCATCCTTGCCCACCACCATGAATTCTCTCCATCATCGTCGCCATCACTACACCATCGTTGCCACTACTATTGTGGTGGTGGTGGTGGTAACAATAAAATGGTGTCGATGCAGTGTTGGTAGAAATTGGTGGCGATACCGATGTTGATAGCATATGTTAGCAATGGGATGGTGGAGATGGTTGCAGGGTGATAATGGCGACAATGGTGGTGTGTATGTGGTTATGGTTACAGTGGTGGTAGTTATAAGTGGTGATATGCTGGGATCGTGGTTGTAGGAAGGGAAAGATGCAATATTAAAAAAATGATAATTTTTAAATTTCAACTTCTTATACTTATCAAATAGTTTTATCCAATTGAGTGCTTAGAATTTAATATTTAGTTTTTGGTGTTTAATTTTTTAGTTTTATCAAACAATACCCTATCCAATTTCTTAAAAACTAAATATATATCTATTTAATATTACAATTTACCAAACAATCTATATAATAAAGTACAATACAATTCAAATTTCACAAGATAAATAAAATAACTTTTACGTTTCGCGGTTGAAATCTCTTTAAATTTTACTTTAAAGATAATTTGACGGATAATATTTACACCTCATATTTAATAGGAAAAATAAGCTCCCAAGAGTGTGTTTGAGACGACTTCTTAAAATTGCTTCTACCATTTATAACATATCAAAAATACTTTTAAAAAAACTAGTGTTTGAAACCACTCTCCACCACCCCTATCACCACCACAACTACCTCCACCACCACCGTCGTCGCCACAACCACTGTCATCACCCTATCACCACCACACCCATCGCCCCACCATCACCACTACCAACACCCCCCACCGTCCCACCACCACCATAACCATCACCTCGCCGCAGCCACAACCACTGCTGCCATACCACCACCACTACCACCACTACCACCACCAGCACCCCACTACCGCCACCATCACCACTGTGTCACTGTCAACCTACCACCACCACCGCTGTAGCCACCCAACCACCACCACCACCCTCACGACTATCACCACTACCATTACCCCTGCCACTGTCTCCACCCCCACCACCACCACCACTGCCCCCACCATCACCCTCACCGCCGCCATCGCCACTGCCCCACTACTACCCCTACCCTACTACCTTACTGCCACCCCTATCATCCCCACCCCACCCCCATCACCATTATCACCATCTCCACCCACCACCGATTGCTACCATAATAATCCACCACCACCATTATCGTTATCTCATTTTTATATTTATTACCATTACCACCATCATTCTACTACCACCGTCAGCACCCATCGCCACTATTGTTGCCCATTACCATAACCCACCTGTTGTCGTCCATCATCGTCGCCAACCACTGTCAGCCACCCCCACCACACGTACCACCACCCACTATCACGCACCCCCACCACACTCGCCATCACCCATCCCACTGTCGCTCAGAAGCACCTGTCGTCGCCCACCACCACCATTGTCATCGCCAACCACCACAACCCACTACCACCACCACCATCATCACTATCCCCACTAGCACCACCCCCACTCTACTACCACTGCCACTATCTCACCATCACCACCACCACCCCCATGACCATCACCACTACCACCACCGTCACCCCTATCACCACCCCTACCCCCACCCCTCACCACCACTACTGTCACCCCCCACCACCACCACCATCATTGTCACTCATTACTGATTACTACCACCGTCGTCCACCGCCACCACCCACCACTATCGTTATCTCATTCTTATATTTATTATAACTACTACCATCATCCTACTACCAACGTCACCCACCGTTAGCACCCACCACCATCCATCGCCACCCAATACCACCCGTCGTCGCCCACCATCGCCGTCAGTCACTGTCACCCATCCCCACCACACCTTCCACCACCACCCATCATCGCCCCACCACTATCCCCACCCACTGTCATCCACCCCCAATACACCTATTGTTGCCCACCACCATCACTGCCATTCGCCACCACTCATCACATTGTCGCCTAGAAAACACTAATCGCCACTTACCACCACCATCGTCACTGCCCACCGCCACCGCCAGCACGATCACCCCCACCGCCCTACCACCATTTTCCCTACTCGCACCCCTACCACCACCTTCCCTACTCGCACCACCCCCACCACTATCACCGCCATTATCGCCCCACCATTGCCGCCATCCCACCACCACTGCTAATACCCCACCATCGCCCTCACCACCACCACTGCCCCACCACCGCCATCGCCACTCACCACTGATTGCTACCACAGTCATCCACTGCCACCATCCACCACCGTCGTCCATCGTCAGCACTTACCACCATTATTGTTGCCCACGGCCACGGCCACGGCCACCCACTTCCACAACCCACCACCAAACGTTGTTGCCCACCTTCGCCGTTAGCCTCTATTACCTACCCCCACGACACCTACCACCACCACCCATCATCACCCACAACTACTGTCACCCACTATCACCTACCCCCCAATACACCTATTGTTGCCCACCACCACCACCGTCATTCATCATAACCCATCACACTATCCCCCAAAAAAACTCGTCGTTGCCCACCACCACCATCATCATCGCCCATCACCACAACCCACCACCAGCACCAGCACCAACACCATCCCCACTAGCACCACCCTCACCACTAGCACCACGACCACCACCCCATCACCATCACCACCACCACCACTGTCGCCACCCCCATCACCACCGCCCCCCACCACCACCACTGCCCCATCGTCACCCCACTACCACCATCGCCACTCACCACCGATTGCTACCACTGTCGTCTACTACCACCACCTACCGCTACCATCATCTCATTTTTATATTTATTGCCACTACTACCGTTGCCCACTGTCAGCACCCACCACCATCATTGTTACCCACTACCACCCACCGCCACCCATTTCCATAACCCACTACCACCCGTTGTCGCCCACCTTCGTCACCAACCATTATCACCTACCCCCACAACACCTATAACCACCACCCGTCATTGCCCACCACTGTTTCCACCCACACCCACCACACCTACCACCACCACTACAGTCATCGCCATTTGCCACCACCCATTACACTATCGCTTATAAGTACTTGTCTTCGCCCACCACTATCATCGTCGTCACCCATGGCTGCCACTACCACCATCATCGTTTTGACCCACAGCTGCCACCACCATCACAATCGTCGCCACCCACCACCACCGCCATCGCCATTTGCCACCACTCATTACATTATCGCCTAGAAGTACCTGTCTTCGCCCACCACTACCAGCGCCGTCACTCATGGCTACCACTACAACCATCGTCACCCAAACCCACCACCACCATCACGATCGTCGCCACCCACCACAACGATCACCGTCTCCCACCTTCATCACTACCGCCTACCACTGCTATCACGCTTATCCCCACTACAACCAATGCTTAAATTTCTTTCTCTCTCCTCTGTATTTGAAATTTGATTTTGGATGTAAATACAAATATGTTTATAGTTGACCATTTTTTTATTACTTTATGCCTTCAAGCACGGACAATAACTGATACTTTGTACCAAAACAATATTTTACCATGTATCTATTTAATATATTGTTAATAAGTCAAATTTGAAATTTATAAAAATATAATAATAGTTAAGATTAATTTAATTTTTATTTATTTTAATTTAATAATATAAAATTTATCTCAATTTTTTTCACACAAAAATAATAACTTCTTTGTACCATCTTTAATATAGACAACTCAATTTTAAATTTATAAATATATAATAATAGTTTAGATTAATTTAATTTTTATTTATTTTAATTTAATAATATAAAATTTATCTCAATTTTTTTTCACACAAAAATAATAACTTCTTTGTACTTTCTGTAATAAGGGTGTTCACCCTACCTAACGGGTAAGAATTATGATATTCCATCTTCTTACCCGATATTTTACGAAAGAATTTTTTCTTAGCCTACCCTATCCGATCAAGTGTACTATTCCTACTCGAATTCCATCCAAAACAATCAGGTAAGAAATCGGTTGAACACATATTTTTTAGTTATTAATTTTTGAATCATTTTAACAATTTAATTAAGTAACTTGCATCAATTAACTAACACAATAAACTAATAACACTAAATAAAATACAATAAATTTGATAATACATATAATTACAATAAAACACAACAAGAAATCCATAAACATCAATACATATATAAAAAAATCATAAACATCAATAAAACATTAGAATTTTATAGGTATTATATATTTCAACTTGATTTTTTACAAAATACTAAAAATTCTTCTGCTTATCTACCTGATTCTTTCTAGTAATTGATTAATATAGTCGAATAGGGTAGAAGAAGGCAAGATTGAAATTTACGAATAATCAAAAATTTAAACACCTCTTATCTCTAATCCAGATAATTCAAGAATTAGGGGTTCACCAATCCAGCACCATTTACCAAAGCAGCCTCACCTCAAAAAAAAAAAAAGCCCTAACACGCGGCATTTAAGAAGGTTGTAGAATGGTGGGTCCTCTAAGACTTTGAAGAAGAAGAATAAAGGGTCCTCCCCTACTAATAAAATTAGGGCTTCACGTGTGTTTGTCAACCTGACTTTGTCGGTCAAACAGCTATCGCACAAAAGCAAGACAAATATTAAATACCACACACACACACACACAACACAAAAAAAAACCAAAAAAAAAAAAAAAAAACCTAAGAGTCTGTTTTGGGTCTACTCCTACTACCACCTCTCTCTCTCTCTCTCTCTCTCTCTCTCCTCTCTCTCTCTCTTCTTTATCATTAATAAATAATAATTAACAATTCACATATTGGATAGAATCTCTATAAAGACTCTTTCTAATGCTTTCAACCCAACCCCCTCTCTTTCTCTTTCTCTTTCTCTTTCTCTTTCTCTAGCATTTCTTGTTTCTTTCTTCTCTCTTTCCGGCTTCTGTAGATGAGAGATGGAGCTTGGTCTGAGCTTGGGAGATTCATCAAAACCATTTGAGTTCTTGCCAAAGAATCGAGAGCTTACCAACACCACCAACACCACTGGTCGAGGGTTCTGCATGACCTTGGGAATCAACTCAAATGGAAGACGAGAACAAGAAAAAGCACAAGAACGTAGCCATCGTGATTCCTCCGAGGATGATGATCGCACATCAGAAGAAACCATTAAAGTACATACAGAAGATGGTGTCGATCAAATGGTCTATCTCTCTCCTCCTGTTCAGCTTGATCTACTCCCTCTCGCTCCTGTTCCCCGTCTAACACCTTCAAATCAACAAACCTTTCCTTGGTCCTCCGATAACGGTAATCATTTGTTTCTAATCTGTATAAATAAGTGGATACATATATATACCTGTGGTGGAGTGTATATATAGTCTTGTGGGTCTATTTGATATTTTTGGGCTTGTTTTATATAGTTCAGGGGTGGTTTTATAGACTCAGTTTGTGGGTTGATTCTATTTTTCTTAATTTTAATTTTTTGGATTTGGTATAGGGAGTTCGGATGGGTGTTCATCGGAAAACGTGGGATTACCGGCGGCGAGGGGCTTCGACGTGAACAGGATGCCGGCAGCTGCGGAGGAGATGTCGTCTCCGAACAGCGTGGCGTCGTCGTTTCAGATGGATTTCTCTCTCTTCAGGGCCAGAAATTTAGGGAAGAGGAGGGAAGCGGAACCTTTTGGCAACGATATGGTGGATGCTGAGAGAGCGTCCTCTAGAGCAAGCGATGACGATGAGAATGGACTAAACAGTCGGAAGAAACTCAGACTATCCAAGAAACAGTCTGCTTATCTTGAAGAGACCTTCAAGGAACACAACACTCTCAATCCTGTAAGTTCATATATATAGCTAGAGAGAGAGAGGCAAAAAGATAGTTCCTTTGGTAGTTGGGGATTGTATTTCTGGAGTGTTATGTGTAAGTCTTTGTGAGAGAGAGAGAGAGAGAGAGAAGAGGGGCAGAAAGATAGTTCCTTTGGGAGTTGGGCTCTGTATTTGTGGAGTGTTATGTGTATTATCAGAGTGTGTGTGTGTGTGTGTGTGTGTTTTCTGATTATGTTTTTGGGTTTTTGGATTGACATAGAAACAAAAGCTCGCACTTGCAAAACAGCTTAATCTTCGACCTCGCCAAGTTGAAGTCTGGTTTCAGAACAGAAGAGCAAGGTATGTCTAACTAACTTTATGTACTTGGTTTGTTGCGTTCATCAATTTAAGGTTCTTTTAGAAGTGTTTGATAGAGCCGGATTATATCTTTATATATGAATTGACAATCTTGTGTTTGTGTGTGTGAACACAGGACTAAGTTGAAGCAAACGGAGGTGGACTGTGAGTACTTGAAGAGGTGTTGTGAAACACTGACAGAAGAAAACAGGAGGCTACACAAGGAGCTCCAAGAACTCAGAGCTTTGAAGGCATCAAACCCATTTTACATGCAACTTCCGGCAACCACCCTCACCATGTGCCCTTCTTGTGAACGCGTTGCCACCACCTCCACCGCCCCTCACACCACCACCACAACCACCAAAACCGCCACTGATTCTACCCCCAAAGCCACCCCTTTTCCCCTCTCTAGGCCCAGGTTCTACCCATTCCCCAACACCACCCCAAAATGAGAGAGTCAGGGTGTTCGAGTAAAAGAAACCAGTCAAACCCAATCCTTAAAACTTCGTCAAAAAATGGAAAAGGGTCTGTGTAAATACTGGAGCTTTAAGTGTCTCTGATTCAGCTGTTTGTTAGAAGATTAAGGGCTTGTTTGATGTTTTGGTGGTTCGTTCTCATTGTGGAATATTTTTAGCTCCTTAGTGAATTTTGTGAGGATACCATTAGACACATTAGTTTTGAGAAAAATCAGAAGGAAAAGGGTAGGAGAGAGGAAAAGCAGTTTATAGATTAGAAGAATTCCCTTGTTTCCCTTCTTTTTCTTGGAAAGAAAATACAGGAAAATCTTCATGTAAATATTATTTATTTATTTGATTATTATTATAATGTTGATTATTTTTTTTTCTTTTTTTTTTTTGGTGTTTGGGAAATGAAAAGGTTTCTTGGTTTGATATTAATTTTTGTCCGGAGTTCAAGGCTCTTGCTTTATGCATTGGGAGACTATTTGTGTCTTCAATGGCCTTTTTAATGATGTAGGCGTGTGTGGATTTTGTTTTGGTGGGGGTGGGCGATGGGGTTGTGGATTCATGGGAAAGACTGACTGGGGACAAAGATGGGATATTGGTGAATGTGTCTGCTAAAGTGGGGTATCCTTTATGACCCTCAATTATGAGTACACGAGGCAAGTACCAAAGTTCATTATTGAATTGAATTGAATGAATTCTAACGTTGCCAGGCACTTTACCTCTCACGAGGAATGAATGTTTCTACTTTCAGTTTCTTGGTTATTTAAAAAATGAAAGGTTAATTACACTTTATCCCCTCAAATTATGAGGTTTGTATCACTTTTCTCTTTATGTTTTTTCATATTGCGCATACTTTAGGTTTTGCCCCTGAACTATATGATTTTGTTTCCCCTCCACTCGAATTGTTGACATTTTATGTTTCAAAAGATAACAAAAATTTGCGTTCAAACTTAACTCACGAAATTGTGGGAGCAATGTATGAAATTTGATAGTCGAGTGGCAAAGTGATACAATTTTCATAGAAGTTGGACATGAGAGTAGGATTGTTAAATGAAGTACATTCACGCATATTATTGAACTAGATATAACTGGAGCATGAAGTCACGATGAAATATAAAATTCGAATCCCTATAAAATTAATCTCACTATATGAAATAATAATAATTTTTTATATCTTTAATTACATCATTTAAAATTTATTTTTACTCGTTATTTTTTTTAAAATATCACAAAATTTTTTCAACATGTATATACTATCATGTATGGATAATGTCTGAAATAAAAATTATGTTAAATTATAAATTGATCAAATATTAAATTATTGAACATGTGATAGAAATGAGTGTTGTAATATTTTTTTAGGGAAAAATAGGTAGGGGATAAAAATTTAAATTGTTAGGTGTTTTATTATATAGATTATTATAGGATACCTGTTAAATTATATTGAAATCTATTGGTTTTTTTACTTATTTATCAATCAAATATTTAAATTTTTATATTTATACTATATAATAATATTAGCAATAATCTTATACCTGAAGACACTTGATAATACTATCGTGTAATATTTTTATTTTAAATAATAATTTATTTTTTAATTACATAATTTAAAATTAAAGTGAAAAGAGAAAAAATAAGAGGTAAATGCCAAAAAAAAAAAAAATTATTTGACATTGGAAGTGTGTTGTGGGTGATTGAGTTGTTTGATATTGGAGACCATGCAAAGAAGTTATTTCTAAGCGAAAAAAAAAGTTTCGGGATAAATTTTGTACAATTAGATCAAAATAGATAAATATTGGATCAAACTTGACCATTGTTGTATTTTTATAAGTTGAAATTCAACTTCCTAACTATAATATTAGATTAACTAGCAATAATTCGTACTTAAAGGTACTAGGTAATACAAATAAATTTAACATTAGTCGTGTAGTATAAATATATAAGATAATAATTTATTTTTTCTTATTTTTTATAATTTCACAATTCAAAATCAATCTTGTCCCATCATTTAAAAGATAGGGGGGTGTGTGGAATTTTCAAATTTGGGGAAATTTGACTTTGATTATTGTGAAGAGATATGGGTTGAATGAGATTTTCAAGTTTGAGGGAAAATTTTGTTGCCGATGATTTTGAGCCATTAGATTAAATGAATCTTAGTCACTCTTATACTAAGTTAAATTAAGAAATTTAAAATGGGTCATGTTTTATTTAAACTATCAATAACATGTGCCTAAAGACACTGTAAAATACAAATAAATCAAACATCAGTCGTGTAGTATAAATATATGAAATAAAAATTTATTTTTTATTCTTTTTCTATAATTACACATTTTAAAATTAATCTTGTCCCACTATTTAAAAAAAAAAATTGAGAGAAAAAAGAAAGATATATGAGAGATAAGACTTTATTTGACTTTGGCTAGCATGAAAAGTTAGGTGGGAAGTATAATTCTCAACTTTGGGGAGAATGTGTCCTTGATTACCATGAAAAAATATGAGGTAGATAGAATTTTTAATTTTGGGGGGAATCTGGCCTTGAAAAGAAGAAATGTTATTTATACTTAATTTAGTGATCTTATTTGTTAACACGATGAATCATAGTCATTGAATTGATAGTGGGTCCTAACTAATAATAGAATCCACTGTCAATCTAATGACAAATAATAATAAGATCAACAAATAAGGTCCACGTAACATTGCTCCTTGAAAAGGTATGAGGTGGTTTGGAAAAAAGTTTTTTGGTGATGATTTTAAGCCGTTATATTGAGTGAATCTTAGCCACTTTTATACTAAGAAAAGTTAAGAGATTCAAAATATGTCATATTTTATTATATAGATGTAAAATCTACATATAGAATTGTATGAAATACCCTAGAATTTTAGTGATGGGTTTGGTGAAAATTGTCTCATATACTCCTGTCTAAACTTAAGACATGGCTCAAAGTAGTTTGGATAAAAATGTCACATTGGTTGAAGCTAATATAGGGTCCACAACCCATGTTCTAAATATCAAGGAAATCACTATGATGTGAGTTGTGAACCACTCATTTCGGATTGAACGACTTTAGGTTGACATTCAAATTGTTAATCCACCTATATTTATATAATATGATAGTTAATAAGTTAAATTCTTAATTTATAAAAGTATAATAACGGTTAAGATTAATCAATTTTTTATACAAAATTCATTTTAAATTTTTTTTTTCTATCCAAAAATATTATCTCTACACGACTAGGGATGGTAGTGGGTCGAAGCGGGGGCGGGAAGTGTAGTCTTCATCCCCGTACTCTCTTAAAAAAATTCCGTTCATCCCCGATTCACCCCCGTTAACAGGTATAATTTTTATCTCCATCACCGTCCGCAGGTAAATTTGTAATCTCCGCCTCCGCCATGTCCCTGCCTTCAACCTCCGCCCAAGACCAAGCCCAATATAATCCAACATTGTAAATAATCCAAAAAATAAAAAAAAAATTGCATGTCAGACAAGAAGTATATCCAGTACTTTTCAAGCAAAAAATCTATCTAACAAATTTCAAAGAGCAAAAATCATATTCAAGTAGAATAAACTCAAAAATCAGTAAAAATTATATCTAACACTATAATCAGAATTCAACAAATACCATATTCAAGTAGCATAAAATTAGAAAATTCAGAATATTGCATATCTAACACAGAAAATCAGATGTAGCACATGAAAATTGCAGATCTAACACAAAAAAAAAAAAAAAATCAGAATAAGCAACATCTAAAAACCTCGTATCTAACACATTATAGATTCGAAACAAAACCTTCAATAACTAACACAACACAGACCCTTAGATCTAACAAAACTCATCACAAATCTAACAAAAAGGATCACAGATCTAACAAAATCTATCAAAAAGAACACAGATAATAGATCTTACATTTTTAGACAAAGAAAAAAAATTGGGCCACTGAATTTTGAAATTAATTTTATAGGTGGGTGGGAATGGGATTGGGGGTTTATGATTATATATATATATATATATATATATATATATATATATATCTCACGGGTTAGCAGGGGCGGGGCGGGGGTAAGTGTCCGTCCATCCCCGTGCGGGTTTGTACGAGTATCCACGTATACGTCCACCGTCCAATACGTATGGTTCATTCTCGGTCCAAACTGGGCAGATTTGAACGAATACCCATTTTTCTCCGATCTACTGTCATCCCTATACACGGACTCCAATGCCAAACAACTCAATAAACACACTCTCCAATGTCAACAATCATATTAATCAACACCTATCTCTTTCTTCATTTTAATTTTAAACTGCGTAATTAAAAAATTAAATTATTATTTAAAATATAAATATTATAAGATCAGTTCGATTTTTTATACATGGGATTATTGCTAATTTTTTTACAAAATAGCAAGTCAGTTGCAACCACAAGTCTTGAATGTAATTGATGACTTACCCATAAAGATATTTGTTTGGGACAGAAGCTCCTTAATTACTCGAATATACTCCTTTATTCTTATAATAGACGATGTAAAATTGAGCTCGAGTCTATGGTCAAAGAAAGGACGAACCTAGAAAGGATAAAAACAAAAAAATTAAGTAAAAACATAAAACAAACAATCCTTATAACAAAATACGAAAAATTGCAAAAAAAAAAAAAAAATCTAAAAAAGTAGTTCCCTACTAGTGGTTATTCTTGATTTTGCATTCTATCATTTGGTTAGCAGGTTAAATTAAGTTCCACTTCAGATAAATTTTCGGTCTTAATCAAGATAAATCAAGGGCGGGTGTGTCCGAACGGTCGGTAATAGCCGCTTAATCTCATCCGAGAGTCTATTTATTATTTTGGGCAATTTTTTTTTCCTTAAATTGTTTTAGGCAATTATTTTAACATATCTAAAGACTAATTGTGACACCTACTTCTTAAAATTGTGTCAAACAAGCATGACATAGTAGTGTATTCCATTTCTCTCTTGGGACCCTTTTAAATTAATCATTCTTGTATCACATGCATGGGTTGGTTGGTTGGCTGGCTGGCTCTCCATGCCGTTGGAGGTCAAAAAACACAAACAATAAATTGGAGTGATTCAAATTTATTCTCGCATATTTTTTTTTCTCAAATTTTATTCGTTACGATCATTCACCGGATAATAACGAGAAATCCAATTATGTATATTAAATTTTCATTGAATTTAAGAAATTTAATTTATTATTAAAGTAAGTTGAGGAAAAAAATTATATTGAATGAATGATATTTTATAGGTGAAAGATTTCATAATTTATAAGATATTGCCGACAATGGACCCATTTCATAATCCTCATTGGGAAGTATATGGAGAGAAGGACATGACCTAATCACCAAAATGGAAAGTTCATCTGCCATGATTAAAAATGTCATCCAATGATTTGCTCTATGTTGGCGTGTCTATCTCCTTGATTGCCTAAGCATCTTAGGATTAAAAAAAAAAAGAGTTGATTAGACATATGGATACATATAATCTTATCCTTCAAGAAGAAAACAATAATAATTTTTGGATTAATTATAATTTGTACCTTCCAACTACATTCTTTGATACAATCAACTTTTTGTGGTTTCAAATGTTACAATTTGTCCCTCTAAGTATCAAGTGGATTAAATTAACTAATAACAATGGTTGAACACCTGAAAGAACTATTACACCATCTATCTTGTATATTATTTTCCATATTTTTTTTTCTTGAGATATCAATTTTGCCCCTAAAATAATAAAGAAACAAAAAATCCAAGACTAAAAAATAAGGAAACATTCGCTTCCGCGTCACCATAGGGAAGGGAATGCTTTTACTGGAAGGGAGAAGGGAGATGATAGAAAGGTGTAAGGGTGAGGGGAGAGTATGGATATTTGGCATAGGAAAAAAAAATAGGTGTAAGGATAATTATCTTTTTTTCGACAAACTAGAGATGACATGAACTTGACATGTCTAACTTTTGTCAATTTTTGTTGTTTAAAAATAACTATTGGAGTTAATTTCAAAATATTCAAACTTAAAAAGGGTTATTTGTTAAAATTAAAACTTGAAGGAGTGACTTACAAACTATCCAAAGTTGAAAGGGGCATTTTGTAATTAACCCATAATTTTATTTTTATCATGCACTATTATAGAAGGGAGGGAGACGATAAGGTTCAAATCCGCGATATTAAAGTCTAACAGTGGGAGCGGTGGCCATTAAACTAACCAATAACCTCCAATAATAATCAATCAATACCAAAACTATATGTAATTTAAAAATAACTTTTGGGATGATTATTTTTTTTAAAGCATATTGAAAGTTTGTAATTTGATTTGTTAAAAAGGAGGGTTGCCTCACCTAGTATTATTTATAGTAAGTGAAAAGCACGTGTAAAGGTTGCTATTACATTGACTTTGTAAAGATGCTTAGTTTTATGGATTATTTTTGGGTTTGGTGGTTCTTAAGATAACTTTCAATCCAACACGAAAGTTGCTGGATATATATGGTTCACGTCGTGATCGGATTGATCAACTAGTTTTATTTTATAAATGGGTGAGAAATCACAACCAATCAACTTCTTCATACTTCAATCCAATCAATCGATGGATCAATCAAGAATTGATACAAATCGGACTATGTACAATTTGTACACTGTCGTAAGGGGCTTGCACATTGACAAGGAGGGATTCAAGGATGTCATAGTGTAATCTGACTCGGTCTCTAATAGACTCTATCACAAAGGGGTATGAGATGATAGTACGTGAGATATAACTAATTTTAAAGAATATATGGCGTTATGCTAATCAGATTTTAAAAGTGTAAGGCTATCAGCTAACATGATTGCTCATATAGTTGTGACCAAGGCTCAAGGTGGAACACTATAACCTCAGTGGCTCAATGACATGCTTTGCAACTAAGCACACTTATCTGTAAAGAAATTAGAGTGGGTATAGAGTCTATAGACTAGTTGAGCTTTGTAAGCAAGTGGATAGGCCTAAAGTATAGTTATGTTAATGAAAATTTATTTTCCTAACCAAAAAAAAAAAAACCTATGTACGATAATAATGCGTTGAGTATAAATTGAACAAATGTTGAAATGATGCGAATCTAACATAATAAAATTTATTATCAGTCCTACTTCAATTCCACCCCAATATTAAAATTTTTAATTCCTTTCATACTAGATCACTTATGATAAGAAATCAATTCCAATATAATAAAGTTCCTTTTGGATTCATATTAGATGGTTTAACATCTATATCTATACTAGTAATAAAAATATTTTTAACATGAAAAAAAAAATTATTCACTATTTTACTCTTATAAGAAACTATAAAGGTTAACATGTCTTTTTTGTATTTAAATATTCAAATTACTATTATATCTCTCTATACTTAAATAACAAACTAACTTCTAGCATATCATGTAAATTTCTTTATCTTTGCAAAACTTTTAGATGGTCATGTTGCACTTAACAGAATATATAAAAAAAAAATTCCAAAACTCTAATATTAATACACATCGACAACGTCATTGATACAATATCATCTCTGGTGCCAAAAAATTGATATATGTATCTTTTTGTTTTCATCCATAATACAAATAATTTAATACGATAAACATGAGATAATATCTATTTAGCTATATTATTAAATTTTTATATATTTTAACAAAAAATTTCGCATACAACGCACGTAGTACATGATTAGTTTAACGAATCGAAAGAACCTAATATTGAAATGGGTCATAACCCATTCACATGAGAGAGAGAGAGAGAGAGAGAGAGAGAGAGAGAGAGAGAGAGAGAGAGAGAGAGAGAGAGAATCATTGACCTAGAAAACTCTGGGAAATGATCATGGAACATATTTTGCTAGCTAAGGGGTCCATAAAAGGCCAGAGGTGCCATCTTCTACACGCAATTTGTAATGATTTGAATTGTGTGGGAAGACATTTTGAAGAGTTGAAAATCCACCAAAAGAAAAAGGTAAAAAAGAGAAAAAGGGGCTTTGTTGACTAGAAGAAACATTTCAAACCTCATACTTATCTGTTGAATCCCACAATAAAAGAAATGATTTTTAAGGTAAGAATTTAAGATTATAACAGAACAGACAAGACTAAATCATATCATATGCATATATATGATTAATGTATTAAATCATTGTAATAAAAATCATGGATTGTGGGAGTTGGTTGGTGGTGTCATCATATGCATGATTAGTGTATTATAATGAATAAAAGATTGACATGTTCTTTGGAATTTTGATAGGGCATGCTTCATGGTGTCTTTGGCTTGTGAGTTGTGACATCACTTACCTTTCACCAACTTTTATTTTCATTGGTATGTGCCAACACATTCGATAGCAACAATCATTTCAATCATGTGTTATTTTAGATCTATAATTATTGCACGAATTCTTACGATCGTTTAATAGCTGATAAATGATTCGTATAAGGTAAGTTATGATTTTCTTGTGAAAATTTAAATTGATATTTCAAAATAGTAGCCCTTAACATCTTTCCGTTCTAATAACATAGATGAATTTACATAATTTGTATTTAGTAGATTGGCTATATACCAATGGGAAATTGGATTAGGTGGATTTGACTTGGTTTAGTTAGCTCGCATCCTAGATAAGTGTTTTGGAGAGTAATCAATAAGTTTATGAATGAATCGAATTTTGATCTGAATTCGATGAGTTAGATATAGATTGATCTCTTATTGTCAATTACAAAAATCCAAATCTAAGATCGTTGTATCATCTTCACGAATTCGAGTCTAAATATACCAATATATAACAAAAAAATTATTATATCATCCGAATTATAAACACACATAAACAAATAAAAGAAAAGCGTATGATAAAATTCATATTTAACTCTGTAATATTTAGTGTTAATTAAATTATGTGGATCATATCAGATTTTCAGATCAAGTTTGTGACTTTTAACAGGGTCAAATATGAACTACGAAAATAAAATTCATTGGATATTTAAATCCAAAATTTCAAATCAAATTCGTATTTAAATCGACTAAAATTCAATCAAAATCTAACCCGTTGGCAAAGCCTAACTACAAATACAAACAAAATGAGAAAATCAATGTAGACTTTAGGTGAGAGAAAAGATTATCCTAAAATTGATTGTGAGACTACCCCAAGTCGTGTTTTACGGGGAGGGACCCCACCAGGCGGCTACCCATAGTCTCCGCCAAATGAGTTTTTATGTCGACAAGAATAAGTTTCATGGGACTATTTTTTTCTATTCCTTTGAATGGAATTGTGCTTTCTTTCTTTTGTGACTAATAATATGGTATGAGAGGGCTAGATGATTCACATGAATGTGAACTAGTTTCAGATAGAGGGACGATGAGGTTCGAGCCATCTTAGAGTTTAACAACGACACTGGTCATTAGGCTAACAATAAACTTCGTTTTGAGAAAGAAGTGGATTAGGTAAAATAGATGGTCCCACTGGTTTTTGTTTTTTGTTTTTGTTTTTTTTTTTTTGGGGGGGACAGATTGGTCCTATTGTTTCATCACAAATAGTGGTAGATGACTTATGTTTGTGATGATAACAGTTCTTTTATTCTATTTTGGGTTGACTTTAAGATTATCAACTCAATACATTGTACCTTGGATATGGTCAACTTCATGATTTATGAGGTGGTTTTTGACGAGATGAAATGAAAGAATAACGGTTTGTGTTTATTCCCCAAAAAAATATAATAATTTAGTGGATGAGATTTCTGCGATTGTGAGATTATGAGTGTCGATGTATGTAGTCATCATCCACATACAATAAGATTATTTGTATAAATTGAAAGGTTTTACTCGTGAAACTAAGATTAAACTACAAAAAAGTTTTCATCGTGTTAAAATTTGTTGTTATTTATGAAAAGAAAAAAAATACATTGTTGATATGACAATTTGCAATATGTTTTGTACAATGTACCCATGAGGTCATTCAAAGAGGTTTATTTTCTTTTCATTGACCAAATGCGAATGCATAGTTTACAAATAATTACACTTGCGGTCTAAAGAAAGTATTCCATAACCACCCAAAAGGAACATATTTTTCTTCCTATAGATGATTCCAACCTTTTTCTTCACAAAAGAGAAAAAATTCTCTGTCAAGGTGAACCTTTTTCTATCCATAACCCCCATCAACTTAGCCCTCCACCAGCCCCCATGGGGGGGGGGGGGGAGAACGGAGAATATGGGGTGGTTGAGATTCATTTATGAGACAGATCGAATTGCAACATAATACTTAGATTGCTGTGATCAATATAGAAACAAGTCGGGCCGGTCAAATGGGTTGACCATCCGAAAAAATCAACTCATTTGACTGGTCCGATCTGCCTCTATATTGATCCCAACAATCTAACTATTATACTGCGACCTGATCTACATCAATTCCTAGGTTGGGTTAACAGCGGTAATGCGTCTTCAACCACTTGGGCTAGTCCACTACCGCGACTCCCCAACGCTCGGGGAGGACACGAAATGACCTAGTCCATTTTTTACATAGATTGAGCTGATCTTTATCATATAAAAAAAGAGTTTTTCGTATTTTACACCTTGAAATATTTCAAGATTCTCATTTTATACCCTCAAAAATTAAATTTTTGTGTACTAAAAAAATTACGATGTGGTCTTTCTATTAGCTTCCGTTATTTTTTCATCAAAAGTCAGCCTACTAACATTGATGAAAAAACTAACAGAAAGCTAACATAAGTATCATATTGCAATATTTTTGATACATTGACAGTGCAATGTAAATAATTTAATCCTTTGGGGAATAAATTGAGAATCGAAACAACTTTCGGGTTGCAAAGTGAGATTAGCCCTATAAAAAAATGACATAAATCATCCCGCAACTCCAATTATGGTTTTGTTTGTTTAAATATTAGAACAAAAAAAGGCTAAGGACCACTTTATCAGTAGTATGTGGTGTACATTCAACAATGGTAGTTCCCAACTGAAAAGAAACTTAAAATTGACCCCCCCCCCCCCCCCCCCCCCCCCCCACATAGTAGAGGAAACCTTTATATGGATGTTTGAAACATTAACATTTATCACCAGTTCTAGTCAAAGACATGTAACAATATGCTGGCAGGTTCATGAGGACCATTTGAATGTCCCTCCCAGCAGAATGTGACAACTTGTTCAAACTTGTTCGTATTAGAAAATAGGGTCTGATTACGGTCCCAAAAAAACTATTTTTTCGGTAACGTACCTTAATTTTTTTTATTATTTTATCATTTTTAAACAAAATCAACAACTGAAGATGAATTTCAATACACTCAGTGTCATAGTCTTATCCAAATCTAATCAAAGTTTTACGCTCATTTAATATTTAAGGTGAGCCACAGCAATGTCACTCAACCAATTAGCTCGAGCTCGACTTGTTTACCATATAATATATAAATAATTTCTATGGTGAAGATATAAGAAGTACCCCTTTTCCTTTACAATTGGAACTAGGGCTGTTTTGTGGTTCAACTGCTCAGTCCCCTGCCATTCATTACTAAACAAACCACTGTCAAGTGATACATGAAAATTTTCTAATCAGCTAAAGAAGATAAAGCAACAACAGCTTGAACAAATAAATTTAATTTTAAAGAGTAATTGACATAAAAATCTATTTGAAAATCATATATATAGAGACCAAATGGTCCAGGATGGCTGTGATCCAAAGAAGATAAGCCAACACAAGGCTGATGACAAAACAAAGAATGTGATTCATTTGTTCAAGTCCTCCAATCTCCAACCATGAAGTCAAAAATATCACACTATACTCTATTGAAAGGCTGATATCACTAAAACAACATAATCGCAAGAACACTGAACTAACTCAAATTTTTCAAGTTAATCAGTTATAAAAACCCAATCGGTGGTACTCTGATTTTACCTGCACACGTTCAGATACACGGACTTTACAACAATATCGTGCCACACATTTGAGAGCTTCATCTTTCGATCTCATCTTGAGAAAAGTAAAAACTCATCAAGTATCTACTATCCTTTGGCACAATGCGGATGAAGGAGCCCAATATCCATCGTCATCTCAAGATCATTCAGGCATTTCAGTTTCCAGCACTCGTATCGTTGCTTAACTGCTGCTCTACAATTGGGGGGAGGAGAAGAGCAAGCCGAGTTTTGTACCTTGCAATTCTCTGTAGCCTTTCTACTCTTAAACTGCATAAAAAAAAAAGAAGGAAACAAATCAAATATTGGATGGATGCACTAAATTGAGGGTATTCAGTCCACTTCAGTAAGCATAAAACACATCTACATAAATATCACAAGAACAGAGACGGGAAAAATTTATACGGCACTCCACACTGTCCCTCATATTAAGGGAGTCAAACACTAGAAATGAGTTGTGAAAATGGTTCTTGCCAATTGGCAATGGAAATCAACAACAGAGAAAACATGGATTCCGCTCCTGGAGTTGCAGCAACTGGATCCAGCTCTTTATCCAAGATATATGCTGCCAAACTTGTTGCAGCCAAGTTCGTCTTACCTCTATTATTTTCTTCTTTTTTTTGCCCCGGGGTTTTTTTGGGGGGGGGGGGTTTATATTTTTAATTGGTTAGATGCTGTCCTCAGAATGTGATATATGTTTTCAATGTGAAATTTCATTCTCCACACACTACTTGTGGTGTTCTATACTCTAAAACATGATGATCCTTAGTATTATTAACCTCTCTCATGTTGGGACATTAGTTTAACCAAAATTGAGCTTTCCAACTTTGAACAACATCAACTTCATACCCTGATGTCACATTTTGCACTAATAAGGAGGTACTTTGGGGGTTTAGCAATAGTTTTACTTATATAGAGGTGACGAAATTAGCATTTCTTTCGAGTTTTATGTTTTGTTTTGAGATTTGCTAAATGAGGAACAGCCTACTTGATTTCTAGGGTGATTTCATTCACAAGGCAATTCTAAAGGATTAATAGTATGCCTGATGAAAGATTCACATAAACTTTAGACCCCACATTGTTCCTTGAAACAAATGCTAGAGGCTTTCCTGTGAGAACAAGGCCATCAGAAATCATGTCCAATCATTACATCAGCACATTGTTATTTCACGGCATTGGATGTGGTAAAATTCCCTAGGTTTAGTTAAAGAAATTAAGCACATATTTCATGCACCAGAGTCGAGAAATTTCTGGTTAAATGAAAGGCTCACTTTGCCCAACTCAGAACATACTTGGGACATGTGAACTATATTCAACAAAATCTCCAAGAACACTTTCCTCAACTTTGTTTATTTGAAAACCTCCGTATCCATATATATGTATCATTCACATTATTCAAAGTTCATTTGACAAACAATGCAACAAACAGTAAAATGTTAAACTTACCGTGCCCGAACCTTTTTAGCACGCTTGATATGTCTTTGCAATAGCTCTTGTGAAGATACATGCTCACCAGATACCTCATCCTGAAAGAAATAAAGGCAGTAAGAACTCATATCATCAGTGAAATAGAAAATAAATGGCAGGGAGAGATAAGCGAGACAAACCCAAACTCTCAAAACAAAGATATTCTCAGCATTCAACTTGAAACTAATCAAAGTCTAAAACCAGAAAGAGATCAACAAAATTCTATTCATATGTAGTTCAAAAGTTTTGCGAGCAATCATTTGAAAAAGGAAAAAAAAAAGAGGTCTTACTAGTCTGAAAGAGTGAGCATTTTTCTAGTAAGTCAAAACAACAACCATACCTACTTCCCCAGTTTTGATTGCAGCCTGCATATGGAACAAGAAATAGTTGGTTTAAACAAACAAATTTTCTCATAAGAAACAAAATGATAATGAGAAAGACGGTTTGCAGCTCTATCCCTTTTTATCTAACTTACCCATCTCCTGCACTATTATCTAGAAAGCAATTTAATTTGTTTTGAGTACAGATTTTCAGTTTAGGATTTCTTGAATCAAGTCTTACTAGTTACTACCATCTCCCAAAAGGACTGGACTTAAATGTTGCACATGCTGCAGTCAATTCTCACTTTAGTCTCCCAAAGGACTGGATTCCAACGTTGCACAAGCTGCATATATTTTTATCCTTAACTTTCAAACCTGATACCCGGGATGGGGTTCCAAAGATATACAAAGAATTTCAAGACCTTTTTTCTGTTGAACTTTTAGCATATAACTCCATTTTTAGCTAAATTTCTCCCACGTTTTTAAAACCCTTTTCTGGTTCCAAATTGATTTGTAAAGGATTTTGTTTTATTCCAAGAAGGATTTCTGACCTCCCTAAATGGTTATAGCTGGCCCCATACACGTGTGGGTTACACTTTAATCTCCATGGAGACCCGGAAATGATTCAGACTTTCCCAATGTATTTGGTGTCATCCTGGTCAACTTTTCAGTTGTTTAGGTGATCTGAAATTGGTTTAGCTAAACTATTTTAACCATTTAGAGTTTTTCTTTGTAATGTACACAGCATAACCAAAATACATTAACCATAGAGAAAGGAATAAAAAAGGACTGCAGCACCATATAGTGCCTTGTCTGTGAATTATCATGAACCTGTAACTCCCATAAATTTCCTTTTTTCTGGTGGCCTAGTTAATCACAGGAAATGGGAAGTGGAAGTAATGTTCTATCTGTTTCGTCTCCTATAGGTTGTCTTTATCAACACCTTCACGAATATCTTGCTCCACTTGGGTCTTTGATTCAGCTGCTACACATCATATGACTAATGATCCATCTTTGTTTATTTCTACTTCTTCTCCTTCTCCCCTTAGTACTGTTCTAGCTGCCAAGGGAACTTCCATGTTGGTGGTAGGTGTTGGATCTGTTATGACTTCACCCCTCTCTCTTTCTGTTGTTTATTGTATCCCTCAACTATATCTGAATTGATGTCTATCAATTAATTTTGTGATCTTGGTTACATTTTTCAATTTTCCTCCACAAGTAATATTGTGTTGAATCCTCATTCTAAGAAGTTGATTGGGACAGGTTGTATAGGGTTGGAAGATGGCATGTTCCAGCAGTGGTTGCTTCTTCGATTGATTTATCCTCCTCTGGTTTGAACCCTAAGTGTTCTATGTTTTATTTTTGTCATTATCGTCTTAGACCAATTTCTAGTTCTCGTTTGAGATTTCTAATTTCTACTAGTGCTTTAAGAAATTTTAAGTAGTCATGATATTTCTAATTGTAATGGCTATAAATATGTCAATTTCACACATTTACCTTTTAAGAATAGTTTCACTTCTTATTCTGCTCCTTTCGACCTTGTGCATTCTAATATGATTGATCCTAACCATATCGCTACCAATCTCGATACTATGTTTGTTTAATTGATGATAAATTTTTTCTATCTTTATTACTTTCAGTTATGATTCACACATAATGTTCTATAGTAATTAAATATTTTTGGCATGATTTGAGTGGGGAATACAGATATACTG
Organism: Ilex aquifolium; assembly: GCA_951799425.1. Lineage (NCBI taxonomy): Eukaryota > Viridiplantae > Streptophyta > Magnoliopsida > Aquifoliales > Aquifoliaceae > Ilex > Ilex aquifolium. Next base: position 7,044,575 of record OX637395.1, read on the forward strand.
ATTTTCTTAATTTATTGAAATTTGATAAAACTATTCAGCAATCGTCTTGTGCAGATACTCTTGAGCATAATGGTGTGGCTAAGCGAAAGTACGGACACATTATGAAGACTACTCATTTATTGCTTTTATTTGCATTTGTTCCCAATTCTTTTTGGAAAGAAGCAGTTCTTACAGTTGTTCATATCATTATCCAGATTCTTTCTATTATTACTTCGAGTGTTTCCTCTTTGAAAGATTATATATATGGTAAACCTTCTGACTGTTTTTCATCACGCGTATTTGGTTGTACTTATTTTGTTTTTCTTCCTAAATTGTGTGTTTTTCTTGGTTATGGTGAAGAACAAAAAGGGTATTGCTTGATGACCCTATTTCAAAAAGATTGTGTATATCTAAACATACAGTTTTCCTTAAGCGTATTCATTTATGTTCTATTCTTTCCGCTTCTAACACATTTAATAAATCTAACATGATTTATATTAATTTTTTCCCTAATGATATTTCTAGTGATTGTTATATTCATAACATGCTCACTTCTGACATTTCATTGTTCACCTCAATCTTCATTTTCCTCAATTGCACCCCCTCCAATTATCCACACATATTCTTGTAGGAACAAGACTAGTTCCTCTACAGATGCAACGCCTCCAACTCTTTCGGTTGTGTCTCCACCGACTTTTAATGATGTGGATCCTCCCTCTTCTCGCTATCCTAAGCGCTTGTAAGTGTCCTGATCGCCTTGACTTTTCTCAAACTGTTATTCCTTTGATTGTTGTTCATTTTTATCTTTTATTCACTCTCTATATGAGCCTACCTCCTTTAAGGGGGCTCGTCTTGATCCCACAGGCTATGAATGAAGAATTTTTTGCACTACATAAAATTGGGACATGGAATCTTGTGTCTTTACCTATTAGTAAGTGTGTTGTTGATTATCAGTGGGTATACAAGATTAAAACTAAAGTTGATGGTTTTGTCGAATATGTAAGGTCAGATTGCTTACCAAAAATTTTACACAAGAATATGACATCTATTATGAGAAAACATTTGCTCCTGCTTTAAAAATGACCAATGTTCGTACATTGATTGCCATAACAACTATTCGTCAATGAAAACTATCTTAAATCGATGTCAATAATGTTTTTCTAAATGGTGCTTTGGTTGAAAAGGTTTTTATAATTCCTCCCCTAGTCTCCCTCATGCTCTTGGTGAGAAATACAAACTCAAAAAAACTCCGTATGCTCTTAAACAAGCTCCTCGAGCTTAGTTTGAAAAGTTCTCTAGTGTGATTTACAACTTGAGTTTTCATTCCAGTGATCACGATTCTACTATGTTTCTTCGTTCTTCTTCCACTGATCAAATTATTCATCTATTATATGTTGATGACATGATTATTACTAGGAACATTTATAGTTTTAAAGGCTCATTTACAACAACAATTTGAGGTGAAGGATCATGGTGTTCTTCGCTATTTTTGGTCATTGAAATGGCATCGTCGCCTAACTAAGGGTCATCTTCTTTTCCAATCAAAATATACAACTGATGTTATCTACAGAGCTCGATTACCAGATTCTCGAACTATTGAGGCTCCTCTCGAACTTAATGCACATTACACTTCTACTGATGGTGTCCATTTGGCTGATCCTACTTTATATCTCGTACTTGTTGGTCGCTTGGTCTTCTCACTATTACATGACCTGATATTACTTTCTTATGTTGTTCATATTGTAAGTCAGTTTGTCTGTTCTCCAACTACAGTTGACTAGGCCGCAGTTCTCCGTATTTTGTTATCTTTGGGGCTCTTTAAATCAAAGTTTGTTCTTTTCCCTAATTTCCTGGAGAAACAGACCATTATCGCTCGTTCCACTGCTGAGGCTGAAGGCGTTTCTTTTTCTGCTCCAACTTCTACATAATATAACAATAAGAATGTCATACAGATTGCATACAATTATATTTTCCTTGAGCACACCAAGCATATCAAGATTGTCATGTTGTTTGTTCATCTTTAGCTTGAGACTATTTCCTTACTTTTTGTTTCTTCTACTATGCAATTGGTTGACATTTTCGCGAAGTCGCACACTACATTGTGATTTCTTTTTCTTTTTGACAAACTCTCGATACTTCCTACTACCACATCATGAGTTTAAAGAGTGTATTAAGATTGTATTTATATTTATATTTACTTATCATTAGGGGTATTCTATTTCTAATCTTTCTCTTTTTGTAGCGTTTTATGTATAGTGTTTCTTGTACCTAGTTTTTATTATTATGGAATATTAGAATAACAAACTTCTTTTCTCTCTTACTAGTCTTCGTATGTATTTTCTTCTTTGCAAGTTTATATAAGTTTTCAAACAAGACTCATTTACTAATTTAGAAGGTATAATTATATGAAGTGGGACAACCTCTAATAGAATCAACAATCCAAGTTAGGTTTCAATTGGTATTTTCAAAAGTATAACGTGCAGCTAAACCAAAGTTACTGCTTGTAGATGCAGATACATACTGACATGAGCTTATTTCTTATCATTGTATGCTATTATAATATAAGACTTCTTCTCCGAAGATATATGCTAGCCCAAACAATGAATAATAATACCAGCAACTAAAAAAAATAATTTGAAGCACCAACCTCTTCCTCCTCTTCTTTATCATCCTCCTTTCTAATTGGTGAATGTGCATCTCCCACAAGTATGGGCAAAGGTCTGGGAAGAGACCTCACACCATCCATGTATTGTGGCTGACAATGAAAGGTAATAACAGTAACTAATAACAAATAATTAAATATGCAATCAGATAAAAAAAAATTGTATCCACGATTAAATTTTCCTGTTATACAACCTTCTAAAAAATCCAAAAGCTGCCACAAAAGAGAAAAAACAAATAGAGATTCTATGCAAATTTCAACATTATAGCTGTATTTCAATGCCACAACCAATCTCATCGAAATTACAGAGTGCTGGTAGCTGAAGAAAAGAGCAAAATCACCAAGTCTTTCAAATTACCTTGGAGAAGAGTAATACACTTACAATCAGAAATACCCATTTGCACTAATGTCCTATAACACCTTGGCATGCTGATGAAACATTTAAATAATGTCTCAACTTTCTGTCTAAATATCCAAAATTGACATCCAATTCTCAATGGGCACCCAAAAGGAACAAGAACAGATCTATCCTCGTAACATTACTTTTTCCTGGTTATGTTTGTTGAGTTTTCTAGAAACGATCAACGGTCATACAAAGGAATCAATGACTACAGAAATCTACAGTATTGTCCATGCGAAATGCTCCTCAATATAATGGTTGGTAAGGGGTTAGATGATCAAGGTAAATAACTAGGAATCTAGGAGTATGAATTCGAATTTCGACGAGCAAACCTTAGTCAGTGAAAATTCAACTCTGCAAAGTCTGGAGGAACACCAAATCTGAATCCTATTGTCTTCAACGTTCTAATTGATTTTCAGAATTAAAGTGCATTTTTATTCTTATGTTACAGGAAACAATATGAAACACAGCAAAAGAACAAAGATTTTAGTTCGATACAATTCACGACTTAACACCAATGATAATGAGGTCGTAAATAAATGTGGCACACATGCCATGCATACAGAAGACAGTGTCCCTGGTACAAACCTGACTTTCTTCAGAAAAGCCATTCCTCAACCACGATCGACAGAGAGCATAAAGAGAAGCACCACCAGATATTATGACCTATAAAAAACAAGAGGACGGTAAGCAAAACCAACAAGAATATCATATCTAAAGCCAAAACATGAATCCATTATCATGAACAACTATAGAAAAGCTAGAACGTTCCAAATTCAAAAATTAAATGCATTGGATCATGGAAGCTTTACAGTTTGAGTGTCACATGAGTAATCCTAGTCAATTGGGTGTTGCAAGTGTCGAGGAGGATTTTAAAAATTGAGCCATTGTTGCTTTTTCCAAACATTTGGGCAGGGGAAATAAATAGAACTAGACTGATTATTCGGATTATGGAAACTTTACAGTTTGAGTGTCACATGAATAATCCTAGGCAATCAGGTGTTGAAATTTTTGAAGGGGATTTTGAAAATTGAGCCCTTGTTGCTTTTTCCAAACAATTGGGTAGGGGAAATAAATAGAACTAGACTGATTTTATAACAGTTGAAAGGAAGTCATGTTCAGAAACACTGCATAAATTTGGGTTAGAGGGTCAGTCACACTACCACTGATAGACTATTATATTACACGAGTGGCATGGGAATTACTCTATGCTAAGGAAGTGGTATATCTTCCCAGAACAATTGGAATTACTCTACGTTAAGTTAATCCATTCTTGCAGCTACGCTCTCAAACTTCAAAATAATGTATAGGAAATCACAAGCCAGCCGGTGTTTCTTGAGGTGGGAGGATTAGGAGTTTGCATCTTTGGGGCTTCCATTTCTTTTGCTTCTTGATTTCTTGGAAAAATGTTATTCTTCTGCGATCACTTGCCCATGCTGATATTAAATCTTCCTATTTGACAGAAAAGTTTCAAAACCAAAGCACAACCATGTGAAAAATATCACAAGCAACTAATGCACCTGTCTACTATCTGGGTGTAAGAGAGGAGGTGGGGTGACACATAGAATCAGAATTTCTACAATGAAAAGACTGAAAGTGAAAACGAAGTGTCTAAGAAAAATAGATTAGAACCAAATGGGGAAAAAAAAATCAATGCAGTTCAATATTTTTTTTCAAAAATCACTATTAAACATAAGTATAACAGAGAAATTCCTAAACTAATAAATAAACCCAATAAGGAAATGACTATTAAATTTTCAAAGAATACTATATTAAATTCCTAAACCTTAATCTTCAATTTACACTTCATCAAACTCCTTTTCATTAAATAATTGGATGCTTCCTTACCTTTCGATCTCTAATGGTTGCAAAAGTATCATCCCTGCTTCTATCACTAAACAAACAAGGTAGAAGAATAACTATCAGCATTATGGTAACCAATAAAAGATAAAGGAAAGGATGAAAATTTGATGCACAAGATGCAAAAATACCTAAAATCTTTGAAGCCATTACAATCAGGAACTGTGGGAGAAAGAGCAACCTAGAAGACAAATGCAATATGAAACCAAAGCCTAAAAGTAGTAAAGCATGTAATAAGATCTAAAAAATCTGACAATGTTGACCAAAAAGAATGGCAAGAAAGATGCAGGCATAACACTTAATACACACGAAGCCCAACTTTTCCTTAAACCAAACCATTCATGGGAAGGAAAAAAATGAAAGGCTTCCATATGAGCCAAGACACGCTTATTAACACATGCTAGATGTGCAACATATTTCAATGGTATCAATGCTTCATGCAGATAGCTCTTGCACCAAATTCTGAGCAGACTACATAAAATCATGTACAACTTGAGTCATTTGCCATTTGGAATATGGCATATACATTGGATTTGTGTAACTTATATTCAAGAGCATGGATACATTTAAGTAATAATACACAGTCCTTTTTTATTCTAACGTCTGCAAATATTCCACAAGAAGCATTGCTACTTGTCAAGGTGTAATTTGACAAGCTGTTGACAAATTGGTTTTTTCATGCCATAGACCAACGGGAAAGAAATACAACAATGAATGTTTGCATCCTTCAAAGATTTTCCACCTTGAAATAATCCATGGTCATTAATGGAAATTTGAACCTACCATTGCCTTTACAATATTTAACTATAGGATTCCCTTTTAAATGATACTTCATTTGATACCAATATCAATTTTGATTTTTCACATTTGAATGGCTAGCAGTGATAAAAGAAACAAAGCAATGGTTTAAACAAGAGTTAAAAAGAGTTCGTAGAATGGCAAAAAATTTACTATATCAAATTCGGATTTCAAATATAAGTGCCGGTGCAAATAGGATGAAGCAAAATGTGAATAAAATCCATTAGAAGGGACCCAGAATTAAATAAAAATGCACCTCTGCCACATCAGAATATGTCATATTTTTTTTGCAAGTGCATAATAAACATCCATTCCAAGTCCAAAACTTCCTTTCACTCAACTTTTAGGGTTGCGATAGTCACATTATCAATAGGAGATGGGTTTCATGCATGAAAGTCTCTTATGAATGTACAAGGCCCATCCATTTTTTTTAAAAAGCAGAATTGATAATTTATCCCAATTTTGCACTTTTACTAATTTTCTAAAAGTCTAAATATGGAACATACATTTAGCAAGTCTTTGAAATTGAGGAAAAAAACACAACTCTAGCAATTCCTTCAAACTGAATATACATATAGATATATAGATAAGGCATGTATATAGATACATAGGAGAGACAAACAGACGCAGACACACACGGCACGCCCACACGCACATATATATTCTTTCAACACAATTTCACAACAATCATAGGCAATTAACTTCTTTTTTTTTCTGGACATGCAATTAACTACCTAACCAAAATTATTTACAACTAACTATATAATATTTTGACAGAATTAATGCAATCACTTATTACCATGTCAAATAATTCAAAAAAATCTGAAAAAAAAACAGTTCAACAAATTAACTGTCAAAGAATTCAAAAATCAAACCTTGGGTTGAGAAGATACCGGAACCCCCTTGACCACACCGGGCATCAATCCACCATTAGACCCAAGAAGAGTGTGCTGGAAGTGGGTCGGCCTGATATAGTGCACAGTCTGACCCTGACCTTGCTCCGAATGATTGAACCCAAATGGCCTCACTGGGTGAGTCTGAGGGTACTGAACCACTGGGCGAGATGGGTATCCACCGGGATTAGCAATCGTGACGGTCGGTTCGGCGGGCCGAATCGGCTTCGGAAGAAAACCTCGGTCCGAGGAAGCAACTGGGTAAAGAAATCCCTGTGGCGGCGGCGGTGGTGGTGGGTCATGACGGTGGTGTTTATTGGTGGGTACTGGTGGGTGAATTTGACTAGTGGTGATTCTTGGAGCAATGTTGAGAAAGGGCTGAGCTGCATAGCGGGGGTGGGCTTGTTGTTGGTGGTGGTGGTGGTGGTAGTGATGGGATGGTGGTGGGTGGTGGTGTAGTGGAGGAGGGGTTAGGGGTCTTGAGTTTGTTGATTGTGGTGGGTTGGGGAAGAGAGGTCTGGTAGCGGTGGTGGTGGCGGTGGTGCTGGTGGTGCTGGTGATGGTGGACGAGGAGGGAGGATCTGCTGGTGGTGGTGCTGTGGAAAGGGCCATGGTGGTTGTGGTGGCGGGGAATTTTTTCTTGGGGAATGTTTGAGAGAGGTTTTTGTTTCAAAATCAAGTAGGCCAAGTTTCAAACCCACATGCTACATATACAAGTGACAACGCTCAAGTTCCGCAGAACGGGAAAAATGAGGAAAAATTACACTTTGACCCCTTCAATTGTAGATTTAATTTTATTTTATCTCTTAAACTATTAAACTTTTTATATTACCCCTCAACTACTTGAATTATTTTATACTAGAGATAACCCGTGCCTGAAGGCACGATGCAACGTGTTTTTTTTTTTTTTTTGAAAAATGACAAAATATTTACAGTGCAATGTAAACCAACCGATTAATTTGGAGAAGTGAGGAGTGAAGATCCCTAATAGCAGTGGCGAAGCCAAAAATATGATCTAGAGTGGACACATTTTAAGTATAATAGATAAAAATAATGTGATATATTTAAATTTTTTTATATCAAATTTGAAACTTAAAAATTCATTAAACATAAAAGGGGTCTGTTTGAAAAAAATTAATAAGATAACATCTATACATTAAGAATCAATTATATAATTTATTTGACACAAATAGAAGCAATAATGTATAATATTTAATCTTCTTACAAATTCCACATTTTACTCATTTTTGGCTATATATTCCATAATTTTTTAACCAAATGAGACTTCAACAAATCATACTAATATTCTAAGGAATCAATTTTAGTTTGATAATTTTAAGAGATTTGGTATGAACTTTTTGTTTTTATTTTTTTGTTCTAGTACCCAACTTGTTTGACCCAATTAGTTTTGTTTTCACCAATGCTATTGGGACATAATTTTGGGATTTAATGTATTATGATCATTGGATTGATAGTGTTGGGACTCAGTGATAATTTAATGTTAGGACTCATCGACAATCTAATGATCACAATCATTAAGTTCTCAAATTATATCCCAATAGCAATGCTCGTTTGTTTTTCATAAATCATTACAGTGAGCCCAATTAATCCAAAAAAATATATAAAACATATATAACTAAAAAAATATTTTTTTTAGGGTGGCCCCAGACCCCTCCTCTCCCTCCTCCCCCTGCCACTGCCACTGCCACTGCCACTGCCAAAGAGAGAGAGTGAAGAGTGAGAAGAGTGAAAAGTGAAAAGATCTACAAATATCATTTACAAAATATTATTTTTTAATTAGTACAAGTTATTACAAAATTATTAATTTATAAGAATATATTAGCGTTAGATTTTCTTAAGAGATAAAAAAATTAGTCTTTCAAAGTGTGTAAGACATGTTAGTTTGAGATAATTAATTAAATAAATAAAAATAAAATTAATTATATTAAATAGAAATGTTACAATTGTGTCTTATAAAAATTCAAAATGTTATACTACACAAATAATATTAAACAATGACTAATTATTATGTCATAGAAAATCATGTATTCCAAGATCAGCGGGAGTTGTTGGCCTATTGGGAGGCAAAATATTAAGGAAAAAAATTATAATTTCTTGACCGTTGGATGAATGAATTTGAAACTGTATGATGTGTTCTAAGATCAGCCGTAATCGTTGACTTTTTGGTGGAGGGAATATTAAGGAAAAAAATTATAATTTCTTAACCGTTAGATGAATGAATTTAAGACCGTAGGATTGGCTTGTTGAAGCCGCCCTATTTTATATTATAGATTATCTCAAATGCAAACGACAAACATCCACCATTTTGGGAAAATTGGCAAGGGACAAACTGAAAAAATCGTATAGTTCAGGGAGTATAATGAAATGATTTTTATAAAATGTTTACTGGATGTTAATTACTAGGGCGACATAAAACAACCATTATGATTGAACGGGCAATATGAAAAATAAGATGGTTGATGCGGTAATATAAAAATAAATCATAATTAATTTTATCAAAATGTAATTTAGGAATTAAATTTGATGGACCAGACATTATCTTTTTTACATGATCTCCAATGTTAAACAACTCAATTAACATACTCCTTAATGCCAGACAAACCTACTAATATCACTAATTAATACTTGTCTCTCTCTTCTCTCTCCCCAACATTTCTCTTATTTTCTCTCTTTAATTTAAAATATATTGCATAATTAATATTTAATTTTTAGTATTGCATAGTATCTTCGGGTGGAGTTTTTACTAATATGCAGATAAAGGGTCACTTGCTCAAAGTATAGTGATATAATATATAATTTATCGTTAACATAGTTATTAGCCAAATTGTTTTTTCGGATCCCATGGTAAGATTGATGGGTTGTTTTGATTCACTAAGACATTACATAATTTATGGATTCTCGCAACACTTTGCTAGCAGGTAAATGGGATTTAGACAATTCTGCAAAGCATCACTGACTGCAAACTTGGGTAGCAGATTATCTATAATTATCAAGGATGATTAGGTATTGAAAGAATTACACCATTTTAATATTAAATTGTAACTTTTTCAAATTATGAATTACAATTCTAAAAGCCGTAATTAATCATAAAATATCATGATTAATTATGAAAAATTATAACTTTTGAAGATCAACTTACAATTATAAAATGTGAAGTTACAAATTCACCTTAACATGGTATAAGTTAACTCTTTTTAAAGATGTAAGAAATTAGTTAAAACACGCTTTTTTAGCCCACCTTAACATGGAATAAATTAACTATTTTTAAAGATTTGAGTTTACAGCTCTTCCATGTTATCATTTAAATTAACCTTAGATTTGGCTACTTGAGAAGCTTCACATGTTCACCACAAGAGAAAAATCTAACATTTTCATCTAGAGAAAGTTCAAAAATATCACAATAACACTGCTCACGAAAATAGAGCTCTAAAAAGACATGTTTAAGAACCTGGTCATCTTAATAATACAAATACTGTCTAACGTTTCTTTTCTTCCAGAAAGTTGCACCCCATTAAAACTAATGTCTCCACAAAAACTAAAGATAGGGCACGAAGAAAATGCTCAAGCATTCGGTTGGCGGAGCTCATGGGCTCCATGGGCAAAATGACACCTTTCCCCAAAAGTGCACGACCCCTTCGCAAAATTTTCACACATCTTAGTCTTATAATTACTAGCTGGAGTAGTACGAGGAGAAATCCCAGTCGGGTTTTTCGCAGGACCTGTGGGAGCACGAATGTTTCCAATGAGCTCGCGTACCATGCTACTAGCCTGTTTAATCTGATCAAAGGTCCCTTCAAGCTCAATATTCCTTTGATTTGGATCTGTTTCATGGTCGTTTATAGAAAGCTTCACACCAGTAACGCGGCATATCTGCTTTGAGTTCACGCCACCTTTTCCGATAATGGCTCCAGCAAGAGATGCATCTATGCTAATCTTGGCTGTAGCTGACGAACCAAAGTTGGCTGCAGCAGCTAGGCCAGGAGGTGATGCTTCAGCCCGTCCAGAGAACCTGTTGATCATTGGTACCATGGCTCGGGGATCTTTGTACCTTGGGAAAGAGGGCTTGCCGAGCTCCATCTCGCTATGTGCAAAGCGGCATTTGTCACCAAATTTACATCCCTCTGGGGTGTTAATCTTGTTGCAGAGCTTAGTCTTAGCAGGGGAAGGACCATCAGTAAAGGGCGCCTGCGGCATGGCATTTCTTCCAACTGGACCGCTCAGGTTTGTCATCTGACCAACTGCACTATAGCCCGGAACATAATGCAGGAAGTGACATCCCTCACCAAATGGGCATCCAGATGTGCTGAATCACATGTCACATAAAGAATAGATGAGCAACAATATGGAACTTGACACTGAAATAAATACAAGAATTTACTCCGAGGAAAATTAAATCAGTACACTATGCATATATTTTTTTTGAAACAGATACGCTATGCATATATAAGACACAACAGATACAGAAGCACAACTATAACACCAGAGCACAAACCATTTCAACATTGAGAGACAAATGCAATATGCATCAACAATAGCAAGCATTTAGAAATTTGTGCTCACTAGAACTTCCTCATCATTATTAGTAGGTTCTGAAAACAATTACATCAGTACACTACGCGTATAAAAGATACAGCACCACAGAGGTACAAATAACACCAGAGCAGAAACTATTTCAACACTGATAGACAAATGCAATATGAATAGCAAATAGCAAGCATTTCGAAAATTGTGCTCGTTAATAACACAAATGGCCACATGAAAATCATGAACCCTTTTACAGTGAAAATAAAGAAAGAAAATTAAGAATGTTGAGAAGATGCAAGCAGGAGGTGTTTTACATATTCGGCAAAGTCTGTCAGTCCATCGAGTTTTGCATAGCATAACAAAGTACACAAGTCAGTAATGCATAAAGATCATGAAATTACCAAAACTGTGGATTGTTACTAAAAAATAAAAATCCAAAATGCTCATATTTTTAGCAAGAAGCCATATCAAAGACTAAGAAAGGGGAAACATAAAAAGAAAAACAAAATTTACATGAGTTTTGCCAAAACACACTAGATCTATCTTTGAATTGGAAGTATATGGTAAAGACTCACCAATTATACAAACGAAGCCAGAACTTGCAAAAAATAAACAGCGACATTGTATAAGGTTGCTATGTTTCGTACAACTTGTACAATTCTGAAAATTGTTTCTACAGTGGACCAACAAGAAAAGCCCATTAATTCCCCTTTTTCTTTTTGGACTAACTAGAGGGGCAACAATTAAAAATTTTATCAAGAAATAAGGGCAACAGTAAAACAACAAATACCAAAATGAAATGTATAAAAAAGGAACTCACGGAAACTGTAGATATAATGATCTCAAAGTTGTCAATCAATTTATTAGACACTAGATTATCAAAGTCGACTACAAGCCTAATCTTTCTACAAATGATATTGGCCAATAATTAATCACATACAAACACAATTTCGCACAAGTCAGTTGCAAAAAGTCAACTGCAGGAGTCATTCATGTAGGGATTCAATTTCTGGGGGAAAATTAGAAAGGAATAAAAAACAAATTATCTTTTCCAAAACTATAAAACTTGTAGTATCCGCAAGGTTTTAATGCAATAATTTGCAGATACAAGACTAGTATAGTAATGCATGTACAAAAACTCTGCGATAGAGGTAGTACACCCTTTATTTTAATTTGCTGAAAACTCATATACCTAATGAAATAATATGATTTCTAATAATCTACATTCTTTAAATAGATATAAATAAACATATATTAATTAGGTTTATTCCAAAAACAAAAGCATAAAAGATAGCCAAAAATAGAAAGGGCAATGCTACTTGGACCTAATTTACGAACATAATTTGTTGTTCTAATCATTGATAACCAATGGATTGACAGTGGACCCTAGTATTTGTTGAGACCCGCTATCAATCCAATGGTTGTGATAAATTAGTTTAGCAAATTAAGTCCAAATAGCATTATTGAAATAGAAATAGGTCTCACATGCTAATAATACATATTACGTGTTAGATATATTGCCCAGATTTTGGTTCCTGCTGGGAATGGATGTCAATGTTTAGTTTCTCAACAAAAAATTTATGTACCATACAAAACCAAAGGTCAACATCCATGGTCCATATTGGAAAATTTAAGTTGTTGAAACTTGCTTCGATATACATGAAACAGCTTAAAATTACAAATTTCATTGTCTCCTTCGGTTAAAAAATTTCCTTAATCATTTGCATGTTATATACTGTCAGATTTGAGCATGTGAAAACAGTTTATAGTTACTTTGATATTCTTCTCTTGTCATTTATAAAGTATATTCTGCCAAGAATATGGAGTACACCATGAATAAGGACACATAAACTATTCTGAGAGACCCCAAAAACACATGGCCAAGAAAGATATGGCTGTCACAACTGAAAATGGAGGGGAAAACACAGAATATCAACTACCCTGCTGGGTTAGTTCAAAAGTGTGCTTCAATGCAATGATCTGAGCATGTAGTATACTGAGGATGTAGCATAGTATAAATTCCTACAAGAAGGTATTTTTAAGAACAAACATAAAGAAAATAAAATTTCCTCCACATAACACTAAATAATCAACAAAAACATATTCCTATGATCTAAATAGAGACTGGGTAATTGCATACAGCCCTACAGATATGAGTGTATGTCAACAGGTTAGATCAGGACTCAGGAGCCAACCAAATACTGATTTTGTCTAAAACCTTGGCCACCTTGACAAGGCAGGGTGAAAATCCTCATACCAATTGATCCATCTTGACTTTTTATTATCAAATTACAAAGGAAACCTACTCAAATTCTGTATATATCAAAAACTCTCTCAAACAATGCAGTATGTAAATTATTTGCACAAGTAGAGATACAATGATTTCCATAAACTAATGCATAAAATTAAACCACAATGAAAAAGGAAAAAATCTACATTACCTGATGAGTGATTTTCAATGATTTATGGCACTATTGGTTTTATCAAACTGTTTTCAACTAGAAAACCACTACCTCTGTTCAATAACATTATTAACATCATAAAGTGGAACAGAATCATCAGTACCACTAGATAATTGCTTAGATCACAATCACATTGCTAGCAAAATACCAAATCCATTTAAAAGTTCGATACATTGCATGATATATGTTGGAATTTAGAATATTTATCTTGCATAGGTTAAGATTAGAACCTGAAAAACTTCGTGCATGGCTTTGATTTGCTTCCTACACCAGTTGTCTCCTTTTCTGTTGCAAAACAATTAATTACTTCTTTTTTCTCGGTTGAACCTTCAATTCCTTATTAGTAATTAGAGAACTTACATTCAAGAACATCCAAGATTCACCACATCATTATTAATGACAAGCATATTACTAAAATTAATTAACAATTCATTCAACAATAATAACCCATAAATCAAATTCATTCTTACTAACATTAATTAAGAATTCTCTTTTACTTTTTAGTAATTAGATAACAGTCAATAATTCATCCATGATTCACCACATCCCCTTCGCAGGAGAGCGGGATTCCCCCTGCCCAAATCACTTTAAACCTCGGATTCTCGAGCTGGATCCTTCAACTTTCCGGGATAGTAAGGGGTGAGTTCTATTCTTTTCTCTTTTTTTTTTTTTTTTGCACTTTTCTGAATCATATGCAAACAAGTACGATGACAGAAAAAGATTTATGCAGTCAATCCCAAACGGTTCGAATAATACTCGAACACACACTATCTGTGTGTGCGTGTTGACAAATCTAAATCAATGAATAATATTAGTGACTAATAGCTTAATATACAGAATCAAAAGCTGAGACTAACCTTCCTTCGATTTCTTGAAGCCTCCGTTGCCAGAAAAGTCACCTTGTGGTCTCTCTCTCTTCCTCCCAAACTCCATCGCTTCACCAGATCCAAAACCACACAGCTTTGCACACCAACTCGAAAAAAATATCAAGAAAATCAATCTCACAGATGAATCTGAATGGAAATGTGTGTGTGTGAATCTATATATATAATAACTGACTTTAATCTCAATGGAACGAAAATAGAAAGGGCAGCAAAACCCTAGGGTTTGCCGAGGACAGTGAGGCGGTTTCGCGGAACTCAAATTTTAGATTCAAATTCGATTTATTTTTTGGGTTCCAGCCCGCGCTTATTTCTCTTATGAATTCACGTGCCCTTTTTGGGCCCTTATGTCATAAAGTTTGTAGTTAACATCTTGGGCCAGGTCAGACCCAGTAGAGTCCAACAACAAGTGTTTTGTTTTTCTTTTTCTTTTTGTTTTTTGTTTTTTTTTTGTCATCAGCCCAACATAATAAAAATATTTGGACATAATTTGCTGATCTAATTGACTAACCTAAACCATCACAACCATGGAATTGAGAATTTGACTTTAGGACAATTTTTTTAAAAAGATTTTATCAGTTTTTTAAGTAAATCTTATCTTCTTTTTTTTGGGAATTAAATTTACTATTTTTTGGATTTTTTATTTTTTGTATAGTACTAAAAAAAATAAAAGTAGTATCCTAGTGTTTCCTTTGGATTGATAGTGAGTTGTAACTAAAACTATGATTCACTATCAATTTATGGCAATGATTAAGGGTGTTCATGGGCTAGGCCGGGTTAGGCCAGATAATTTTTTTGGGCTGGATCTGGTAGGCCCAAGCCCTTATCTAGATGAGTTATCGGGGGGCTGGGCCGGATTTCGGGTAGGAGTAAGCTACCTGCAATCTAACCCGCAAGCATATTGGGCAGGCCTTCTTGGCGGGCCTGTTTGCGGGCTTTTTATATACAATTTTATTTAAAAATAATATTTTTTTTGTAATTTAATATTTTTGTAAATTATATTTTTGAATCAAAAGTATAATCAAAATGAACAAAAAATAAATAATAAATAATTTTATTTTTGAATAGAAGAGGAACTACATCATAATAGAATGAGTACATCCCGACTAAGTTGACATCTACCCATTTATCTATCATTTATACAACTCTATCCTTTAAAACGTGTATGATTAATACATAGAAAAAAATACATTATTTATAATATCTAAATTTCTAAATTTCAAATTCTGGCATTTGGAGACTTATTTCAAAATTTCAAATTCAACAGTCTAACTTTTTTTTGAGAAAAGAGTGGGCGGGCGGATTCTTAGACCGGGTTTTAATGGGTTATATAGACAGTTTATTGGGCCGAGTTTCGGGCCTGATAATGGGTTTGGGGCAAGCCCAAGCCCTCTATTAAGGATATTGGGCTCGGACTCGAAAGGGCTAACTATCGGACTTTTCAGATTTCGGGCCTATTTTTTCAGACCAGATAATGAGGCCCGTGAGTAATCCGGCCCATGAACACTCCTAGCAATGATTGATTAGACAACAAATTAGGTTTGCACAACATTTCTCCAGCCCAATAACTTGCAGGCCTGTCCAAAATAGCATAATGGGTATTAGACCATTTTTCTGGCCTAGGGCCGACCAACTTTTTGTTTTCAATCAATAAAAAAGTCACAATATAATCGATCAAAAAAATTTAATTACAAATTAGTTTCTAAGATACAATCAAAAAATATTCTTTTCATACAATTGTCCTATTTTTTTGGGTCGTTTCTACATTACAAAAGAGATAAGGGTTTCAAACTCCACACCCAAGGGTGGTAATAGAGCGACATAACCGCTCGAATGGAATGTCAAGTTCCAAAGTCATACCTTTTTTTATTTTTTTTAATGGTTAGGAGTGTTTAAGTTAATTTATACGTACCTTGATTAATTGTCTTTATTCTAGTCAAAAATAAGTCATTCATAATTGGATTAGAGTATTCATGAGAAATAAATTTCTTATTGTCTGACCCCAATGAGTTGTTAAGATTTGAATTAAGGACGTCTGAGTTTACAGTTCGTATCTGTTACGACTTGAACTACCTTCTGGAGTTTCATAGTCTTATCTTTAAACACACATTTAAGCAACTAACATAGGTGGTATTTGATAAAATAGAAAGCTAAATACTGACTTTTAAGTACTGAATACTAAATTTTTTAATTCGCAAATTGTTTTGTATCTACTGAAATTTAAGTATTGATTTGAATCAAACTGTTTGATAAATAAAAGAAATTGAAGCCTGAAAATTATTATTATTCTAATTTTGTCATTCTTTTTAATCATCTCACTGCAACTACATTTTTCCTACCATCACCATCATAATGGTGGCGACGACAACGATGATGGTATTGACAGTGACATAATGGTGGTGATGATGACAATGACGACGACATAATGGTATTGGTGGTGGCACACTGGTTGTGATAACTACAATGGTGATGGTGGCAATGGTTGTAAAATGATGGTGACGACACAATTATGATAGTCGTGGTGGTGGTATTGGATAGTAGGTATTGAAAAGTTAAGAGTGTAAAATATATTGAGGGTATATTTGTCAATTATAAGTAATTTATAAAAATTTTACTGACTAACATTTTTAGCATTAAGTTATAAATAAATGAGTTACTACTTAAAATTTTAATCTAATTTTAAAAAATATTTAAAATATTAAGTTGTATAAGTTTTAAATTACCAAACAAGTTTAATTCATAGTTAAGGAGTGGACTATAAATAGCTGGTTCTATGAACAAAAAAAAAAATAGCTGGTTCACTACCGTACATCCATCAACCTCATCATTTATTTTCGATTGAATTATTTATAGTTATTAATTTTTAAAAAATATAAATAATAAAATTATATAAATTATGAATTTTTTATTAATTAAAAAAGAAAAACACTTTAAAAAATATCTTACGCTACCATAATTGGATTCGAGTATTGAACGTTTAAATCAAAATACATTAAAAACCTCCTTAGAAAGTCAAATGTCTCATCACAAGATAACGATGGAGGATGGTCTGTCTTTGTTAGATGGGATGGGATACTACTAGGCAATGCATTACCAATGATGTTTTTTTTCCAGCAAACATGACAGTCGTTGCGCCGCCTTCTACCTCCAAAATATATATATACTAGTTATTGTCTGTGTTTGAAGACACAATGCAATAAAAAATGATAAACAATAAATATATTTGTATTCATATCCAAAATCAAATCACAAACATATAAGAGAGATAAATGAATTTAAGCATCGGTTGTAGTGGGGGTGAGAGGTGGTGGTGGTAGGAGACGATGATGGTTGTGGTGGGTGGCAATGACTGTGGTGGCAGTGGTGGCGGCGACGACGGTGGTGGTGGCGGCGCCGGCAGCTGCAGTGGTGGTGCCGATGGCGACGATAGTGGCAACGACAACGACAGCGGCGGTGGTGGCGACGATGGCAGTGGTGGTGGTGGTCGAGGTAGTGGTGGTGGTAGAGGTAGTGGTGGGACGGTTTCAAACACTATTTTTTTTTTAAAGTATTTAGGAGAAATAATTTCTAGAAGTACTTTTAAAAAGTCACTCCAAACACACCCTTAGGCCCCTATTTTTCCTATTAAATTTTGGGTGTTAATATTAGCCATTAGATTAACTTTAAAGTAAAATTTAAAGCGATCTCAACCGCGAATAGCAAAAGTCATTTTGTTTATTTTTTGAGATTTGAATTGTAAGCTAATTTATTATATAGATATTTTGATTTCGAAATAGATTTTTGATAGTATCATGAAACAGCGAGACACATACACTAGTCACTAGTCGGTGTGTTTGATTCAAGCATTAAGAAGTATTGAAATAAATAAATCCGTCCATTTCATACCTGTTCATTTGGACTTTAAATTAATTATAGTGATAATGTCTATTTATCTCATATTTAGTTCAAATATTAAGAAACTAGTAATTACCCGTGCCTGAAGGCACTACGTTACTCCTACAAAATTATAAATATTTTTTCATAAATAAAGAAAATGTATCATACAATTTGAAGAATACAACAATCAAATTGATATTGTTCAACCTGCATACAGAACATATATAATCAAACATTTATATAACGAAAGTCACGTTACAACTACTACAACATATTAATTCAACAATTTGAGAAAATATAATTTTTATTGATCAAACATCCACAATTTTAACATGTTTAATAAAATTTATCTCAAATTTCAAAAAAATATAACTATTTATTTTTCTGTAGATTTCTATCTAAAGTTCATAACATGATATTTGCACCATTTTTTCAATATGAGTTCGTGTAACTTTGTGAGGAAAACATCCAAAGTTTTACGTGAATTCTCGTAAATTTAAAAAAATTTGTTGAAACTTAAATCAGTTTCCATTTGAGTTCAACTTAAATATTCGTAAAATTCAATCGAATTTAAGTTTGGGTAAGACTATTCCCATCCCACAAATCTCCATTTCCACCCTATTTAATTTATCATTATTAAATTACTAAGTCCATCCCTTCTATACACATTCCATTAGTAATTAAATCCACCCTATGCTACATACACCCCCATTTAATAAGTAAACTTACCTTATATTTTGTCATAATTAGGGTTTCATTCTCTATTTCATCTCATGCATTCACAAAAATACTTTTTTAATATGAATTTTTCCAGTGAGATACAGATTAGTATTATTTCTCAATTTAATTCTATGTTTGATTTTCTGTTTGTTGTATGGATTTTCATTATTTTCGGTATGTTTTGATATCTCTGTCAAGTTTAATAATTTTTTATTTAGAATTTATATGTGTATATATATGTATGCTTTCAGATTATTTATTATTTTTTTATCTTGTTTAGATTTTGCATCTATGCTTGTTATTTTTTTTCTTGTTCAATTTTGTGTTTATGCTTGATACTTTTTTTTCATGTCAGATTTTGTGTCTTCTGGTTTTATGTTTTGTAGTTTTTCTTGTTCCTTTAATATTTGCTTGGTTTTTTTTTTTCCTTCTTGGTTTGCTTATTTCTTTCTTATTTTTTCTTATTTTGTTCTTTTCTTTTTAAAAGAGGTGTATGTAGCATGAAGTGGGTATAAAAATAGTGTACTTCATAGTTTGATAATGAGTAATTAAATGGGGTGAGAATGAAGATTTGGGGGTGGGAATAACCCCACCCTTTAAGTTTAAGAAATAATTTATACTTTATACTCGACAGCCAAATTTGGCTCAATTCGAGTCTTAATCACAATTACGCCAAACTGAGAACTGAATTTAAGTTCAACTCAATTAACACTTTTATCTTAAATATACAAACTAAAACTTATTTATTCATGTTCATTGTGATGCCAAAACTTCTTTTTTTTTTTTAATTTGGTTATTCTTTATTACTTTTACAATCAATTTCAATTTGACTTCACCTCAATTCGAATCCTAATCATATCATTTCGAACTGATAATCGAGTAAAATGAAATTTGGAGGAGGAATTTCAATCGTTTAATTAATAATCGTAAAACAATCTAAGCCGCGAAAAACTCAAGATAAATAATGCTAGCTCCCTTAGTATGTTAATATATCACATTACATATATATTATTCGCCTATTATACCATTCGAATATTATAGTATTTTTATTTCAATACAAAATATGACCCATATTGTAGTCATTCGACTCGTTTTGACGCAAAGAATCTGTATTTATAGTCCATTTGTTTATTTGAAATTTTTAAAAATAATCTTTAATTAGAATCATAATTAACGACGTAATTAATGTGTAGTATGAGAGAGAGACTTTTATTCCTTCCACAATTCTAAGACTCCTATTTCTCTTATAACTCTCTATCTAGCTATTTTATTATATAGATATATGTATATATATATATATATATAGAGAGAGAGAGAGAGGAGATGAGATAGTGTGTGTTTAAAATGTTAAAGAGATAGGAGAGAGAGAAAGAGTTATATGAGAGATAGGAATGTTCGAGTTAAGTCCAATTATGATCATCGGATCAAAAACCTGAAAATGATCTGAGCCGCGAAAAGCTCAAGACAAACTTTTCTAGCTACTTTATTATATAGATAGTGGGTTCTATATTTATCACATCTAATTTTTTGTTTCGATAGAGTATTAAATGATAGTATAAATATTAAATTACAAAAGAACTTTCAAGAAAAAGAGTGATATTTATATTATATATATTCGTGTGGTTTTATTTAAAAGGCTATATGTGAGTTTAGAAGTACTATTTATCCGGGTCGAGAGTATTTTTAGGCGATAATATCGGGTCCAAAATATGTGTTTAAATATGGATATGGTGGATTCACACATATTTTTTTCAATCCCTTTTTCCTAGTACCTAAAGCAAACACACATGATCTTATAATAGGGGTGTTAAAATATGACACGGTTCATTAATACAATACGGAATTAAAGGGTTTGAATTTTTTTTTTAAATCACTCGTTTTGTAAATGAGTGGACCTGACTTGACATAATTAATAAACGAATTGAGTATGAGTGAAGCCAATAAAAAAAATACACGATACGACTCGTTTATATATCGATTATACACGATTGATACACGATAAAAACTCGATATTACACGACTCGTTAAATATAAATTAATAAAATTATCAGACATTAATAAAATATTTTTTAATACAAACTCGTTAATACACGACACGAACCACTTCACGTTTAATAGGCCAACATGCACTTGCTTTTTCAATTTAATTACCATTTCTTGTGAGTTCACTTATTACTTTTGGGTAAAATACATCACTTTTTAGAATAACACTTCTTTTTTGGTTTTTTCTACTCTTTGGTAAGGTACCGAAATTTAAGTGTTTTTCCGAATAGAATAATGGTTTGGTAATAAAAAAATTTTGATATTATATTCATTACTATGATTTTTTGTGTAATTTATTTATAGTTATTAATCATAAAAATGATAAAATTAAATAATGTTATTTGATGATACCAAAAATTAGTCAAGACTAAGCTCGACCAAGAAGCATATCGAGAACTTGCCCCCAATGGCGGGCCCACGTGAAGATGTCATATTCGGGTATTCTACGTCGGATATTTCAACCTCAATTCGCATCTTCAAGTTCAGATCCCAGCTTAGGTCTTCCAGGTCGAAAACCATTGTCAACGTGACCGCCACGCACGCTACAATAACAACAGTTCACACTTTTTGAAAAGTCACGTCACACCCTGAGAATATAGTTTCTATCAACCAAAGATCCCGTCTTATGAGTCGCAACAATCCCAAAGGGATCATGATGATGACGCATAGATTACGTTTATTACACGAGGATTACGAAGGTTATGCGAGAATCACGTTGATAACGACTAACTCGTATAGGCTATAAATAGGGATTAATCCCACGTTTTGTAAAGGAGAGAGATATGTCTAAGAGTTTACTTTCTCTGAAACCTTGTAATCATCTTCCCTAAATAATAGCAATCCTCAAAAGCAATAACTTTTATTAGAGTGAATTAACCAAACTTTCGAACCGATGAACTACTATAAATCTCCTGCCTATTGATTTCTATTGATGGTTATTGTCTCTGTGATAAACTATTTATCACTACGAGCCTAACGACTTTGACTGGACGTCCCAGTGAATATCTCTAATCCATTTCTCCTTTTTTAGTCTCGAGCTCATCCATTCAGTCACGTACACCACACCATCATTATTATTTCGTGTATTCCACGGTTACCTCTTGTACTTGAAGGCTCCAAAGTAGAAAGAGAATAGAAATGAGACTGTAAAGTATTTTTCTCTCCATTTTCTCTCACACCGAGATATGCCAGGTCACGTTTCATAAAATATATTTTAGCAATTTCATGATAGTTGTTTTTTTTTTTGCTATTTTCCATGATAGTTGTTTGCTATTTAATGATCTTACAATAATGTGTGTAACAGTCGTCTCTTTCATAGTTTCATTCTTAGGTACCAGTCATAAATCCTGTCTTCAATCGTGTCCGAAGGTACGATATTCGGACATGATATAACATAAAATTCAAACGTTTGAAAAATTAATTTCACTATTAAATAATAATTTTTTTAATTTCATAATTTGAAATTAACTTTTACCCATTGATTAGATATATGTTTTGTTCATTTTCATGGTTGATTTTGTATTTTTTTCACATAAATCTATATGTTTTTACATGCGATCTTTTTATATAGATTAATGCTATTAAGACCTACAAATTTGACCTAATTTACTGATATAATGATATAATTTATTGAATTATTATTATATTAATAATAAAGTTTCAATGTTTAATAGAATTCACAATCAATCTAAATATTATAGTTAATTATGTCAATAAATTAAGCCAATAAATTAATAACTATTGTGAGTTGCAACCACAAGGGAGTCTTGTTTTGTTTCTATTTTCCTCTCTGCATTAATTTTTACAAAGATTAATAATCTAAATAATTAGATCATATGTTCCATTAAAAAAAAATAGACGAAACCTAGTAATTTAAACCACCCACATGCACTTGCGAATCTATTACCAAAATACTGTCATTTTTAAACAAAAATATTGATTTAACTCACTTTTAAACTTATTTACCGATTTACTACAGTTTTTAAAAACGAAATCAACAATTATGCTTTCACCATGAAAGTGGAATCAATAAAACGCTTTTAATACTTATAAAAATGTATTTTTTTTTTTTGTATCACTTGTTGAAAGCGGAATAGTGTTGAAAATGGAATCAACAATTCTGCTTTCAACAATGAAAATAGAATCAACAATTGCACTTTCAAAAATACAATAGATTGGTAAATAAGTTTTAAAATACGATAAATCGATATTTTTATTTAAAAAGAACAGTGTTTTGATGATAGATTCATTCACTTGTTAAAGTAAAACTTGGTAAAAGATTTTGAAAAGAGTAGCGATTTTACTGTAAGAAACCTCTCTGACTTTTGATATGGATTTGAGTTTAAAGTTGAGTCTGTCTCCATAATGATGTGTTGGAATTTTAATTGATATTTTATGATTTGCGTGTCATTACGAATATTCGACATAAATTATTTGGGATGAATTCAATATAATATTGTCCTATAAAGGCTTTTGGTTAAAAATATTATGAAAATTTTGAAGGCCGGTCTCCCTATATAGACTTATTTGGAGATAAGTCCGACAAGAAAACTTATTTGGTTTTAAGTCCACTTTTTTTGTCAAGTTTACTATTGTACCCCTACCATTTAGTAAAGCAATAACCGACGTCTGACTTACCATCTCCTTCACATAGGTTAGATAATTGAGGTATATATGAAAACTCTTGATTGAGTTATATAAGGAAATCGTTTATTAAATATTATGATAATTAACGGAAGTTTTATATGGAAGTTATATATTCTGATAGTTATATATGGAAGCTTAATGTACGAATA
The DNA here is from genome assembly GCA_951799425.1 of Ilex aquifolium. Lineage (NCBI taxonomy): Eukaryota > Viridiplantae > Streptophyta > Magnoliopsida > Aquifoliales > Aquifoliaceae > Ilex > Ilex aquifolium. The sequence continues at coordinate 7,068,489 of OX637395.1, forward strand.
AATCGTTGATCTATTAAGTCAAAACCATATCACAAATTTTTTTTAACAATTCAAAATTTCCTTAACATTAGTGTTATTATAGTGACACGAATGAGATTGTTTTCTTTAAAATATTCAATACTCAAAATGAAGAATTCCACCATTTCAAATAGTAACTCAAATCCAACCCCAATTTTCACTTACACTATCAATTGCAAGCCTTTACACGTATATTATGTAACATACACATTTAATTTTCACAGTAACATCAAAGGTTTGTGCTCAGTGATACATTGACTTTTACAAAATACAAAGCAATAGAGTTTTCACAGTAACATCAATTTTCGAAAGATTATAGTGAAAATATGATCCACAAATTAAAATTTTACAAAATTTCTAGTAGTAACACACCGTTGACAGTTGAATTAAGACACTCAACACCAATCAAGAACATCAAGACATCGAAATTCTGAAATCCATTTTCAGTTATCACACAATAACATGATCTATTTCACAGATACACAATCAAGGTATTTCGAATGTCTTGCACAACAAATAAAACAATAAAATCGAATTATATAACACTTTAATTTAGTAATAATGAATCTCAATTTTTAAATTAGGAATGCAATAAAAAAAACGGACAGTTTGAACTATATATTATGTAGAAATTTTTTAAAACCCTACAATGAACATCAACTTTCATGTAAAATCACATACCTTAACTCTATTTCTGAATCCCGAAGTTGTGAAGATATTTTGAATACAAAAAATCGACTATAACTTTGTCACATGGATTCCACAGTAAACTTGAAGAGTAAAATTAAAATTGGGGTTGAGTTTGTGTTACTATTTGAAATAGTGGAATTCTTCATTTTGAGTATTTAGTATTTTAAGGAAAACAATATCATTCGTGTCACTATAGTAACACTAATTTTAAGAAAATTTTAAATTGTTAAGGAAATTTTGTGATCTGATTTTGACTTAATAGACAAACGATTTATCCGTACATCAAGTTACCATATATAACTATCATAATATATAACTTCCATATAAAATTTCTATTAATTATTATAATATTTAATAAACGGTTTTCATATATAACTCAATTAAGGATTTTCATATATACCTCAATTATCTAATTTATGTAACTTTCCATAACTGGACAAAAATAACACCGTTAGGGGTAATTTTGAGATTTAAAAAATAAGTGGACTTAAGTACCTACATATAAGTTTAAACACTGACTTACCCCAAAATAAGTTTCATTCCAGAACTTAAGTCTTTAGAAGTCCATCTAAGAGACTCACTTTCAATTTTCACAAATATTATTGAAACGACTACTAGGCCCACGGATCCAAAAAGGAATGAAAAAGAGTTGCTAGTGCAATTGGATTTTTATTTCCGATAAGATAAAAAGGAAAAAAAAAATTGGAAAATTTCAAAATTCAAGGGTGAATTAAATTCTATATTTCGTTATTCTAAAAATGGAACTTTGCCCAGAACTAAGCAACAACTAAGCAATCGAAGCCCACCTATTCAATCCATCGTTCATGTAAAATTTTCTCTAATTATATTTTCAACCTTTAAACAATCGTAAAATCTATATATAAAGTAAGAATTGTAAATTTGAAAAATATTTTTTCCCCATTATTTAATCGTGAAATTTTTAAATTTAATTATTAATTTTCCCAAACCATTACAGACTACTCCTCTCAATTTTAATTATTTTTTTACAATTCTCCCCAATTTTTTAGGTCCTCCTATAATTAAGCCTTTTTTTTTTTATATTCTCTCTCTACACTAGTAAATATGATTATATGTGTGGGGGAATAGAGGATGAGGAGTGGAGAAGGGAATTAGAGAAGTATATATAAATATTATATATCAAACAATTTTTCGCTAATACACACACATATATATATCAAACAAATTAAGGAGGAGAGGGCTTGATAAGTTTTTCCTCTCTGTTTTCTAAATTTTTAATTCTTTTTAATTACTAAACTAAAAGTTCCTCCAATCACTGTTAAGAACTTAGCTTCTATAACTATTCTTCCACTCTCTCACCAATTAACCCCCATTCATTGAATTTTTTTTCAATTTTTTTTTAATCCCTTGTAATTTTCTAAACTTTTTCATTAATTTGTAAAGTTGGAAGAGGGACGGAAGGGTGAGGAAGAAGAAACTTAAGGAAAAAAGAAGAATTGTGAATTCCGTACATTACATGAGGACGTTGCTAATATATATATATACTAGTTATAACCTGTGCCTGAAGGCACAGAGTAATAAAAAATGGTAAACAATAAACATATTTGTATTCATATCCTAAATCAAATCACACACATAGAGGAGAGATAAATGAATTTAAGCATTGGTTCTAGTAAGAGTGAGAGGTGGTGGTGGTAGGAGACGGTGATGGTTGTGGTGGGTGTCAATGACCATGGTGGTGGTGGTGGCGGTGGTGGCGGTGGTGGTGGTGGCAGTGGTGGTGATGGCGGTGGTGGTGGCGATGGTGGTGGTGGCGACGATGGCGATGGAGGTGGTGATGATGGGGGTGGTGGCGGTGGCGATAATGGTGGTGGTGGCGGCGGCGGCGATGGTGGTAGAGGTAGTGATGAGATGGTTTCAAATATTATTTTTTTTTTTAAAGTACTTATGAGAAATAATTTTTAAAAGTACTTTTAAAAAGTCACTCCAAACACACCCTTAGGGGCCTAGTTTTCCTATTAAATTTAGGGTGTTAATATTAGCCGTTAGATTAACTTTAAAGTAAAATTTAAAGTGATCTCAACCGCGAATAGCAAAAGTCATTTTGTTTATCTTTTGAAATTTGAATTGTAAGCTACTTTATTATATAGATATACTAGTTATTGTCTGTGCCTGAAGGCACAGAATAATAAAAAATAAAAAATAATAAACATATTTGTATTTATAACTAAAATCAAATCACAAACATAGAGAAGTGATAAAAGAATTAAAGCATCGGTTTGTAGTGGGGTGAGAGGTGATGGTGGTGACGGCGGCGGTGGTGATGGTGACAGCGGTGGTGGTGGCGACGGCAGCGGTGGTGGTGGTGGTGGTGGTGGTGGCGGCAGTGGTGGCGATGGTGGGGTGGTTTTAAATATTATTTTTTTTTTAAAGTACTTATGAGAAATAATTTTTAAAAGTATTTTTAAAAAGTCACTCCAAACACACCCTTAAGGGCTTATTTTTCCTATTAAATTTAGGGTGTTAATATTAACCGTTAGATTAACTTTAAAGTAAAATTTAAAGTGATCTCAACCGCGAATAGCAAAAGTCATTTTGTTTATCTTTTGAGATTTGAATTGTAAGCTACTTTATTATATAGATATGATAAACAAGTTTGAGAGTGAAAACTTTGGAAAGTCTTCGTTCCTTGTTTCTTACATTTTTAGATTTTAATATTTTTAATTACCAAACTAAGACTCTCTCCAATCATATACATCCAAGTATCCTTTGTAACCACTCCCTCAACCCCCAACAACTTGGCCACTATTTTTTCAAAATTTATTCTTAAAATGCACGTTAAGGTGAAAGAGAAAAAAAATGAATAAAAAAATAAAATGAAATATATGTCTCATGAATCTCAGGAGTTCAGAAATATAGTATATATAATAAACAAATTAGGAACAAGAGATGGTTGGAGAAGTTTTTATGCGTTACTCACCCGTTTACCACTTGACCTTTTCACTCTCTCACCAATTAATCATCATTCATTTGATTTTTTTTTTTTAAAATTAGTTTTTATTTCCTATATCTTTTTATAATTTTTTAAATTAATCCATTAGTAATACAAATGCGAGATGAGTGAACAGAGGAAAAGAAAAAATGGGAGGAAAATAGAAGATGATGTATTACGTGAATTTTCACGGGGGGTGATGTAAGTATTATATATTATATTTTTCTCACCTCGCACTTCACAAATTCTAATTTTGCACCTCCAAATTTTAAAGAAAAATATTATTTGAAACTAATTTTAGAATCTAATTCGGGGAATTCATAAATTACAGTTGCTTAATTAAGAATAAATTTTATTTAATATTAAAATTTATAATTAATTTAATAATTATATTCAATTATGTCTCTAAATTAAATTGAAAATTCAAATGGTTTGTGTGTTGGAGTTGGTCAAGAAGTTCTGCCATGAAGCAGGATTTTCTCTTCCCTCCGTCCTACAACTACTACCAACCAAAACAAGACAAAACACGCAAGAAAGGGCAGTTCCGTCATTTTGTTTCCCGGCGCTTTTCAATAACTTCTCAAGAAGGGACAAATGGACTACAAAGGGAATTTCACCAAATTAGTAAGGGTAAAACAGTAGTTTTAAAACCAAGGCAAGGCAAAGTCGTAAGTCCACCAGTTGCGTGCTCGAGACCTATCCCCGTGTAAATGTAAATGTAAATATAAATATGTTATATGGGCATACTAAAAGATATATAGATAAATTTAAACAGATGGGCTGAGAAGATTTTAAAATTTAAACAAGTAAAGTAATATCACATTATTATCATGACAATTTATACTTATTTTTGATTTAATTTTTCAGTTATAATTTTTCAAGAGTAAATATTAAATGTAATGGTGACACGTTATCACGGTTTGACCAATAATAAAAAAATAAGTAAAAAAAATTAGCCCTACTAATCCCACGTTATAGTAATAAAAGTTAATTGGGATTATAAACTTTAGTATTATTCACTAGTTGAACATATTTATGCATAATTGATTTATCATACCACCCATTACATTCAATATTTTAGGTGAATTGTATCTTGTACTCAAAATTTTTGGAAATTTTTACTATGCACTTTCAAATATTAGATTTTTTATATTGCATCTTTAATGTACATAAAATATTTCAATGTGTCTCTTCTGTTGCGCATTTTATTAAAGTCAATGGATTGATTTTTGATAGAATAAGTAACAAAAGTTAACGAAATAACTAAATTGAGGGTGTAATGTAAGAAATATAATATTTGAGAGTTCAACATGAGAATTCTTCAATCTATTGGGGGATAAAAGTGATATTTCTCCCAATTGTTTTTTTTTTTTCCCATATTTTAGTCTTCCTTGTGTATAAATATCACCAAAGAAGATGAAAAGCCAATTGTTCTCGCCATTCAAAAACCAAAAGACCAAAATAACGGGAAAAAAGGAAGGGAAAAAATAGGCAAAGTGTCACAACCAAAACGAAGACGACGAACCAAGCCGAGGCATAAAAACCAAAAAAGAAAACCCTAGCTTTTTTTGAACACAAATGGAGGGATTTATCAAACTCTGAACCCTCCTCCCAAACAAACCCTCAAAATTGCCATGTCCAAAACAGAGGAAGCTACTACAGAGCCCAAACCATGGACGACTTGGGACGAGCTCCTGCTAACATGCGCCGTGGAGCGCTACGGACTCAAGGACTGGGACACTATAGCCTTAGAACTCCAATCCAGAAACTCTTTGCCCCGCCTTTTCACCCCTCAAATTTGCAAGAATAAGTATCTTGACCTCAAACGCCGCTACACGTACGCCTCAAACCACCACACCGCCGCCGACGCCGACGGCGAACAACAAGAATCCGGTGATGACGCCGAAGAAGATAATAGTATTCCTTGGCTCGAGGAGTTGAGAAAACTCCGTGTTGCTGAGCTTAAACAAGAGGTCCATCGCCGCGATCTTTCGATCCAGTAAATCTCTTTTTTAATTATTCAGTTTTATTTTATTTTTAAATTTTTTAAATTTTTTTTTAAAAATATAGATGTTTTACGTAGGAAAAAGAAATGGAATTTGTGCTTGGATCGGAGAGATTTTGATCTGTGATTTGAACAGATCTTTGCAGTTAAAAGTAAAGAGATTGGAGGAAGAGGATGACCAAAGCCTACCAGGGAGTAAAAACGACGACGAAGCATCAGATCTGGAAAAGGATGTGAAGGAGGAGAGAAACGGTGACGGAGTTTCAGCGGAGGTGAACTCGCCGGAAGAAAAGTCAGTCTCCGGCGAGGATTCCGACCGAGATAACCAATCCTTCAACGAATCCATTTCGACGCAGAATAGAGATACTGGAGTAAAACTTGAACCGGAAGCGGTTCAGACCGGTGATGTTACACCGGATCCGGGTTCGGATCCAAAGCGAGCCGGTGAGGACTCGTGTAACGATAGTTCGACGTGGAGGCCGGGCCAAGAGAAGAAAGTTGATGGTGACTCGGCCGAGTTGAGGGACTCGGTGGCTGAGTCGAAGGAAGGGATGAAAGAGAGTAGTGACGTGCAGAGCTCGGCGAGTTTGACGAGGAAGGGGAGGCGGAAAGGGGAGAGGGACGGCGGTCGTGGCGGAGATGAGACGGTAGTGGTGGCGGGAGAGACCACCATGAAAAGAGAAACTTTGGTTAAATCAGAGCCGTTCGTTTGGGTTTTAGATATTATCAGGTCGCACAAACACGGCTCGATCTTCGAACGCCGGCTTCAAAGCCAGGTATATTCCACAACTTCTCATTTTATTAAGATTACGGTGCATCATTCAATAGCTATCCTTGGATTGATGTCATACGATTCATCTTGACCGTTTATCAATGGTGACCACTAAATTATCAATGGTGACCACTAAAAGAAACTCACCTTGATTCAACATGCAAAACTAAAACTTTCACTGATCTATCTAAAGAAAAAAAAAAAAAAACTCATTTATGAATAAAGTTCTAAAAAAAAAAATTGTTGGGGAATCTCTCGTAAAATCTCTAATAGACTGTCTTTAATCGGACTAGGAAAAATATTAATTAGAGTGTATGTAAATTGATTTGAATTTTCTTCACCATAATACTTGAAAAACAGAATTTTTAAGTTTGAATTTCAGTTGACTTGTTTGAGAGCGATTATTATGTACATTCAAAATTTATGATACTGGGAGCTAAGATCAATTAATTTGATCAGCAAATCAAATTAATCTTTTAAGTTGATTCCCTTTAAGAAATTTGGACCGAAGATAACCAATGATTGTTAAGACTAGGGAGAATTTGCATGTGAAATTTGGTGGCTGATCCAACGGTCGAGATGAGTGGATGACGTGTACATTTGATTTTGACTTATATGCTCCAACTTTTATTTTAGATTAAAAGTTCAAAAGGAATAATATAATCCAAATCTCTTAATAATAAAGGATAATTACAGCTGAGATCGTTAATTTATTTTTTAATTATATTTGAACTCTTAATATACACTTACTGGAAAAAAGACGTGGGAAACTAGAAAGAGCAATGCTACAAGGACTTTATTTTGGGACCTAATGATGTGGTTTCAATGCAACCATTGGATTAGTTGTGAGTTTCAATGTTAGATGGAGCCCACAATCAATTCAATGGTTATACATCATTATGTCTCTAAATAAGGTCCCAAAATTAAGTTCAAATAACAGCCCAACTAGAAATGGAACAATAAATCACGTTGATATATTAGGTAGCTTTGAACGTACTTTGGAGCTTACGCTACGCAATCCGAAACGCGTGGCTAGGAGCATTGTGACCTAAAAATGTGGGGTCCATCAGGCATGCCTTGTTTATGTCTTTGCGTTAATTTGGTCACACCCGATTAGATTATGAACAATAGTAATTTGGATCTAATTTTAAGATGGTACTATAATATCAAAAAAAGATAAAAAATAAAAAATATTATTTTAAAAAATTAAGTTATACATTTTTAAAATTGAAATTATAATTAATTGAGATATTTATGATCGATCTTGAATTACTTTAATAAGTTTTAATTTTTCTTTGCGAGTTGTAATTTGATATGTAAAGATAATAACTTAACTTTTAAAAGTTTTTTTTTGGTAATCAATTACAAAAATTATTTTGTAATCGATTGTATCTTTTTAAGTTGTAACTTGATTTTAAAAAAGTCTAACTTTGGTAAAATATCTCATTCGGTATTATAATCGTCCTCTTGATTTTAGTATCTCAAGCTATATTAATACCCACAGGTAACATATTAAAATTAATAACAATAGATCAGTAATAAAATAATAAATAAATAATATATCAGTGTATTTACTAGCAAAATTAAGTTTAAATAACAGTACTTGGGGGTTTTTTCTTTTCTTTAAGTCTAATACTCTACTTCATAGAAAATTTCTTTTTCATAACTTATTAACCTAGTCGAAAAAATATGGGCAAACGAATTCGAATCCTCTATTCCAGTGGTGAAAAACTCGTACTAACATGACTAGCTGACTTCATAGACGAAACTAGAGGAGCTTGTTATTTTTCTGTTCAATGTACAATGATGGAGAATCAGATTTGAGCCTGATTTGTCCAGGTGACGATAGATGGCACTTTGCATGGGAATAAAGTCACGGTTCTAGCAGGGGTGCCTCAAGTTAAATTGAGGCCTAAAGCGGTAATACTAAATGAGGTTTTTTTATTTTTAGTATTATTTTTTTTAAAAATATTTTTAATTTTTTTTAAGTCAGAGAGGAGGATGTGATATTTTATTTTTGTGTTTTAAGAGAGAGAGATTTTATTTATTTATTTATTTATTTTTAAAATTTTTGATTTTTGAGTTTCTAATATTATGGATTGAATTGTATGCCCAAATTATTGAAATTATAATTTTTTGATTGGACTTAAATTTTTTGGGGCCTTTTTATTAGACCTAAAATTTTCATGGATTTAAATTTTTTATGTTTACTAGTTATGTATCTATAATTATGGGGCCTTCTAAAAATTTGGGGCCTAAAACGCATGCTTTTTTTTTAATACTATAGGGCCGGCCCTGGGTTCTAGAGAACTCACTATTTTCATTATTATTGAAGCTTAAACCCCCTCCCCCAGGGCCGGCTCAACGGCATTAATAAAAAAGCATGGGCTTTAGGCCCCAAATTTTTAGAAGGCCCCAAATTTTTAGGTACATTACTAACCCATAAAAAAATTAAATCCTTTAAATTTTAAACTCTAAAAAAGGTCACAAAATATTAAGTACAATCAACATTTTTATTTTAATAATTTGGATCCATGATTCAATTCATAACATTAGAAATCTAAAAATCATAAGTTGAAAAAATAAAAAGTACTCAAAAGTCAACTCATATTTATCCCTTATCTCTCTGTGTAAAAATTAGTACAAAATATTAAAAAAAAGTTAAAATTAAACTCTCTTTTTGAAAAAAAATAAAAACAAAATTTAAAATTAAGTTAGGTCTCTCTCATATAATAAATTGAAAATAAATTAATTTTTAAAAAAAATTAATATTAAAAATAAAAAAAACCCTCATTAGTGTTTTCGCTTTAGACTTCCAATTGCCTTAAGCCACCCCTGCTCCCCCCCCCCCCCCCCTCCACCAAAAAAAAAAAACCGAGTCCATTTGGTCCTGTGGCTACTCGAACTCGATTCGTTTAGGCTCGTCTGGAAAACGAGTTCGACAAGTTCGGTTCGAACTTAACAGACTCGACTCATTTATATGTAAATAATCGGGTTTGGTTCAGGTTTGACTCGTTTAGATTGAACAATTTTTTAGACTCTTTTAAGAAAATAAGTTTTTTTTTAAGCTCGGTTGATTATCAACCCTACTCGGGTTAAATCTAGGAGAGGTGGCCCAAGAAGATTTATTTGTTTTACTTATACTGGTTATTACTTAAAACTCTCAAAAAACCCAAAATGAACATAAAAGATAAAAGAGGTGTATAAAGAGGATTTTAATCGGTGAGTCTTGTCATTTTTTTTTTTTGGCATAGGAAAATGGTTACAAGAGAATTTTAATACTGGTATATGGCTTTAGATTTGTTTACATGTTCGTGATTCTGTGCAAGTTAGCATTAGCTATAAACTGATGGTTAATCTCACCTGGAAATTGATTTTCAGACGTCTCAATAGTAATACGTTGGTGGGTCATGATGTGCACATCTGATGGTAAGTTGTTACAATATTACCTTATCAGATACACAAATTAACTTTTTTGATAAAATGATGAGTAACAATAATTCATTGAGAGTGTACGATAATTTATTGGATTTATATACCATATATCTGTGCTTTATGGAGTGTAATATGCCTTATGGATTGCGTGCTTTACCTACTTTATCACCCAAATGATGTCCAAACTAGATAGGTGCATATGGATAAAGTTCTGGTATCAGAATTTAAAAAAAAAAACATATTGAAAAATAAGAGTAAGTGGGTTTCATCACTAATCCAATGGCCGTAGATGATTTGGTAAACATTTTGGTGTACATAATTTTTGTGACTATAGATTTTCAATTAATTTATTTATAGTGATTGATAATGTAAATAAAGGTAAAATGATATAATAACATACAAAAAAAATTGTGCATTTGTCATTTGTTAAAGAGTAATGTTATTCAGACTTAATTTATAAATTTAATATTTTGACTTAATTTATTGTTACTCTTGAATTGATAATAAATTTCATTAAATACCTGAACTTAATGCTAATTCAGCGATTATAATAAATTATGTTCTAATATCATTAATTTTCAACAAGTTACAAGTACCAAGAGTAATATTGGGATATTAAGGTTGCCCCTGGTACACAAATGATGAGTCCACCAAACATTTGATTTAAGGGTTAATTACAATATGTCCTCTCCAACTAGATCATTTATTGCAATTAGTTTCTTGTAGTTTTAAATATTACAATTTGCCTCATACAAGTTTCAAGTGGATTAATTGTATATTATTTTTCATTTTTTTTTCTTGAGATAGCGATTTTGTCATTTAAAAAATAAGGAACAGAAAAGTCAAGACTAAAAAATAAAAAAATATTTGTTTTCGTCTCATCATAGGGAAGAAATAGTTTTTATTGGAAGGAAAAAGAGAATGAAAGTTAATCATTCGAGATAGGGGAGAATGGAAAGGTGTAAGGATAAAGAGGAAAGTATGAATATTTGATACAAGGGAAAAAATAGGTATAATAGTAATTATATCTTTTCAACAAATTAGAGATTACATGAATTTGACATGTTTGATTTTTGCTATTTTTTATTGTTTAAAAATAACTATTGGAGTTAATTGCAAAATATTCAAATTATGTCCCAATAGCAATAGTGTTTTTGTAATTAACTCTTGATTTAATGCAGAAAACAGACGAGTACAACAATCTGATACGACAACACGTGGATCTCGAAACGGTGCAAACCCGGATCGACGACGGGTCATATTCCTCTCTCCCCTCAAGATTCTACTTGGACCTTTTACTCCTCTTCAACAACGCCACCGTCTTCTTCCCAAAAGCCTCCGACGAATCAGTCGCCGCCGTTGAACTCCGCCGTCTCTTCCTGAAAGAGTTCAAGAAGCGGCGAGTCTCCTCGTCCGACGGCGACCCTTCGCTGGACTCATCTCCAATCTCACTCCAACCCAAGTCAGAACCTGAAAGATCCGATTCATTGCTTGCAAAGCAAAAGTCTGCAACTCCGATTGTTGTTTGCCGGAAAAGAAGCTCAATATCAGCAAAAAGTTCTTCTGTTAATAAAACGGAGAAAAAAGTAGCTGACGAGAAACCTGTTGCTAATGTAAAACTACAAGTTAAATCTTCTTCTTCAACTCCAAATGAAGAGGAGAGTTCAGTGAAAATGAGGGTTGTTAAGGAGAAGCCAGTAACGGGTACAAGAAGCATGAGGAGGAGCAGTAAAGGCCGTCCAAACAGTACACCAAGTAACAGTAATCAACAAAACACGAACTCTAGCTCTAAACCCAGTTCTGTGGAGAAAATTGAGACTGTGAAAACGGAGAAGAAAAGAGTTGAAGTGATCAGCACGGCGAAAAAGCGTGGTGCGGCGGACTTCTTGAAGAGGATAAAGAAGAATTCTCCGGCTAAGGGGTCGACGTTGGCGGAGGCATTGAAGAGTACTTCTGGACACGATGCTAATAATGGTGGTGGTAAGAGAGATCAGAAGATCAAGAAAAGATTGGATGAACGGAAGGATGGAATGGTGAGAAGAAGTGGTAATCGTGGCAGTAATGGTGGTGGTAGTGGGAAGAAAGTGAAGGAGGAGAATAGTCCGTCGAAGCGAGGCGTTGGGCGGCCGCCAAAGAAAGGGAAGGAGGCGGCGACGATGCAAGGGAAGCGGCGGAGGGACGGTGGTGAAGCGGAGGCGTCTTCAAGAAGGCCGAAGAAAAGGTCTAGGAGGTAATAAATGGATGGTTTTGTAAAGTGGATTATTGGGGTCCTCTCAGTTTCAAATTTCAATAGTGAAATGATTAAATCTGATTAAAATTAACATAATGAGGATATTATTATCCATGTACATTATGTAAGGGTATGTTTTTCTAGGGTTTTTGTTTGAGATTAGAGGATCTTAACAAAGGGGTATTTTTTTTTTTGAGTTAGATTTGTGTATTAATGCAACCTGTATTTTTCTCAAGAAAATAACAACAAAAGTCCTAGTTTAGATAAAGGGTAAAGTTGTCTTAATAAAAGTAGATAACATCCATGTTATATCACCCAAAATTGCATTACGTTTAATCCTTAGTAATACTATCTAGATGTAATTTATTTATTTAATTTATTGATCTAATCATTCATAACCGTTGAATTGATGGTGAGTCCTAGTATTTATAGAACCTGCAATTACTTCAATGATTTTGATGAATTAAGTCAATAAATTAAGTTAAAATAATAATATTATTGAATTCTTGCATATTTTCTTATTTAATTGCAATATTCTTAAAAACTCTCCAATAGATTGCACTTCTCTAATCAATTGTTTATAGTAACCAACAAATATCAAAGGTTTTCTCAACTAATGGGAAAAAAAAAACATGTGGAAGAAAATTTTAAAACTAGCGGTTGCCCAATGTAATGCATGGATTTTGCATTTCATCCTCTTTCATTAATCCTTTTTTTTTTAATTTTTTATTTTAAAACTAGGGGTAACCCGTGTCTGAAGGCACGGTACAATGTGAATGGTTTTGAGAGGAATGTTGGTGGCCGTTAGATGAGTCTATTTTAGATCGTCGAATGAATTTATTGAAAACTATTCGTTTTGAGAGGGATGTTGGTGACCATTAGATGAGTGTATTTAAAATCGTCGGATGAATTTATTGAAAACTGTGAATAGTTTTGAGAGGGATGTCGGTGGCCGTTGGATGAGTCTATTTTAGACCGTCGGATGAATTTATTGAAGACTGTGAATGGTTTTAAGAAGGATGTCGGTGGCCGTTAGATGAGTTTATTTTAGACCGTCGAATGAATTTATCAAAGACTGCTCTATTTTATATTATAGATTCTTAAAATTTTAATATATTTTTATACATTCACTCTAATCACATTACACGTTGTGATATTACAGTCACCTCTCCACTAACTAATAACTTTGTCACTTAAATTTTTTTTGAAAAATTACTTTCTATCACCTCTATGTGTGTGTGTATATGTAGAAAATATGATGACAAATGTACCAAAATTTACATGTTAGACTTCATTCCAATTCTGAGATAATTAGAGAATTCGTCAATTCTTTTGCAGTGGTGAGGAGTTGACCATATCAACAATTTAGTTCATTTTGAAATTCAAAATTCAAAATTATTTTTTGAAAAATAATATTTGTTGGCTTTGACTGATCATCACTATACAACACAAATTGGAGGATAAAAATATAAATGATGGAGTAAACTAAAAGTATTCACTCGCAATGGAATTCAAAAAAAAAAAAATACTTATTATTTAATTTTTTTTTTTAACATTCAAACAATACTTATTCAATCAAACTAATTTTCTTGCAAAATATTTTTTGTTAAGTACTTATTTAAAAAGCTTTTTTTTTCAACTATGACTCAAGTTTTTACTAAAATTTAAATAAACATTGAGAAAAATACATACACTCAAATGTCTAAAAAATTATTTACAAAATTCATATATTGTTTCAAGAGCTTATTTTCCAAGTGTTTTTCCTCAAAAATTTTCATCACAATCCTCGAGTTCCGCACTCACCTCCTTGTGCCATTATGTGAACGTACATTACACAAATAGTAGCATCAACTCTAAGCTCGCTAGAGGTTAGCGATTGACTTAATGACCACTTAAAAATTACCAGATTCAATCACCAGAGCACCCATACAACCCAGCCTTAACCCTCTTCCAAAACCTTCAAAACCTCCCACCCTCTCCCTGTTTCAACAACCTTACAACCTTTCATCATCTACCTACATTAATACCTTAGCCCTCCACCAAAACAACCACAACCAACTCCCTAACCCAGTAACTACCTTTAGAAACTACCCAGAAACACCCCTTTTAACAAGCCCCCTACCAATTTCTTACAAATATGCATTGGTCTCAAAGACCATCAAGGAAGTTTGTTCCATTAATTGGCATAACCAGTACTCAGGTTCTGAAGGAGAATTGGAGGATGAGTCAAGAAGCCCTAGAATAACCTTGTCCAAAGAAGATAAAGCCAGAATTAGACATCCTTGGACTAACGTTATTATCTTCAAAACATATGGGCGAACATATAACTATCAATGCCTGACTGAGAAATTGGCTCCCTTATGGCAAGTAAAGAATGGAATGGAATGCATTGCTTTGGATGAAGGGTACTATCGTTTTCCATCGGAAGTAGATGCTATGAGGATACTCAATGATGGTCCATAGTTCCTTGGGCAACATTTATGTTCCGTTTGGTAGGAAGGATGAAAAGTATGAAGGATAAAAAGTAGGAGGGATACACTTTTTATCCTTTAAGAAAGGAAAATAAGAATGATATATTTTCCTTTCTTTTTGTTTGGTTGGATGGATGGAAAATAAAAATGACTAATTTTTTTTTTTTTTTTTTTTGTGCTGGCTAAGATTAGAGGTGACAATTGAGTCGTGTCGTGTCAGATTCGTGTTGAGTCATTACGAGTTTGTCTCGAACATTAGTCAAACCTAACTCAACTCATTTAATTAATTGTGTGGTGTCGAGTTGCGAGTTGATATGTTTATTTTTATTTATTATTTATTATTTATTTTTTTATTTTAAATTTATTTTAAATTTATTTTAAATTTATTTTTAAAAATATATATATAAATACATATTTTATCATTGTATTTTTATATGAAATTAATGTATATATAATATATGTATATATTAAAAGATATATAGACAAATAAGATACATCTCAACACAAATAATTAACTTTCCATCCACTTTTCTTCCGATTTTGGAGGGATTGATTTTGGTGAGTTGAAAGAAAAATTAATCTATTCACTTTTCCATCCTTCATACTTTCATTCCTTACCAAACATGATATTTTATCTATCCCTCCCACTTTTCATCCTTCCATTTTCCCATTGTACCAAACGGAGCATAAAGCTTGTAACACAACAGTAAATGCCTTCATACATTCCCAACAAGACAAGAGCTGCAGAAACAAAACCAAGGTCTCCATAACAACCCGGAAATAAACTTTGGGTCATGGCTTCAAGTGCCACACAAGAAGCCCAAGAGGAAGACTAGGAAAATGAGGAAAAACTAATTACCAAGTCTAATTTCAAGCAGCCAAACCGTGAACATATAAGCCTAAAAGCCAAGGAGTTTAGAGGAAGAAGATATATGAAACCTCACTATCTACTAGTGCACCAAGTGTTGTGAGTTTCACCAAGGAAAATCTTACAAGTATATATGAAATCTTACAAGTATTTGTTTCAAATGTTATAGTGTATTTAACTCCTTTTTTAATACTATTTTGACATGTTATAGTAGATAATACTTAAAAAAACAATCATATTTGTAAAGTTAAATCAAATTTTGTTGATGTTTTGTATTGTATGTGATAGGCCCGGCCCAGACTAGACCAGACCCAGAATTACAGACCAAGCCCAAAATTACAGACCAGACCAGACCCAGACCAAGACCAGGGATGCGGACCAACAAATGCCTAGTTACAATTTCAGTTGGGCCAAAGCCCACCTACTTGAGAAACCCAGCCTATCACCACCGCACGTGGGAGTCTCCATCCCAGAGGAGGGAATCCGTAAGGGCCCAGTCATCAGGGATACATCGTCAGTCTCGCAAGATCACCTTGCCCGTTACGAGGTAGGGCAAGCTTCAAGGAATCACCCAACTATCACCTTGTCTGTTACGAGGATAGGACGAGCTTCACGGAATCACCACATACGCTCCCTGGTACGAGGATGGTGCCTCCGTCAGAGCCTCTCGGAGCCAATTTCACTTACCTATAAATTGTAAACACCGCCTACACGTGGGAGGCATCACACACGTCTCAACACACTACGTCTCTTGAGTAATAAGAATCTCCGGCCACCGTAGCCATTCCTAGTAAAGTAGGTCACCAAAACTGAACTACCTAATGTTTGTGTTTACTTGTGTTGAGCCCTCTTACTTCATCATTGATTGATTTTTAATAAACCCACTTTTATGCATCATTAATATGTAAACTCGAAAAGAAATGTTATAGATTAAAATTAAAAAATGTACATCTTGTTCCATGTGTAGAAGTACATATTTTATTAATTATTGGATATATATGGTGCGTATCTAATACGTACCCTCGAGTATCTAACAAATATCCTATCCGATATGAATACGTCAACCTTAACGAAGTATCCGTGCTTCATAGTTGAAAAGCAATGAAAAAAGACTTTAAATTGTCAATCAAGCATGGAAAGGAAAGACAAATTTGTATCTTCTGCTGCCACTCTTACAAAGAAGTTAGGGTGGGAAAGAAAAAGCCATAGACAATGCAGTGGTGGGTGATGCACTATTTGTGCTGGGTTTGGGTTGAAATATTACCATAAGAATTTTGGTGAAATATTTAAGTCTCTTTTAATTTGAGTAAGAATTTAATTTTTCTGATTTGATATATGTTTGAGTAAAGAATTCGAGAGATGATTACAGATATCTAAAAACCTTATCTTTTGATAAACCACTGAAACCTTGAGACTAAAAACCTCAAAACTTCTTCTATTGATGCTGCTTAAACTCACTCTCTAAGATATATGTTTACTCCATAGTTGAGAAAATTTTTACCAACCCGAGAAAAGAACACGTGTAAACTCCCGAGAAAAGAACACAGGAATCATATACAAAAAGTCAACAACACACTTATTGTATTCGACCATGCCTATTTCAAAAGGGTTCTCCCTGCCCCTTGCCAAAAATAGCCTAGATATTGTTTTTATGTGTAGTGCTACACATATGCTAAATCATTCGTCAAATTCATACATCAAATCAATGTGGATTGTTGAATTGATGATTTTCGTTGATTATTGATAAAATTATGCCACAAATTTGGTGCTCGGTATATAGTGCAGAAATTTGGTGCAGATAGTATTACTCCCCCCCCCCCCCCCCCCCAAAAAAAAAAAAAAAAACAATGTCGGAAATTATTATGGTATCAATTTTTTTTGGGTACCGTACATCAAAATAATTTAAGCCATAAATATTGTCTTTGTTTATTTGTAGCATTTCAGGGAGAAGGTAAAATTTGAGGAGAAATTTTTAACCGTTGAATTAATTTCAAGTCTATCACAGAAGTTATTGTATTTTACGGGGAGTATACGTTCAAAGAACGATCTGTTTTATTATATAAATGTTTACAAAACTCAATGCATGTTTTGCAACTTATAGCCCATTGCATGACTGACTACTAATGCTGGAACTAAGGCTTGAGGTGCCTCCCACTTTCCTGTTTACAGCTCACTTCAAAGATGCATCTCTTTTCTTTATCATGAAATTTCATCACACTAGTTTAAAAAATAAACAGTTCAATTCACATACTCCTGTCCTTATGGGATATGATAGGATTAGTTGTACGCAATGTTAACCTTGCAGAGCTACATTTAAGTTCATGGACTAAGCAATTTACTACTGCCAAAAACATTGGCTCCTGTCTAGTCTTGCAAGAAACAGTTATAAATTTTGCACTTCCTACCTAGATCACACGATTCGCTTAAGCACCTCGACGAATTTATATTCCGAACGCAAATCCGTGAATTGAGAGCGAATTCGACACAAATTCGCAAACTCAAAAATTCTAATATGTGAATTCAATCTTTGCAATTGAAAGAGAAGAATAACTGATAACTAAAAGAACTACAAAGGTCTTGTTCAAAACCCCCCCAAAAAAAAATGAACAAATAAAAACAATTGGAACACGTGTAAGGCTGCCAAATGTCCTTACATTATATTTCGAGTTGAATTCGTGTCGAGAGAAACAATAGCTGGTGAGAAATGGTGCCATCAAACTCTATTTGACACTTGTTTTTGGTAGGTAACATGGTCATGAATGATTTGGAAAGAAACCAGCTGTGTACCAGCCAGCATAAGACTGCAACTTGGTGACTGTTTCCAAATATAAGAGTGCAACTTGGGTTTGGTCTTCTCCCTCTTGTTACCACAACCTGAAAGAATAGTAAACAACACACTACTAATAAACCTTTTGACTTTGACCTCAAAAACCTAAGTTAACTCTTGAATAAAAATAAAGTAATCACAACAACACTTGTGATTTTATACATTTCTTCAAGATAACTGACTACATACTAACTACTGCTGCTGTACGAATTACGATACACGAAGTTTCTAAAATCTCACCACCCTCCCCTACCCTCCCCTACCCTATCCTATCTTAACACATAAGAGAGATACTTATTATTGATATCAATAAATATAATAAAAAATTCAAATGTGAAATACTTCTTTGGAAAATTAGGAGTGGTGACATTAGCCACATGGAGAAATTCAATTAGATAAGAGATACATTACTATTAATATTTCAAAATCATAAAAAAATATGATTTAAGGAGGAAAACCTTCTCAAACATCTCTTTCCTAAATTGATATCTAGTATATGTTTGTATCATGAGGAAGATAGTAATTGTCAAATGGGTCATGTGTGTCACTGGACATATATACCAAGTTTGAATGTAAATTAAAAGAGAGTGCATCATACCCATGGCCTGATATGAGCCAAGCCATAAACTGTGGCAAGCAAAACTGCAAAACTGCTTGTGCAATTGGAACTGCAGGATGTGTAATCTGCAGAGTTGACATATTCTGCAGCAGAAGGTAAATATAAACACATTTAAAAAAAAAAAAACCCAATTATATCGAAAAGAGGGTAGGCCTTGACGCAACCTTAAGGTTTACTTTATTATGACTCGGCTGTTAAGGGTTAGATTTGGGAACAACTTTATGCATTCACGGGTAAAACTGTATACATTTGATCCTCAAATGATCCCACAATAACAAGAGTCTCGTGTACCAGCCACCAGGCCTAGCCTCCCTTTTTAACTCAATGACAGAAAAATGAAGAGATCAAAGCTACAGATTAACAAGGGCACTCAGAACTTACAGACAAGGGAACAAATCCAAAATTCATGTAGGGCTGGTAGTAGGAGATCATTTTGGATGCCAATCGGCTCACTGCATGCACTGTGCTGACACGAAACATTCTCTTCTTCTCGTATCTATAAATTATGAACCATTAAAATCATGAATATTAGAGGATCATTATTTTTTGGGAAACAAGGATCAAAATTTTATTTCTATGTATAGTTTTCGTTAGCTTTTCGGCAAGAGAATAGAAATAGATAAAAAAAAAAAAAAAAGTTTCGGTCGTTTCGGTTGAAGCAAAATGGAATTTTGATGTTTACTTGAGAGTAGTTTGGGCATTTTTGTTTAATGTAGACCAATCTTAAGGAACACAGCCAAATGGGGATAGCCGAGTTAGCTATCCTTGACACTCCCAAGTACGAGGGTCAGGGGGTCAATCGTCGTCAAAGACCTGAATTAATTTATTCTGTGTTTCTCTCTTAAAGTGTCGTAATCTACCTAGTTTCTTTTTTCTCTCTCTGATGTTTCTTATGCTCTTATTTCGGACTTATAAATTTGGATTACATTGTAATACTGATGAGACTTGTAATAGCGATCAATTATGTCATAACAAATAAAAAAAAGGAAGACTAGAACTATCTCTAGGATCACAATAGGAGATTCTAAATATGCACCAAGTACCTTTTAAATGCTGAGGCAATTTCATTAGCTAGGCAAACATCAGAGCTTCTTTTGGAAACTTTTTCAAGCTCAAGTATAAGTTGGTAACAGTCCTGCAAAATTGCCAAATGAAATAAGCCTCAGCAGCAGGAAATCTTTTGCCCAAGTCTAGCTTTCAATCTACTTTGTCCAAGTCTAATGTCCTTAGAATCTCATCTATAGATCATTCGGTTTTAGAAATTGGATTACCTACCGAATTGAGAGAGTTTTAGTTGTTGAAGATAAACTTGCATAGATTTGACACCTTTTGGATAGTTGTAGAATTCATCTTCAACGCCAAGACGTAGTCATTGGCCTGATCATTGAATAACTAGTGCTCAATCGCGAGCCAAACTTCACGAGCATTTTGGGTAGAGGTGGGTTTGATAATGGCATGAGAGGCATTAGAAGAAATAGTAGGGTAAATCCAGGATAAAACGATGTACTCTGCTTGAAAATTTGTGAATAGGGTCGAGTATTTGATGACCGGATCCATTGGTGACAATATATGGGGGGGGGGGGGGGGGGGGGATATATGTATATATGGATATATATATGGAAGACTTGTAGATATGGTCAGAGACATCATGACCGTTAAGAAGGGAAAGAAAGAGTTCACGCCAAACAAGGTCATAGTTTCTATTATTGGATATGCCAAGTAGGGGATACAATGAATTGGGAGATTTTGGATATAGAAGAGGAGGAGGAAGATAGAGCAATAGAAGAACTAATGGAAGCCATTGAAGAAAGCAGGGGGGGCGGGGGGGGGGGGGGGGGAGGGGGGAGGGGGGGGAGGGAATTGTTATAGGTTCTGATACCATGTAGAATAATGAGAAAACCACCTTACAAATGCTCATGTATTCATTTCTATTTCTTATAATGAAGTACAAGTTACAATGAATAATATGTCATTTGTGTGGTAGTGATGAGAGGTTGATTAAACAAAAACAAACCTCAATTGCCATGCAACCCCCTTGGCCAAGATTTGGCTGCATAGGATGTGCAGCATCACCTAGCAGGGTCACACGTCCGATGCCCCAGGTATAGATCATGTCTCTATCATAAATGTACCTCCGTAAGATCGTATCCTCTGGTGTTTCTGAAATTAGTGTTTTCACTTCATCACACCAACTCTCAAATAGTTTCAAAAGTCTCTCTTTTTTACCTGCATCATCAAAGCTAGTCAGGTATCGACACTTAATGTTACATTGTTACTTCAAAAAAGGCTACCAAATACTAAGCACAAGTCTGTATTGCAATAATGCATTGTAATGAATTTGAATTGAGAGAGAGTTGCCTGAAGGAGGATCAGAATTGATGGAGTGCTCTTTATGGAAGGCATACCACTGCATCTTCCCCTTCCCAACATCCACAGCAACAAGGTACTGGTTCAATCCCAAGAATACCCGATACCTTCATTAAAATATACAATAATGTTACGCTTACCACCTTTCTACACCACCTTAATATGAACTATTAGATTAGTGGGTCTTACTAAGTTTTTTAAAGATTCAATGATTTCGATAATGAGACATCAGATTAGTAACAATGAAGTAGTACACAAAGGTGTTTGCACGTCTTTCATGGGAAAAAAATATGCTCATTAGATAGTTTTCCCGCCACCTTTTATTAAACTACCAACTACTCAAAAAGTTTAAACTCGTAGAGAAGAGTTACCCAATAGAATCAATATAAGGTGGTACAAAATTTGTTAGTCCACCGTAGCATGTGTAATTTGAATATTTTGCTTCTTGTGTCCCAAATAGTTTTGATCGTACCTACAAATGTGTGAAACAGAGCTGTGAAGCTAAATGATGTGGTGAAAACATATTTTTCGCCCCCAAAGTATCTGCTTTTGTGTCAATTTGGTCCCGAATCTTTTGATTGTGTCAACTCGATCTCCCATAGTTTGAAATTTTGTGTTTAAATGATCCAATCCCAAACGACAGTCCAGAAAACACGACGAAAGTTGTCATGTGCACATTATGGCTGGCGGGTTTTTCCAAAAACACCCTTTTGAACAAATCATATTTTCTGGATGGTGATTTGTAATTCGACCATTTAAACACAAATTATAAACTTTGGGCACTAAAGTGACACAATGGAAAGATAGAAAGACCAAACCGATACAAAGCTCATACAGTAGAAACCAAAAATATATGATACCGTGAATAATGGGGAGGAAAAATAATTGATTCATAAAAACAATATACCGAAAAAAAAATTGCGTACTTTGGACCAAATCCCATCCGCCCCAACCAAAATATCGCCTTCATATTGTCGTCCATCTTCAAGGATCACGGTAACCTACAAAATATTAGAAGGGATCTGAATTGAATATCGAATTGAATTACAATTTACAATTACATGTTACGACATTTCAACCTTTTTATAGTCTTCCACAAAGTCCACAACTTTAGAATTGTTATTCACAATGTCTTGCCCCACTGCATTGAATAAGATGTCCTGCAGTGTCATTCTACTTATTACTTGAGTAATAGGAAGCCCCCTTTTCATAGCTGGAGTCAATAGATCAAATGTGGCAAACCTGAACAAATTGCAAGGAAGCAATTGTAAAATTACTGTTTTTCAATTCCCATGTTTGAAAATGTTTTGTACCTGACAATTTATGTTTCAAATTTGAAACTCGATCTGAAGTTCAGGTGTAATGTATCGTTTGATAACGTATTTAATCATAAGCTAACTCCAATATCCCTGATTATTGAACAAAAAAAAAAAACATAACGCATCTGTGCATGTCATCTAATCAAATGCTGAGATTTTAAGAAATCGAAGGATTTGCTATTGAATTTTGTTAATATTGTTTTCTCTAAAAGCTTCAAGTTGTTAGAGAATTTTTCCCTTCACGGGTGACCCTTCTTTGGGTGGTTCGTTCACGTGATTGTTTTTTGTCTTGTGTTATAAGAGAGAAGGTTTGACATGATTCAAATTCAGATCTTTGACTTTGATACTATATTATTAAATTCAACTCATAACTAATTGATAATGAGTGGGGAGCATGTTAAACATGTAAACTAACATTTGATAGTCACTGAGTAAAATCTCTTACCCTCTTGAATTTTTCGATATGCATAACTTTCTGTTTATTTAAGAGCACCACGTGTGAGCCCGAGTCCCTTTGAGGAAGGTTGTAAAGAAAGCGTGTATCCTACAAGAAAAGGAAATGGTTTTTGTACCTAATTCAGTGATCTTATCGGGTGACATGATGGATCATAACCAGGGCCGGCCCAATAGAAAGGCCACTTAAGCAACTGCTTAGGGCCTAAAAAACAGAGGCCCCTCAACTAATAAATATAGTCTTTAACTGTAATTTAAATTGGGGAAATTTGGAGGCCGGTCCCCCTATATAGACTTGTTTGGACTTAAGTCCGTCAAGGAAACTTATTTGTTATGAAGTCCGTTTTTTGTCAATTTTACCATATTATCCCTTCCCTTTAGAAGTGAAATAAAACTAAAAATTAAAAACTCCTAAATCTTAGGAGTTTGACTAACATTAAAATCTTTTCTCTCTCATATCTATCTATATCCATATATAGGTTAAGAGTTTGACTAACATTAAAATTTTGCCTCTCTCTTATCTATTTATATCCATATATAGGTTATATATATATATATAGTAACATTAAAAATAAAAAATAGTAACATTCAAATACAAAAAAAGTTATGATTTGGATACAAAAAATAATACATTTAAACACAAAAAAATAGTAACATTTAAACATTAAAAAAAAAAATTGAAACATTCAATATTAATATTTTTAAAAAATAACAACAGTAACATGTTCAACAAAAATTATAACATACTTAACAATAATTATTTCTCTCAAATTCAAACGCAAAAAATAGTACCATTCAAATACAAAAAATAGTAATATTCAAAAACAAAACAAATAGTAACATTGAATATTAATATTTAGTAAAATAATAGTAGTAACATGCTCAACAAAAACAGTAACATGCTCAAAATAATAGGAACATGAACAGTAACATACTCAACAAAAGTAGTAACATGAACAGTAACATAATAAAAAAAATAGTAACATGAATTTGATATATATATATATATATAGAGAGAGAGAGAGAGAGTTTTGAATTTGATATATATATATATATAGAGAGAGAGAGAGAGAGAGCTTTGAATTTGAATTGAATTTTAAATTTATGATGGAGATTTTATATATATATATATATATAGAGAGAGAGAGAGAGAGGGAGAGTTTTGAATTTGATATATATATATATATATATATATATATATATAGAGAGAGAGAGAGAGAGAGAGAGAGAAAGAGAGAGAGTTTTGAATTTGAATTTTAAATTTATGATGGAGATTTTATATATATATATAGAGAGAGAGAGAGAGAGCTTTGAATTTGATATATATATATATATATATATAGAGAGAGAGAGAGAGAGAGAGAGAGAGAGAGAAAGAGAGATCTTTGAGTTTGAATTTTAAATTTATGATGGAGATTTTATTGGCATATTTTAATTGACCTTGAATTAAGGGATAACAATTTCCAAAATAGGAAATTAATTTAACTTCCTTTCAAGGAAGGGTATTTTTGAGATAAAAAAAAAAAGTGGACTTAAGTCATTACATATAATTTTAAACATGGACTTAACCTCTTATAAGTTTCCTTGCCGGACTCATCTCCAAACAAGTACATTTAGGGGGACTCACTTCCAATTTTCACTTTAAATTGACCAAAAAATTTTGGTTTAAAGGGCCCAATCTAATGAAAATTCTTACAAGGCCTAGACTAAAACAAACGACCAATTCACATCTCTCTCTCACTTTTTCCAATAGTTAAAAGACTTGAAAGTTTTAAAAAAGGCAAAAATTAATTTTCCACAATTAAAGCCTAAAAGTCTATTCTCTCTCTCCCCTCAAGTAAAAAAAAGTTCATATAGCATAATTATGTATATCTCTCTTGCAACCTAAATTAAATTGAAAAAATACATATTTGTTTGATTAGTAATTTAATTTTTAATATTTTTATTGATAGGATTAATTTAATGCAATTATTCTTTTTTATTGTGAAAGTTTGAAATAGTAGATGATTTGGGAGGCGAACAAATCGTCAATTCAAAGCTTATACAATTTTTATTTATCAGGTGATATTGTGTTTAATTCTTATTGACTTTTATAAGATATTAGATTGTTCTCTTAGTATAATTATTTGTTATTTTAAAATATATTTTATTCACAAGAATTTTTAGTTTGCAATATGTCAAGTTTTTTCAAAATTAAAACTCATAAAATTCCACTTACGATCAACTATAGAATAAGAAAGATTGAATAGATTAGTCATATTATCCATTAAAAAAATATACTAACAAAACTCAAATATAAAAATTTGATTACTAATTTTGCATCACAAAAAATGAAAAAAAGAAATTTTAAATAAAATTTTAATCATACAATATATATTTTTTTTGATAAATTTTGATAGGTTGTAACACTTTCGCTTAGGGCCCCAATTTTCATTGGGCTGACCCTGATCATAGCCATTAAATTGATAATGAGTCTCAACTAATAGTGTGAGCCACTGTCAATGAGAATGATAAGGTCATTAAATAAGATCTATGCACTATTGCCTTACAAGAAATGAGTAGAACTACCCAACATTTGTTTATATGCTTAACATTTATTTTGAGGTACGAATTGTACTTTATATCCTAAAAACTTTTATAATTTTTATTTTATACCCTCAAAAATTAAAAATTTTATATTGCACCCCCAATGCATTAAAATTATTGTAATGTGATATTTCTGTTAATTTTCGTTATTCATTCTGTCAATATCAATATAATGGGTTTTGACGGAATAAACAACCGAAGTGTCACATTATAATAATTTTAATACATTAATGGTGAAATATGACAAATTTTATCTTTAAAAGTACAAAGTGAAAAATCTGAAAACTTTCAGGTGTAAAGTGAGAGTTCCATTATTTTGAGTTAGAGTATCGCTTTCCACAATCCTTTGGAAGGATTTGCCATTGGATTTCCCAAACAGAAAAACAAATCATGGGTTTGAAATCCTACAACTTTAGCAAAACAAGTCACCAACAACCACGACTTATAAAACAGTAACACTGAAAATTCAGACATGAACACGTACCATTTCCCCGAAAGGCCATCGGCAAAGCCATTGATCCTATTGCCAGTAATGCAACCTTCTTCCACGATCCGCCTCGCGACATCCTTATCAATGGCTTCCAACACTGCCATGGCATTACTAGACAGTTGAATCGGACCACCATCCCTACCCTCACCTCTCACTGCGCTCGACTCTTTCTCAAACACCTTCACGTCGAATCCTCGGTGTTTCGCGGCCAGAGCCAGTACTAGCCCCCCAACACCACCACCAGCTATCAGAACTCGAAGCCTTTTATTCTCATTCTTCTCTTCACACCTTATTCTATAGCTTCTCATATTGAACTTCTTCATTCTAAATTCATGTGATCTAATAGAATGCTGGTGGTGGCTACAAGAACAGAGGTATTGAAGAGAAGCCATGGACTAAGAACAGTTATAGTTTCTCTTATGTATGGTCTTATGTTTGGTATACATTGGTTATATTTACGTGTAATAATGAGATTTATGACTTAAATGGTGTTGGAGATGAAACCAAGTCAATCCTATTATTTATGTAAATTGTTTGGGAAAAATATAAATTTTAGTCCCCTAATTATGTTATTTGTGTTGTTTGGTCCCTAATCATTTAACTGTACCAATTTAGTCCCTCAGTTATTCAAATTGTATCATTTTTGTCTAATCGAAAATGGCGGTTTTAATTGACAGATAGAGATGGTCTTGTATATCTCACGTGACCACACTTGAGGGGTAATTTTTGGAAATGTAAGGGACTAAAAGGACACCAATTGCAAACATAAATGACCAAATTAAATGGTAGACATCATAAACTTGAGAGACAGAATAACTGGTTGAGTATAGTCACGTGAGACGCACGCGAATATCTATGTTAGTTAACTAAAACTGTCATTTTTGATTGGACCAAGTTGACACAAATTAAAAACTTAAGGGATTAAGTGACACAACCGAAAGAATGAAAACTGAATTCACGCAAAACGCATACTTTAGGGACTGCTATTAAATTTTTACCCAATTTGTTATTATGTTTAGTGATTTTATTATTTATAAATTATTGAGTTGTAGTTCCCCCATGATAAATCTAGATGCTTTGGAGTATTTTATTATAAGTAAGATTCATTTAAGCTTCAAGTCTTCTCTGTTTGTAGCGGAAGATCTGAATCAGAAGAATACATTTTAGCTTCGGCAGTTTCTTCGATCCCATTCTGCTTCATTGTTTTGTTACTTCTAGTTTGACTTTGATCAATTGATTGTGTGTACTTGATTAATTTACCCTGGAGTGCCTAGGTTTGCCGTAGAGCCATTCTAAGCAAAATAATTTATAGCAAGTAGCATCAGAGTTTATGAGGGACAACCTTGGTTGAATTTTCCTGCATTGATGATGCCTCTTAAAGAAAAATATAATGGATTTTTGTAGTAGGTGCTACAATGTCGCAATGGACGTCACTGGGCTAAAATCCCACGCAATAACTCACTGACCATTGCGACAGCATAGCACAATTACAAAAATAGTGAAATGAATGACCAGTGGATCCTGTACGAAGTAAGGTAAGACATAGACCATGATGCACATGCACAAGCCGAACCACATATTCTTAATTGGGTCTAACAGGTGGTTTACCATGCTAACCCGACATTATCTAACACAATTCGTTTAAAACTAAACGGGTTAAACGAGTCGTGTCGTGTTACCCGTTTATTAAACAGTTTGTGTTGAGATTTTTTACCCGTTTATTAAATGTGTCGTGTATGAGTTTACATGTTTTTTAGCCGTTACCCGTTTAATTCGACACATAACCGTTTAACCTGACACAATTAACATCCCTAATAGTGATGACTCATAAATGCAATGTACATAACACTTAAGTTGGACATAATACTGATATTAACTCTGCAGTTAAACTTACTTGATCAAAAATAATATTACAATTTGTGAGTCTAGAGACGTATTAGTGTTGCACCCATTTCAAAAAAAGTAGGGTGAAAAGCACCCATTTCAAAAAAATAGGGTAATTTTCAGTCAGTGGTTAGACAGGGTGCCATAAAAGTCTGTTTGACCTTCATGAATGATGTCATAATCTTTAGCAATACAGTAGTTGTTGGCTGTTGTCAATGTTTTAGCTGTAGACCCTGTGCTTTAACTCCTGCAAGGATAATAACCACGACACATTCAATATTCTTCTTTCTTGGAAAACTGTTGAAAAAAGAAGGAAGATTAAAACAGACTCTAGACTTGCATAAACCAATTAAGAGTCTCACAAAGAAAAAGGGTTTCCTTCTTGTCTAATGAATTTTTTCGTTATTGTTTTCGAAGGCAAATGAGATACATCAAATGTCAATACTACATGGGTAAAATAAACTTTCACAAAGATATATTTATGTACACGCAAATAATAATAATATTCTGGCTGCCAAATCATAAGTTTAATGGTCTTTTGGAAGTCGGTACACGAAATTAGATTTAATTGTCAAAAAATATATAAGAAAAAATGTTCTGTAAAAAAGTCCACCTAAGACATAGAAAGACTTGAATACCCTTTTATTGTAAATAAGTTTTCTAAAAATGATTTTGGAAACTAGTCCCACATTTAATTATATATATATATATATATATATATATATATATATATATAGAGAGAGAGAGAGAGAGAGAGAGAGAGAGAGAGAGAGAGAGAGAGAGAGAGAGAGAGGAGTTCTAATAAACAAAAAAGTTAAAATTTAGGAAAATTAAAACCCATAATAAATCCTCTCCACTTTTTTAGGGATATGTTTCGGAGTTTTTGGAAACTTTTGAAATATGACAATTAAAATGAATTAATTTTAATTATCTTATTTTAGAGAGTACTAAAATTAAAGAATTTTGGTCACATATTTGTGTGTTAATATATGTATAATTATATACATATAATATTACGAAGTTACACTATGAAACATAGTTTCTATTACTTCTACACTGTTTTGATACACTGTATTAATACAGTTTAAAGAGTTTATGAAATTAAAATGTATTAATATAGTGTATTAAAACAGTGTACGAGTAATAGAAATTAGAGTTTAAGAATTACACAAATTTAAAGTGTATCAATACAGTGTAGGAGTAATAGAAAGGGTAATTTAGAAGCCGGTACAAAAATTTATACTTATTTGAGCTAAACTACATTAAAAAAACTTATTTGGTCCTAAGTGCATTTTTTCGAAAAAAGACTAAAAGGGTATTTATTACTCCATTACTCTCTCTCCTCTCTCTTCATTACTCTTTCACTCTCTCTTTCCTATTTTCTCTCTATCTATTTCTCTCTCTCTCTCTCATATTGATAATTTTTTTTTAAATATGTAAAGATTTGATTTAATTTTTTCATCTCTCTCTCCCCTTATTTTTTCTCTCTCTCTCTCACTCCTTCTTCCCTTATTTCCTTATTCTCTCTCCTTATATCAATGTTACACAACACAATTATATTAATCAGTTACACAAATTAGTTATAATTACCCTATAATACACTAAACAGTTACTCATGTGTTCTAATAAACTAAACAGTTATACTAAACAATTATACGAAATTACTACACCAACTCAATTTGTCATTTTGTTATTTACATAAATCAAAGAGTTACATCATTTAGTATCACGACATGGTTACATCAATTATATACACCAAATTGGGTTTATCATTACACAAAAGACTTTATCATTATACTAAATTTGATATATATGATTGGTGTAACGATGTCCCGATACTAAATAGTGCAACTATTAAGTTTATATAAACAACTGAATGACAAATTGGGTTGATATTATAAATTTGGGTAATTGTTTGGTGTAATTGTTTGATGTATTATAAGACAACTAGTAATTACCCGTGCCTGAAGGCACTACGTTACTCCTACAAAATTATAAATATTTTTTCATAAATAAAGAAAATGTATCATACAATTTGAAGAATACAACAATCAAATTGATATTGTTCAACCTGCATACAGAACATATATAATCAAACATTTATATAACGAAAGTCACGTTACAACTACTGCAACATATTAATTCAACAATTTGAGAAAATATAATTTTTATTGATCAAACATCCACAATTTTAACATGTTTAATAAAATTTATCTCAAATTTCAAAAAAATATAACTATTTATTTTTCTGTAGATTTCTATCTAAAGTTCATAACATGATATTTGCACCATTTTTTCAATATGAGTTCGTGTAACTTTGTGAGGAAAATATCCAAAGTTTTACGTGAATTCTCGTAAATTTAAAAAAATTTGTTGAAACTTAAATTAGTTTCCATTTGAGTTCAACTTAAATATTCGTAAAATTCAATCGAATTTAAGTTTGGGTAAGACTATTCCCATCCCACAAATCTCCATTTCCACCCTATTTAATTTATCATTATTAAATTACTAAGTCCATCCCTTCTATACACATTCCATTAGTAATTAAATCCACCCTATGCTACATACACCCCCATTTAATAAGTAAACTTACCTTATATTTTGTCATAATTAGGGTTTCATTCTCTATTTCATCTCATGCATTCACAAAAATACTTTTTTAATATGAATTTTTCCAGTGAGATACATATTAGTATTACTTCTCAATTTAATTCTATGTTTGATTTTCTGTTTGTTGTATGGATTTTCATTATTTTCGGTATGTTTTGATATCTCTGTCAAGTTTAATAATTTTTTATTTAGAATTTATATGTGTATATATATGTATGCTTTCAGATTATTTATTATTTTTTTATCTTGTTTAGATTTTGCATCTATGCTTGTTATTTTTTTTCTTGTTCAATTTTGTGTTTATGCTTGATACTTTTTTTTCATGTCAGATTTTGTGTCTTGTGGTTTTATGTTTTGTAGTTTTTCTTGTTCCTTTAATATTTGCTTGGTTTTTTTTTTTTCCTTCTTGGTTTGCTTCTTTCTTTCTTATTTTTTCTTATTTTGTTCTTTTCTTTTTAAAAGAGGTGTATGTAGCATGAAGTGGGTATAGAAATAGTGTACTTCATAGTTTGATAATGAGTAATTAAATGGGGGTGAGAATGAAGATTTGGGGGTGGGAATAACCCCACCCTTTAAGTTTAAGAAATAATTTATACTTTATACTCGACAGCCAAATTTGGCTCAATTCGAGTCTTAATCACAATTACGCCAAACTGAGAACTGAATTTAAGTTCAACTCAATTAATACTTTTATCTTAAATATACAAACTAATTCTTATTTATTCCTGTTCATTGTGATGCCAAAACTTTTTTTTTTTTTTAATTTGATTATTCTTTATTACTTTTACAATCAATTTCAATTTGACTTCACCTCAATTCGAATCCTAATCATATCATTTCGAACTGATAATCGAGTAAAATGAAATTTGGAGGAGGAATTTCAATCGTTTAATTAATAATCGTAAAACAATCTAAGCCGCGAAAAACTCAAGATAAATAATGCTAGCTCCCTTAGTATGTTGATATATCACATTACATATATATTATTCGCCTATTATACCATTCGAATATTATAGTATTTTTATTTCAATACAAAATATGACCCATATTGTAGTCATTCGACTCGTTTTGACGCAAAGAATCTGTATTTATAGTCCATTTGTTTATTTGAAATTTTTAAAAATAATCTTTAATTAGAATCATAATTAACGACCTAATTAATGTGTAGTATGAGAGAGAGACTTTTATTCCTTCCACAATTCTAAGACTCCTATTTCTCTTATAACTCTCTATCTAGCTATTTTATTATATAGATATATGTATATATATATATATATATAGAGAGAGAGAGAGAGAGAGAGAGAGAGAGAGAGTGTGTGTTTAAAATGTTAAAGAGATAGGAGAGAGAGAAAGAGTTATATGAGAGATAGGAGTGTTCGAGTTAAGTCCAATTATGATCGTCGGATCAAAAGCCTGAAAATGATCTGAGCTGCGAAAAGCTCAAGACAAACTTTTCTAGCTACTTTATTATATAGATTGTAACTGATTGGTGTAACTGATTAGTGTAATTATGTTGTTGTAATGTTGATATAAATAAAGAGAGAAAATAGGGAGAGAGCGAAATGGTTACAGAAAATAAGGGGAGAGAGATGAAAAAATAAATCAAATATTTACATATTTGAAAATAAAATAAATTATCAATGATAGATATAGAGAGAAAATAGGGGAGAGATAGGGAAAGTAAAGGGGAAAGAGAGAGAGAGATGGAGAGAAAATAGGGGAGAGATAGTGAAAGAATCTAATGAAATCTTTACATATTTGATTAGATATATAACTGTCAATTAAGAATGCATAAATTAAGGAAGGGTGTTTAGGTAAAAAAGATTTTAATTCATTTGAATTTTGTACCTAAACACAAAAAGTTTTATAAAAATTGTACTTAATGGAATAAACAACTTATCCATACACTTTACCTAAATAAGTCTAAAAAATTGTACCTACACCTAAAAAACCCTAAGAGAAACTAGGCTTTATAGTGAGACTTCGTAATATTATATGTCTCTGTGTGTATATATATATATATATATTAATTACAAGAGAGATATGTTTAATGGCGAATATAATGACCAAAAAATTTAAAATTTAAAATGGTTAAGATATATACAATCAACGTTAGATGCAAATTTTGTGATAATATAATTCTTCCATTATATTAGGAAATTTTTAATACAATAAAATAAAATAAAAAATCAACTTAACTGCCAAAAGAAATATGCATAATTTAAGATCTGCCATAATATTAGGAAATCTTTAATACAATAAGATAAAATTAAAACTCAACTTAACTACCTAAAAAAGAACGCATGATTTAAGGGAGATCTACCATAATATTAGGAAATCTTTAATACAATAAAATAAAATCAAAAATCAACTTAACTACCTAAAAAAGAAAGCATGATTTAAGAGAGGACAAATATGTCAAAGGAAAATCAGAAAAAGTCAAATTGTGTACTTGGACACAATTAAGTTCTAAAAAAAAGGACTTAATTACCTAACATTAAAAACTGTGTACTTTTTGACAATTAAGTCTAATTTGTTGTACCTTTTTATAATTTCCCGTAAGTTTAATTGTAATTGATAGGTCCGGTCCAGTCTAGAATTGGCCCACCTCAAATATACAAGTCAAGCCCACCACATGATGGAGGAAGTTAGATCATGTCAGCCGCACTATTTTGAGAGACTCAGTCCATAACTGTCACACGGGGAGATTTTCGTGGGAGGCAATCATCGGGTGCATGATGTCACCTCCACAGAACTACCTCGCTCGTTACCAAAATGACGCCACCTCCCCCGGCCCGAACTGCCTCACTTGTTACGAGAATATCACCTCAATCTGTTAGGAGACACCAATAAATTATAAGCTCCACCTACACAAGGGGGCATCTCTCACATATCACTCACATCTTAACACTCTACACCCCTTGAACAATAAAATACTCAGGTCATTGTAGCCCTTCATAATGGAGTAAGTCAGCTTAACCGAACCACTTAAATTGTGTTTTACTTGTGTTTAGTCCCTCTTTATTACTGTATTTAATACTTGACAGGTGGTATATAAACATATTTTGTGCATCATCAGTAATTATTTAAACTTTCACTTAGTATCACCCTAGGATTTGTAGTATAACACGAATTGGTCACAAATACTGATCTATCCATAATTTTTCGTTCGACTGGAGTAATACAAATAATGTTTGTTAATACTAATCAAAGTATCTATTGTATTACACGCACTTAATGTAGAACCCCAATTTTTAATGGTACGAGTAAACAAAGTAAGGAAACTTCCAAGATTCAAATACAAGCAAGAAAAGCCTAGATATAGCAGCAAATAATGTCCTAGACTTAAGCCTACCAAAACTATATATAATATATATTCTAACATACCCCTAAGCATTTGGAGTTTGGAAATAAGACAACAATCAAATAGTGGGATGAGACTTGGTGAAAAGATCAGCAATATGCAAGTCTGAAGTTACATGAGCTAATGAAATAAAATCTTCACGCACTTGATGACGAACAAAGTGACAATCAATTTTAATGTGTTGTTCACTCATGAAAAAATCATTGTGAGCTATTTGTATAATATTTTTGTTATCACAGAAAACAGTAAGGGGATATTTTACCATGATGCCCAAATGTTGAAGTAACCAACACAACCATATTATTTTCGATGTAGTATTTGCAAGATCCTTGTATTCTGCCTCAGCACTTGAACGAGCAACTACTGATTATTTTTCACACTTTGATGAGATCAAAGAATCACCTAGAAAAATGCAAAAATCGGTGGTAGATTGATGATCAGTGACATCACCTACTCAATTAGAATCATAATAATCTACAAGTTCAAGTTTAGAAGTGGAAGAGAAAAATAATCCCTGATATAATATTCCTCGTAAATATCTCAAAATCTAAAAAACTGCAGCAAAGAAAACTGAGCGAGGCGTAGACATAAATTGATTAACAACATGAATGACATGACTAATGTCTAGCCTAGAAAAATTCAAGTAATTGCTCTCAACTTGATATTTAACTCTAAATGAGTATCAATTGTCTTTGTATCCGTTAAACTTGCTCTAGAAATAAGATCAGAAGCATATTTGACCTGAGAAAAAGTATACCCTTGAGGGGAAGAATTCACATCAATGCCAAGGAAACATTTTAGAGAGCCAAGATTCTTCATTTCAAATTTTTGTTGAGATGATTCTTGATATCCTTAATATCTTTAATATCATCTCCAGTGATCACCATGTCATCAACATAAGTAATATGACATAACCATAACCTGTTTTGCGAATAAAAACTGCTGAATCATGAGGAATTTGTCGAAAACCAAAGTGAAGGACCACATAACTAAACTACTCAAACCATGCATGTAGTGCTTGTTTAAGACCATAAAAAGCTTTTCACAGTCAAACTT
This sequence comes from Ilex aquifolium, assembly GCA_951799425.1. Classification (NCBI taxonomy): domain Eukaryota; kingdom Viridiplantae; phylum Streptophyta; class Magnoliopsida; order Aquifoliales; family Aquifoliaceae; genus Ilex; species Ilex aquifolium. The sequence continues at coordinate 7,103,524 of OX637395.1, forward strand.
GTTGAGATTGATGATGCAATCCCGGAGCTGATTTCATATAGACCTTTGCTTGAAGCTCACTATTTAAGAATGCATTCTTACATCCATCTGTGATAATGGCCACTTTCGAACAGATGCAATGATAATAAGTGCACGAATAGAACTCATACGAGCAACAGGAGAAAAAGTTTTCTCATAATCAATACTATACTCTTGATTAAAGCCTTTTACGACCAATCTGACTTTATATCTCTCAACTGATCCATCAGATCAGGTTTTTATATTGTGCTATCATTTGCAATCTATAACAGATTTTCCATGAGGTAAATCCATAAGATCCCAAGTACGGGTTTTTTCCAGAGCATCAATTCCTTATTCATAGCTTTTTGTCATAATGAGGTTAATGATGTTTCATGAAAAGACTTAGGTCCATGAACAGAGAGAAAGGTAAATAGAAAATAATGAAAATCATGATAACGCCGAGGGAACACATGTGCTCATGTGGAACAACGAAGTTCAGGAACAACAAATGGTGGGCACACTCTAGGACTAGGAGGGTGCATCATTGGGACGAGGCACATCTGGGCCTGCTTGGACAACATGAGTGCTTGGTGACCGGGTTTCATAGTGTTGGAAGTGGTCAAAGCAAAACCGTCCAAACTGATGGAATAAATGAGAGGCTATTTAGCTTCCAAGCTGATGGAATAAACAAGGACTCTTGGGTTCTGAAACATAGAATAATTTTAGGTTATATTTCCTCAGTTAAAGGCCTTGTATTTTGTTTTTCATAGCCTATAAATAGGGCCTGTTCCTTTGCAGTTTATATAAAAGAAAAGTTGCTGAGTTATCAATTTTCTTGAGCAAACTGCTAGGGGAAAAACAGGGGAAAAAACAGGGGCTTTGTTTGAAAACTCAGTCACCTACACTGTGGTATCAGAGCCTTGCTGTCCCACCCACGTCCTAATCTTCTTTTCTTCTCAGAAATGGCCAACATGCTATTCCAACAGCAAATGCTGAAGTTATCAAAAGATAACTATGAGAGTTGGTCGATCCAAATAAAAGCTCTGTTTGGATCTCAAGATTTATGGGAGCTTGTTACAGATGGGTATACAGAACCCACTCCAGAAGAAGAAGCTGCATACATTGCTGATGAGAAGAAAACTCTTAAGGAGCAAAGAAAGAAAGATAAAAAGGCTTTGTTCTTACTTTATCAAGGGTTGGACAAGTCGACCTTCGAGAAGGTTGCCGAAGCATCAAACAGTAAGCAAGCATGGGAGATCCTTGCTACCATCTTCCAAGGAGTCGATCGGGTGAAACGGATCCGCCTCCAAAACTTACGAGGCGAGTTTGAGGCCCTTCATATGAAAGAAGGCGAAGTGGTGTATGATTATTTCTCACGGTTGCTAGTGATAATGAATGGCTTGAAGAGAAATGGTGAGAAGATCGATGACATCCGTGTTATTGAAAAGGTACTTCGATCACTCTCACCTAAATTCGAGCATGTGGTCGTAGCTATCGAAGAGTCTAAGAACTTGGAGATTCTGATGATTGAGGAATTGATGGGTTCTCTTCAAGTACATGAGCAACGAATGCAGAAGAATGCTATCTCCACTACTGTGGAACAAGTGCTAGAGTCAAAATTGGCTCTAAATGATCAATGCAACCCCGATCGTGGTAGAGGCAGGGGGCGAAGGACACACCAACGAAATTGGCATAGTCAAGGGGAGCATCAAAGTTCTAGAGGACGAGGACGAGGTCGAGGAAAATCCACACCAGGAAGAGGAAACACCAAAAACATTCAGTGCTACAACTGCGGAAAGTTTGGGCACTATGCCTCTGATTGTTGGCACAAAGCCGACGAACAAGCCAATATTGCAGAAACCACAAATGATGAGGGTAATGATACTATCCTTCTTCTTACTCATGATGAATCAAGAGCACAACATGAAGCTTGGTATCTTGACTCGGGTGCGAGCAATCACATGTGTGGGAAGAAAGATTTGTTCATAGAACTCACAGAAGGAGTGCATGGAAATGTGAGCTTGGGAGATTCTTCTAAAATCCCTGTTGAAGGCAAAGGGAAGATCAAGATCTATCAGAAGGATGGTAAGAAATAATATATCTCTAATGTTTATTATGTGCCTAACATGAAAAGTAACATCATTAGCATTGGACAACTGCTTGAAAAAGGGTACATAATACATATGGAGGGCAACTCTCTTACTTTGAGAGATGCTTGTAGAAGGCTTGTGGCTCATGTTCAAATGACCAGCAATCGCATGTTCCCCCTTCACCTTAACACGCAGATTGAGAAGTGCCTCCATGGACTCGTGCAAAACGATACTTGGAAGTGGCATTTTCGTTTTGGCCATCTACATTTTAGTGGGTTAAAGCTACTATCTACAGCTCACCTGGTAAATGGTTTACCAATGATCAAGCCACCAAACCACATTTGTGAAGGATGCATACTTGGAAAGCAATCACGACTTTCTTTTCTTAGTGGCAAATCTTGGAGAGCAAAGGCATCATTGCAACTTGTTCACACAGACATTTGTGGTCCGTTGGAGCCCATTTCACTTGGAGGTAGTAGATATTTTATTACTTTCATCGATGATTTCAGTAGAAAGACTTGGGTTTACTTTCTTAAAGAAAAATCTGCTGCTTTAACTACATTCAAGAACTTTAAAGCTCTTGTCGAAACGGAGAGTGGCCACAAGATTGTAACTCTCCGATCTGACCGAGGTGGTGAATACACCTCAAATGCATTTCAAGAGTATTGCAGGGAACAAGGGATCAGGCATCAGCTCATGACTCCTTTTACACCACAGCAGAACGGGATTGCAGAAAGAAAGAATCGCACTATTTTGAATATGACAAGAACCATGTTGAAGGAGAAAGGACTGCCAAAACAGTTTTGGGCAGAAGCTGTAGCGTGTTCTACATACCTGCTCAATAGATGCCCAACGAAAAGTGTCAAGAATATGACACCTCAAGAAGCATGGAGCGGTTGTAAGCCTAGTGTGACACACCTACGTATTTTTGGGTGTCTAGCATATGCCCAAATTCCCGAGGCCAAGAGGAAGAAGCTTGATGATCGTGGTGAGAGATGTATCTTTATAGGATACAGCGAGGAGTCGAAGGCATATAAGCTCTACAACCCTCTAACAATGAAAGTAGTGGTTAGTAGAGATGTTGTATTTAACGAAGAAGAAATGTGGAGCTGGAGCGATAAAGAGACACCCAAAGTACAACCCGTTTTGGAGGAACTAGAAGAACCCTTACCAGAAGTTACACCACCAGGTGGACCACCATCTCCTCAATCTACTACACCTTTTACAGTCTAGAGAGGATCCCCGCCTTCTTTGGGAGGTACCAGCAATAGACCCTCCACACCCATCAGAATGAGAAATCTTAGGGAGATCTACTCACAAACAGAAGATGGAGAAACAAATCTCTTCTGCTTATATGCGGATCATGAGCCTCTCACCTTCCAAGAGGCCATAAAAGAAGATTGTTGGAGATCGGCGATGGAAGAAGAGATCCATGCCATAGAGAAGAATGATACCTGGGAGTTAACAACACTCCCACAAAACCAAAAGGCGATTGGTATCAAATGGGTGTACAAGATCAAGCGCACGACAGATGGTGAAGTTGATCGTTTCAAGGCAAGACTAGTAGCTAAAGGCTACAAACAAAAATATGGCATCGACTATGATGAAGTCTTTGCACCAGTTGCGCGACTTGACACAGTAAGATTGTTGATCTCACTTGCTGCTCATCACAGTTGGAAGATATACCAACTTGATGTCAAGTCAGCTTTCCTCAATGGCATTCTGGAGGAAGAAGTATACGTACAACAACCAGAAGGTTTCTTGGTAGAAGGAGAAGAGAGCAAAGTATATCGTCTGAAGAAAGCTTTGTATGGCTTAAAGCAGGCACCCAGGGCATGGAATGCACGCATTGATAGTTTTCTTCATCAAAGTGGCTTCACTAGATGTCCATATGAGCATGCTGTCTACATGAAGAAGAACTATCAGGGAGAATCTCTAATCATTTGCCTTTATGTTGATGATTTATTCTGCACAGGAAGTAGTGCTGAAATGGTCACTGAGTTCAACCAGTCCATGTTCAAGGAGTTCGAGATGACAGATAATGGATTGATGTCCTACTTCCTGGGCATTGAAGTAAAGCAGCAAGATGATGGGATTTTTATATCTCAAAAGAAATATATAAAAGAGATCTTAGAAAAATTCAAAATAGAAGGGTGTAATCCTGTAAACACCCCAGTATCAATAGGCACGAAGTTGTCAAAAGAAGGAGACGGAGAAGTCGTCGAACCAACTCTTTACAAGAGCCTAGTTGGAAGCCTGAGGTACTTGACAATCACAAGGCCAGATATTGTCAATGGAGTTGGGCTTGTGAGTCGATACATGGAGACCCCTAAGAAGTCTCATTGGCTAGCTGCAAAAAGGATCTTGAGGTATATTAAAGGCACACTCAATCTTGGTCTTTTCTATACTTATGGTGAATATGCACAGTTAGTTAGATATTCAGATAGTGATTGGGGAGGTGACCAAGATGAGAGGAAAAACACTATTGGCTATGTCTTTTATCTTGGGTCTACAACTTTTTCTTGGACATCCAAGAAACAAGGAATTGTTGCTTTGTCTTCATGTGAGGCAGAGTATATAGCAGTTTCATCCACTGTTTGTGAAGCGATATGGCTGAGAAATGTTTTGAAGGAATTGAATCATCCACAAAAGGAGTCTATAGTGATATTCGTGGATAACAAATCAGCTATAGAGCTCGCAAAGAATCCTGTGCAACATGGAAGGAGCAAACACATCGATACTCGGTTTCACTTTCTCAGGGACCATGTAAAACAGAAGACTGTGGAGCTGAAGTATTGTCATACCATGGAGCAAGTAGCTGATATTTTTACAAAGCCACTGTCAAATGAATCTTGCAGCAGACTAAGAGATTTGCTCGGTATGAGAACGTTTTGATTTGAGGGGGCGTGTTGGAAGTGGTCAAAGCAAAACCGTCCAAATTGATGGAATAAATGAGAGGCTATTTAGCTTCCAAGCTGATGGAATAAACAAGGACTCTTGGGTTCTGAAACGTAGAATAATTTTAGGTTATATTTCCTCAGTTAAAGGCCTTGTATTTTGTTTTTCATAGCCTATAAATAGGGCCTGTTTCTTTGCAGTTTATATAAAAGAAAAGTTGCTGAGTTATCAATTTTCTTGAGCAAACTGCTAGGGGAAAAACAGGGGCTTTGTTTGAAAACTCAGTCACCTACACATAGAAGTTTGAGAGCTTTGGTGGGCTGATTGGTATAGATGATGAAGTGGATTGACTCATCAGATTTAACAAAAGGATAGAGAAACACTAAAGACTCGGGAGGAATTTGACGACTCATGAAAACGAGAGAATACATTGGCATACTTTCTGAGAATGTAACGTGCCTAGAAACTTGAAGTTTATCTGCTATAGGATCATAACACGGATATGCTTTTTGTCCAACCCCATAACCCAACAATACACGTAAAATAGATTTTTTTGATAATTTATCACGCTTAACTTTCGGAAAAAGAACAAAAGATGTTGACGCAAAAACACGAAAATGAGAGTAATCAGGTATAGAGTGAAAAGGGAGCTCAAAGGTGAAACTCCACCAATGACTAAAGATGGTATCCAATTAATCACATAAACAGAAGTAAGAGTTGATTCCCCCCAAAAAAAATTTGGAACCAAAGATAGAAGTAACAAGGCTCATGTGGTTTCAAGGATATGTCGATGTTTTCTTTCTGTAACACCATTAGGTTGAGGGGTATCAATACAAGAGGATTGGGCAAGGTTCCTTGTGAAGTGAGATATTTTTTGATATCATCAGATTGATATTACATAGCATTTTTAGCACAAAACTTTTTAATGGTTTTTGAAAATTGGGTACATATCATGACAAAAAAATTCATATATACTTGAAACTGTTCTGAACTTGAATGTAATAAGTATATCTAGATATAATGTGAGTAATCATCGACAAAGATAACATAATAACAAGCACCCTCCATAGCTTTCACACGAGAAAGCTCCCAAATATTAGAATGTACAATATCAAATAGAGATAAAGAGAAAGAGTCACTTTTATAGAATGACACAATTGTTTCTTTTGCAAGTTTGAAATTGATACAATGAGAGGATAGTTCAGACTTAACATGACCTAATTCACAACTAGAAATCAAATACCTATGTCGAGGAACTGAAATATGACCTAATCTATTATGCCACAAGGAAAATTGAGAGGGTTGTTCAACTGAGTGAGCCACGAGAGGAACATGTAAGTTGTCCAAGAGAAAAAGTTTTCCAATTTTGTGGCCTGTCCCAACTTGCCTTCCCGTTAAGTGCTCCTAGATTTTACAGCTAGAAGGAGAGAAAATAATAGTGAGACCTTGTTGACGTAACTGAGCAACTGATAACAAATTCATGTAAATTTTTGGAACAAAGAGCACATTAGGGAAACAACACTAGTTAGAATAAACAATGGAACCAATGTGACTAGTTATTATTACAGAACCATTAGCTGTACGAATAAAAGGGGGATCAGAAATAGGACTAGGTGAATTTAATATATCAATATTAAAGCTCAAGTGATTTGACGCTTTATAATAAAAAAATCAGGAACTTGGATAAATACCTGAGATAGCAAAAAAAGCAGTGGCAGCAGAAGATTCAATACTCATACGAGAGAGGGCTTAGAGGATCATCTCTTGTAGAACTTTTCAAGAACAGCTAGTGTTTTTAGTTATACTTCAAGTTGTCCACTATGTAAGGAGGCCATGGTTGCTTGTAAGTCATGGTTGGATGAAAAACTTTTATTCTAGCCACCCTTGGACCAAAGAGTTGACCCGTTCCGCCTTTGGTTCAATCTCGAACTCGAAATGAATGAAAAAATAGTTTTTAAGGAAAAACTATTACTAGTTTTTTCAACTAGTTTTCTTCAATTTTAAAATCTAATTTTGAAATAATTTCAAACACATGGATCCATTACTATCTAATATATACTAAAAATGTGAAAAAAAAACTAGAATTTGTTTTGAAGAAAATTCACAAAAATAATATGTTTTATACGAGTTTTGTAATCCCAAGTATTTCTTGGTTAATCCCATTAACATGCCATAACTATAATCATATCTTGTTTGTGTTAAATCATGAATAATGACTCTCATACCACTGAAAGGACTCATGTAAAAAAATGCATTGGAATTAAAAATAGTTTGATTCTCTATCGCAATATCTATTCATATTTAATACAAACTGAAACCCTAGATCTATAGTGAAGATTAATGATTACCTATTGAAGCATGTTTTTAATAATTTTCAAGCTTTCTTAAAAAATCTTGAATCTTCAAATTTGAATTTTATCTTTACCCCGAGCTTCACAATTGTTTGGCCTCTATCAGTATCCATATGAATTGACAAACTTGAAAGATCTACCTCAACCATTAATCAACTAATAGAAAGAGAGATAGAGAGAGATGGTGTGAATTTTCTTGTGCTAATAAGAGAGTGCTATTCTCACCACCCACCCTCTATAGGAGGGATTTTATAGAGCCTTAAAAGACTCCAATCATAGTTTAGATTAGTTTCAATTATTCCATTGCTACAACTTTAATAATGTATCACCCAAGTGTAAGTTGTGCAAAGTAATACAATACTCGAAAGTCCGAGATTGTATTACAAGGAATTGTGAATGACTTAGAACACAAAGAAGAATTAAAAGAAAATTGCTTCGAAAATTGTTGGAATAGATTTGAAATCATAAAACAGTAAATTTTGGAATTAAAACATGAATTGGAAATACTAAAGTATCGGGGATATCCTTTCAATTCTATACATTAATTATTTATGATCCAATTTTTAAACTTAATTAAAAGTCAGCTGAGAAGTGATCCCAACTAATAATATTTAACGATGGTAATATTGAAAACATTAAAAAATATATTTGTTAAATTACCCAGATAAATCTAAGTATCTAATTGCAAAGCACAATCATTCATCGTGCCCAAAATCTGCGATGAATCAAGTTTTTCAACAAATAAATATTACTTTAATCCTAAGTAAGAAATCAATTATTTTATGAAAATTCTAATCAATTAATCAAAACATACAAAACCAGTTATTTGACTTGCAAGAAATCTCAAGTATTCGATGTGACACAACGTATCAACAAATTTTACAGAGCAAAAACTTTATTAAAATATATGAATTAAATAAAAAGGAACATTTATATATTAAAAACATTGGATCAAAAATAATACGGTGCTTTATTAAAATCTTCTCTCCTAACTTTAGTTAGAGACGTTAGCAATCTAAAAAAAAATAATAGACAAACTAAAGAAGAGGGGCTGAAGGTAGAATACCCCAAATCAAGGTTTACATGAGTTTATATAGGCATTTGGAACAAAAAAAAAAAAAACCTAATTAATATCAAAGCCTAAGATTACTTGGCAAACATCTCCTTTATTACACCTTATTGCTTTGGATCTTCTCTTCTTTACATATATGTCACTCAAATCTTTAACTCAACCAAAATACTTGCAAAAATAGACAATACTATAAAAAGAAGATAAAAACCAAAGCACATTAAAAATAATCATTTATCCCTCTACCTAATGTAATTGGCTACCTATTATTATACTAATCACGCAATATTCATGGCTAATTACCCATAACTACATAATGACTCATTTATTACTTATTAATTGTAATAAAGTCTCCAATTAACTCTTAATTGATTTTCTCTTCTTTATCCTTTAGTTTCAATCAATTTTATTGTGTATGATCTTATAGGTTCAAGCATACTTAGTTGTAGACATTCGATACTAACTTCAAGTAATATATCAAATTAGATCTCTTTCTAATTTAGTTTGAATTAGAACTTTTCTAATTTTACTTTTATGATGAACAATATATTTACATTAATTTCGTTCTTTGAATTTCAACTAATCATGGGTGACACCTAGTAATATATCATGATCAACATCTAGATAGCACGAAGTAGGTAAAAAACTCATTCAATCTACAGTTGTCATGCAATTCAATCATTTTATTACACAATGTCCTAATTGAATTACTATGGTATGAAATTACTGTCAAATCCCTAACTCAATCTTATGTGTTAGATCTTAGGACTATGACTCCTAATGATCAATTAGAAAAGATGCATTGGTCAAGGACTCCTCGAGTCATATCCTAGAAGATCACATAAGACATTCTCCCATTTATTAAGGGTGATAAATTTCATGTTGTACATTCATAAATTTTCATGTATATTCAACTATGTAGTATGATACATATTCAAGTTATATGGTTAGTATATGAATATGTTGTATAGTTAAAACATAAAAGTCCATATACAAAACAACCATGGTGTCTCAAATCTAAGGATTAGTTGTATAACTGTAACTTAAGATTTAACATTGACAAGTATGTAAACTGCATATGAAAAATCATATGTTAGTTAATAATTACATTCAGTGTACTTGTTCTGTAACAAGTGCCTACATACCTACTTCAGTGTCTCTACACTAGTGACTTGAGACGAGTTATCTCATTAAATATAAGCAAGCATAGTGTACATTAGTCTGTTTGGATAACATAGTGCTCACATAGTAATCCTATGACTATAGAAAACTTTAATAGTTAAATACTAAGAAGTATATGTCTTGTCTTCTCAACGCCTTGAGAAACCATCTTCTTAACTTATACTCTGTGGACTATATCCTATATATAAAAATGAAATAAAGTATAAACATGATAAATAAAGTTATCTCTTTTATTTAATTAAGTAATGAATTTTGTTAGTACAATCCCAAAACATAATCTACATGATTGGTCATATGGTATACTGCTAACATGTTTAACTCCTGATACCATGACAGTAAACCAGGTTAGTTGTAGTTCATGTTTGATAGACATTGATGAATTCCTCTTAAAAACTTTTGACTCGACACCAAGATTGCAACTTGGGTTTGGTTTGCTCCCTCTATTTGCAATAACCTGAAAGAAGAGCAAACACAAGACAGATTATTTTTCATTCTGTCTTTGAATGACCGGAAAAAAAGGAAATAAAAAAGGGTAAATTATACTTACACCCCTTGAAGTATCACCCTTTTTCCACTTTGCCCTCTTAGCTACCAGATTTCTCACGTTGCACTCTAAACTAACATTTTTGTTTCACATTGTACTAATCGCAAATGTCTGTTATCTTTTTAAATAAAAATTGCTGACATATCGGGATAAAGTGAAAAAAATTACATAGTTTGAGGGATAAAATGAAATAACCTTCCGTTAAATTTGTAACGGGCATTAATAGTTGGCGGGCTTTAATAATTGGGACAATGTAAAATTAATCACATAGTGGAGGGTGAAATGTGAAAAATATGATAATATAGGGGCAAAGTGAAAAAGGGTCATAGTTGAAGGCATCAAAGTGTAATTTGTTCTTAAAAAAAGTAAAGGAAAATAGATCCTTACTTTGCCGCATCAAGACTCACATTTCCACCTTTAATTCATTACATAATAAATGTTTGTAAACTCTGTTTTTCCTTTGAAGCCTAACCAAACTCTCGAGGGTGAATTACACTTTGACCCACCTCAACTATGAATTTATTCTCATATTGTCCCTTCAATTTTCATGTTTCTCATATTGCACATTCAACTATGTTATTAGTTTCACTTTGCCCCAATTATTCAAGTCTGCTATAAATTTTACGAAAAATTATTTCATTTTGCCACCTGAACTATGTGTTTTGTTTCAATTTGTCCCAGACATGTTGACAATTTCTATCCAAAAAATAATGGACGTTTGTGTTTTGGATAGTGTGAAATCAATTCAAGTAGTAGAGAGTACAGTGTGAAAAATGTAATAATTCAAGCGGCATAGTGAAATTAAGTCCATATGGGTCAAAATGTAATTTTCCCTTTAAAAAATAATCACAATAAGCTTATGATTTGATACATTCATTTTTTTCCTTCATGATGACTGATATATACCTTGACCAAGAAAAAAAAAAATCTGAACCCAAAATATTGCAAATTAGTTGTACTCATGAGCACAAGGGAACGCTGGCAACATGAAAGAAAGTTATTGATGCTTAATCCCCAAAGCAGTGGGGACGTTTCTGTCGCTGGGCATATAAAGTTTGAAAGCAAATTGAAAGGGAATTAATCAACCCAAAAGGTTGCTCAAGTGGTAATCAGGACGAGCTGTAAGTACAGATATCTTGAGTTCGAATCTTAATAACTCTTTAGGATCATATCATGAGAAATTTATTCTTCATGAATAACCTAGTTGTGGCGTTGATGCTCTACTTTTGACTGGATTGAGAAACAGATTAGTCGAGGTGTGCGTAAGTTAATCCGGACACCCTTAACTATTGAAAAAAAAAAAAAAGAGAAAGGGAATTCATCTTGCCCATGGCCTGATATGAGCCAAGTCATAAACCTTGGCGAGCAAAACTGCAAAATTGCTTGTGCAATTGGAACTGCAGGATGTGTAATCTTCAGAGTTGACATGTGCTGCAGCAGAAGTTAAATATAAGCACTTTTTTTTTTTGTTTAACTCAAATGATATTGAAAAGGAGTAATGCTACACAACTCAAATGAAGATGCATATATTTTGTGGATGAGTAGGTCCTCTCAACTTTTTCAGTGGAACCCACTCATCCAACACTCATTCAAGTGATGATATGCATTTGGATTCCAATATTTGGGTTTCATTTAAGTTGTGTAACATTTCCATTGAAAAGAGACGGGTCTTACCCATATCTAAGGTTGCTCCATTATGATGTATGCATTAAAAGTTAGAGTTACAGAAATAACTTCTCTGCATGTGAGGGTAAGACTGTGTATATCTGATTAGGGGTAGCAATTGAATTATGTTCAAGCCGTGTTGGATTTGTACCGGATAATAATAAATTCTAACCTAACCTATTTCATTAACTGTGTCTGGTGTCTTGATACTAATCCGACCTATGTATTATTGCATCTACGTTGGAATTGACCTGTATAGTCTGTGAAATAAAATCCAAAACTAATGTGATGGAGAGTTTTATTTGGTTGCCAACCTATTTTACTTGTGAACCCACGGATTGACATATATTTGATGGTCAAGTAGGGACAAATTGGTAGTTTGGCAAGCAAATCCTGTCGGTTGGCTTGTGTAACCCACCCCAGAGATGGTCATGTAGCCGCGCAAACAGTCACTGTTCAAACCAGGTCATGGAATAACCCTAGTCAGATTTGTGTCGAGAACTAGTGAACCCTAACCTACGGTGAAAATTTGCGACTCTTACACACCCTCCACTGATTCCATTGTGGCGGATTACCTCGTGCACTGAGTCACTTGTTTAACTCAATGATAAAAAAATATATATATATATATATATATATATATATATATATATATATATATATATATATATATATATATATATATATATATATTGAAGAGATCAAAGCTACAAAAAAAAGAGCACACAGAACTTACAGACAGAGGGCCACATCCAAAATAAATGTAGGGCTGGTAATAGGAAAGCATTTTGGATGCCAAACGGCTCACTGCATGTACTGTGCTGACACGAAACATTCGTTTCTTCTCGTATCTGTGTTGTGTAAAGTTTTGGTTTAGTTCGGAAACAAAAATATTTTAGAAACATAATAAAAACAGCGAAAAAAAATAGATGTTTTGAATCCGAAACATTCAGATTTTTTTTTTTGAAACAATCTCCGATTCTATTATGTTTTGATCGTTTCGGAGAAAATAATACGAAATTTTGATCCTCAGAACTACTTTGGGCATTCTTTGTAGGTAAAATAAGCCAATTGAGGAGATTCTAAATATGCACCAAGTACCTTTTAAGTGCTGAGGCAATTTCATTAGCCAGGCCAACATCAGAGCTTCTTTTGGAAACCCTCTCAAGCTCAAGTATAAGTGGGTAACAATCCTGCAAAAATTGCCACTAAAATCATCATTAATTCGACAGGGATATTTTTGAAGTTTCCAGAGATTGATTTAGACAATAGTCGACCCCAAAAATGATGGAGGCAAGGCTTAGTTCAGTTGAGTACATTTTTGGAGTACTTGAGAAAAGAATATTCTTCTAATTGTTTTTTCCGTTGACTATTGTGATATGACTATTAATCAGTCTTCTCATCTCTAGGTCAGCTAATTCCTAACAAACTAGGCATCTTCTTCTACTTTAGCCAAGTTAAAAAAAATGCTAGTGAGATATAATAGGCCGGCCGATGGAGGGCCATTCCAGACCAATTATAAACAATAGGGTAAAAATCATAATTGGTCCCTGAACTTTTAATTGTTCCAATTTAGTCTCTCAACTATAAATTTCATCTCAATTAAGTCTTTCCGTCCATTTTTACCGTTAGATCAAATGGAGACTAGTCCGATCTGATCAATTTCCACTTTCAGATCATGTTTTCATTTGATCTAACAGTAAAAATTGATCAAAAGGACTTAACTAAGACGAAATTGAAAATTGAATGAATAAATTGGGACAATTAAAAGTTCAAGGACCAAATTAAAACTGAAGTCATAATTTAATGACTAATTATGAAATTTAGCCTAAATAATATTCTCGATGCACTGACCTTATTGTGAATTGGACTAGAACCACCTATTGAATAGAGAACCATTAGGAGTTTCCATCATATTGATCTTGTCTAATGTACTAGAGATGAGATGTGTTGAGATATAAATATTTAAGTTATTTTCTCTGGATAATTTAATCTTGTGGAATAGAGGATGATTTAACAAGATGTGCCTAAACAATAACACACCTCAATTGCCATGCAACCTCCTTGCCCAAGATTTGGCTGCATAGGATGAGCAGCATCACCCAACAGGGTCACATGTCCAATTCCCCAGGAATATATCATGTCTCTGTCATAAATGTCCCTCCTTAAAATCATATCCTCCATTGTTTCTGAAATTAATGTATTCACTTCACTGCACCAACTCTCGAATAGTTTTAATAGTCTCTTTTTTTTACCTGCAACAACAAAGATTATAATTTTTTTTTTGGGGTGAATAACACTCTGTACCTTAACAGATCTTCAGATTCTCAATTTATACATTAAAAAAAATTATAATTTCTAGATTGACCCTTGATCAGATAAAAATGTATCAATGTGATCCAAAATCACACATTTGTTGCTTACTCGACAATTTTTTGTTTTGAAATCTTTTAAAATTTCTTATTTCTATGCTAAGTAATCTAGATATTACTCAAGTTCAAGTATTTAATATAATTTTTTTTGTTAAATTTGATTAAAATGGACCAAATTGCTACCTTTTTATGTAGCCAAAGGATTAATTTGGAAAAGAAGTAGGGATATTTTGAGTGTAAAACAAGAAAATAAAAATCTTTCGAGGAGCAAAGTGTTATTTGTCCTTATTTTTTTTTAAATGAGGAATTCATATGCGTAATCGTCTAAAATAGAAGAAAATATTCAATGTAGTGGTTACACCATGTCAGCACTGACACATGGTATAATCATCTAATGATATGCTAACTAGTAGAGAGGTGAACCCCAAAAAATGGAGTTCACTTTACCCACTTGTTTATTTATTATTGAATGGTTATACCATGTGTCAGTACTGATGTGGTGTAACCGTTATATATATTGAATATTTACTCCTAAAATAGAGTTGTTGCAAACCTCGACTTTTTTAGAATAAGTCCGAGCCAATTGCAATATTGGGTCCGCTTGAAGTTGGCTTAAAACCTCAGTTTTGTTTTGGTTTTAGAGGAAAAGAAGCCGGGTCCATTTGGACCCGGACTTATTGGACGGCTATTCCATAAGCTTTTTCGGTAAAAACAACTTTTATCAGCACCAAGTAAAAACTGAAAAATGGGGCTTATCCAAGGAGTTCCAAGGAAAAATCGATTTTTTCAAAAACACTTTAAACGGTTCCAAGAGTTTTTTGAACTCTTACTTTTTCATTTCACTTTTCAAACTTATATTTTGAATCCAAAAATGTCAGCTCCAAACGGGCTCATTGTCGTGTAATTAAATTAAGAGATACTTGCCTGAAGAAGGATCAGAATTCATGGCGTGCTCTTTATGGAATGCATACCACTGCATCTTCCCCTTTCCCACATCCACAGCAACAAAATATTGGTTCGATCCCAAGAATACCCGATACCTTCATGGCAAAGCACCAGAATAACATGTTTCTCACATCAGACATTCAACTGTCACAAATTTGACGAAAAATTATTTTATTTTACCCCTTTAACTATGTGTTTTGTTTCACTTTGTCTCAGACATGTTTTGACAATTTTCATCCAAAAGATAATGAACGATTGTGATTAGGACAGTGTGAAACAAAATACAAATAGTTGAGGAGAAAATGTGAAAAATGCAATAGTTAATGGGAGAAAGTGAGGTTGAGTGAATAGTTAATGGTGTCAAAAGGTAATTTTCCCACATGCAAATTAAGCTTTGGAAAAGGCTCAACCATAGAGGACAGTTTCTCAAATAGTTACATTCAAATTAGGGGTGTAATTTGGGCGGACCAACTCGAATTCAACCCGAGCCCAACCCAAAAAAAAATAGGGCTTGGGTTAGAATTTTTAATACTTGGGTTAGGTCAAGGCAAAAAAAACCTCAACCCGAATTGAATTCGGGCAAGCCTTGGGTTGAGGCCTCAACCCGAATATTAAAATGGGGTTGAACTCAAATATACATAAATATATAAATATATTTAACTAAAGTTAGTATTTATCTTCACTCTTCAGAGTCCAGACTTTCACTTCATTTCAAGTCTTTAGCCCTGCGCCTCCATCACTCTCAGATCCCTCTCTCACTCGTCACTCGTCTCTCATCTGGTCTCAAACTCTCAGCCTCCCTCTCTCACTCGTCACTCCTTCCTCTTTTATCAACCCAAATTAAGTAACCTGAGCCCAACCCGATTTTTAACCCGAAAATAGCCCAAATTAAGTAACCCGAATTCAACTTGTGACCATTCGAATTAAACCCGGGCAGTACTCGAGTTGAGGTAGGGTTAGGGTGAGGGTTGAAAATTATATACCTAGGGTTAGACTAGGGTTGACCTCTCAAGCCGTTCAACACGCCCGAATTGCACCCCTAATTCAAATAAATTGAATTTCATGCATACCCAATACAGTCAATATATGGTGGTGTAAAATTTGTTAATCCACTATAGCATGTATAATTTGAATATATTGCTTCTTGTGCCCCAAATAGTTTCGAACGTACCTACAAAATCACAAAACAAAGCTTAGAAATTGATCGGAAGAAGAAGAAGAATCAGTTCATTAAAGCAATATACAAAGAGAGACAAGTAAAAAAATTGCATACATCTGACCAGATCCCATCCGCCCCAACCAAAATATCGCCTTCATATTGCCGTCCATCTTCAAGGATCACTGTGACCTACACCATTGTGACCTACACCATTGTATAAGGGGTTGGAACTGATCGAATACAGATTATCTTGACTACATATAAAACTTATATGGTACGTCGACATTTCAATTTTAATTCCAACCTTGTTACAGTCTTCTACGAAGTCCACAACTTTAGAGTTGGTACTCACAGTGTCTTGTCCTACTGCATTGAATAAGATGTCCTGCAATGCCATTCTACATATTACTTGAGTAATAGGAAGCCCCCTTTCCATAGCAGGAGTCCAAAGATCAAACTTGGCTAACCTGAACAAAAGGTAAGGAGGCAATTATAACTATGAAAAACAAAGTTCAAAGCTTATCATTGAGAGTAAAAAGAAATCCATACAAAATATGTTTGATGAGATTATTCATTGGCTACTATCGTATTCTCTAACAATTGTGCAACTATTACTAATTTTGCATGTATTTATATCGATTTGGAGATACAAGTCAAATTTCGTAGTTAAAATTCCGGGTTCAATTTCTGCTTCCGCCCCTGTATGTGACAAGATGATGTATAAGTCAAGAACAGACACAACTTGCAAACAGTATAGTCAAAATTCAGATAGGATCATACCATTTCCCTGAAAGTCCATCGGCAAAGCCATTGATCCTATTGCCGGTAATGCAACCAGCTGCTTCCACGATCTGCCTCGCGACATCCTTATCAATGGCTTCCAACACTGCCATGGCATTACTTGACAGTTGAATCGGACCACGATCCCTACCCTCACCTCTCACTGCACTCAATCCTTTCTCGAACACCTTCACGTCGAATCCTCGGTGTTTCGCTGCCAGAGCCAGTACTAGCCCCCCAATACCACCACCAGCTATCAAAACTCGCAGCCTTTTATTCTCATTCTTCTCTTCACACCTTATACTAACTTCTTCACTCTAAATTCAAGTGATCTAATACAATGCTGGTGGTGGCTACAAGAACAGAGGTATTGAAGAGAAGCCATGGACTAAGAACAGAAGTTTCTCTGATGTATGGTCTTATGTTTGGTATACATTGGTGTTGGAGATGAAACCAAGTCAATCATAATATTTTTGTAACTTGTTTGGGCAAAATATAAATTTTAGTCCCCAAATTATGTTCTTTGTGTCGTTTAGTCCCTAATCATTTAACTGTACCAATTTGGTCCCTCAGTTATTCAAGTTGTATCACTTTTGTCTAATCAAAAATGGCGGTTTCAATTGAGTGATAGAGATGGTCATTTATATCTCACGTAACCACACTTGGAGGGCAATTTTTGGAAACACAAGGGCGTAAAGGGACACCAATTGCAAATGTAAAGGACCAAATTAACACAAATTAAAAACTAAAGGAATTAAGTGACACAACCGAAAGAATGAAACTGAATTCACGCAAAACGCATACTTTAGGGACTGCTATTATATTTTTACCCAATTTGTTATTATGTTTAGTGATTTTATTATTAATAAATTATTGAGTTGTAGTTCCCCCATGATAAATCTAGATGCTTTGGAGTATTTTATTATAAGTAAGATTCTTTTAAGCTTCTAAGTCTTCTGTTTGTAGGGGCAAGAATACATTTTAGCTTCGGCAGTTTCTTCCATCCCATTCTGCTTCATTGTTTTGTTACTTCAAGATTGACTTTGATCAATTGATTGTGTCATGATTTTATGTGTACTTGATTAATTTATAGCAAGTAGCATCAGAATTATGACGGACAACCTGCTTTGAATTTTCCAAGTGATGTACTGTACCCATACTGATGATGGCTCTTAAACAAAAATATAATAGATTTTTGTAGTTGGTGCTACAATGTCACAATGGCCCAGGTTTTTTTGAAATAATTTTTTTTTATAGCAGGTGTATACACCATAACAAAAAAACGCATTTTTGAAAAAAAAAATAAAATTTAACAATAATACTATCACAAAAAGTTTATTTGTTGTTTTAAATATTATTTAAGACAGATCGTTGCCGCTATAAAAATTTTTTTTAGACTTTATGGCAGCTATTGTGGTGGCATTTCAAAAAAAATACGGTAATTTTTAGTCAAAGGTTAGACAGGGTGCCATCAAATTTTGTTTGACCTTCGTGAATTTCTCGAATAATGTCAGAATATTTAGCTAATCAACATAGTTGTTGGCTGTTCTCAATGTTTTTGCTGTAGACCCTGTGCTAATTCAATATTCTTCTTTCTTTGAAAACTGTTGAAAAAAAGAAAGAAGATTAAAACAGACACTTGACTTGCATAAACCAATTAAGAGTCTCACAAAGAAAAAGGGCTTCCTTCTTGTTTAATGAATTTTTTTCGTTATTGTTTTCGAAGGCAAAAGAGATACATCAAGTGTCAATACTACATGGGTAAAATAAACTTTCAGAAAGATATATTTATGTAAACTCAAATAATAATAATATTTTGGCTGTCAAATCATAAGTTTAATTCTAATTGACGGGTCAAGTCCAGATCAGACCCAACTCAGAGGCCCAGTTCAGAATAACAGATTAGGCCCACCTCAAACATACAAGTCAAACTCACCACATGATGGAGGAAGATATGTGAGGTCAGTTGCGCCATCTTGAGAGACTCAGTCTACAACTGTAACACGAGGAGATTTCTGTGGGACGCAATCATTGGGTGCATGATGTCACCTCCACAGAAATGTCTCGTTTGTTACGAGAATGACGTCTCAATCTATTAAGAGGCGCCTATAAAATGTAAGTCTCACCTACACAAATGGGACATCTCTTACATATCACTCACATCTGAGCACTTTACACCCCTTAAATAATAAAACACTCAGGTCATCATAGCCATTAACAGTAGAGTAGATCACCCTGACCGAACCACTTAAATGCAGTAAATGTTTTATTGTATTTAATACTTGACAGGTAGTGCATAAACACATTTTGTGTATCATTAATTTGGCGCCGTCTGTGGGAATGACTTAGTTTTCACCCTACTATCCTTTTATTTCTTCCTATTCTCTTTTCATTTTATGGTTATTACAACTAGATCCATGAACCAACAAGTGGAAAACAATGATACACCACGTCACGACGAGGTCCCGCCCCTACTAGTAAACCTCGTCGCTATGGCGAACCCCGTGGTCGGACAACAACTACTAGAGACAATGCAGCTGTTGGTGAACCAAAACCAATAGATCTTCTAGTTGATGCTCGTCGGGCAACCTCAAGGAGTCGTGCCCTAGCCCCTAGGAGGGGAAGCACCCCAAGCACTTTGCCCAAGGCGCCCCCTTGCAGCGCTAGGGCATCCCTCCTCAGCACCAAGGCGCTTCGGCTCTCCTTCCTCACATGCCATATCCATTCTCCCATGCTGGTGACCCTCCTATCCAAGAAGATGAGGGGAAAAAACTAGTACGTGGACCAAAGCCACTACAATGACCATTCAAAAGGCGCCACCAACCACTGAGACGAAAAAATTAAAGAAGTGCAGAACCAAATTGGCGATGTCATCAACGCCATGAAGGCGCGAGGGGCTGAAACAGTCGAGTACCTGCATTTTGTTGTTGATGTGGTCAACTATCCTCTCCCCCCAAAGTTCAAGATGTCAACCATGAAAGCTTTTGATGGCTACAAAGATCCATTGGACCACATCGACACCTACAAATCCCTGATGCAGCTGCACAACATACCAAACGAGATCATGTACAGAGTTTTCTCTATCATCCTCAAGGGATCTACTTGCCAATGGTTCGTCAAGCTTACCCTAGCTTCTATTGACTCTTTTGCTGAACTAAGCAAGTCATTAATCTCACACTTCATTGGGGGACGCCAACACTGGAAGCCTATCACCCACCTGCTCAGCATCAAACAGGACCGGGATGAAAGTAGAAGCAATTACCTTACTCATTTTAATGAGGAGGTCCCCCAAATTGAAGAACCCGATGACAAAGTCGCCATGACGGCCTTCACAAAAGGTCTACGCTCATCCAATTTTTAGTTTTGAAGCACCGCCAAAGAACATGCTAGAATTGCTATCAAAAGCTCAGAAATACATGAACACTGAGTATGTCATCAAATCCAGGCAAGTTGAGTCCTCACCTATAGGGAAATACGAAAAGTAGAGACAATCCTAGGGGTGTAACTTGGGTTGGGCAACCCGAGCCCAACCCGAAAAAATTAGGGCTTGGGCTAGGGTTTTTAATACTTGGGTTGGGCTTGGGTCAAAAAACTTCAACCCGAATTCAATTTGGGCCGGGCTCAGGTTGAGGCATCGGCAACCCGATTTCAACCCGAACCCGAATTCAATTAGTGTGATAGTGTGATGTTTTAAGTTTAATATTTTTATGAGTCTAATTTCTATGTTTTCTGGGATTATACTTTGAGATTACTAGTTTTTTGGTGTGAAAACAGATAATCAATAATCGTGCACTGTTATGAATGAAATATATGGATTGTTTTATGAATTTGTAATTATTCCCCCCCTCTCTCTGTCTCTCTTGCAGTGAACCCGAATTCAACCCGAGCCCGCCCGAATTAAATTCGGGCTGGGCTTGGGTTGAGTTTCTCAACCCGAGGTAGGGTTAGGGTTAGGGTTAGGGTTAGGGTTGAAAATTATATACTTAGGGTTGGGCTAGGGTTGACTGTCTAACCCGCCCAACCCGCCCGAGTTGCACCCCTAGACAATCCTAGCAATTTCAGCATTTATTCGAAATATTACTCACCTTGAGAACTATGATTTCATCCATTCAGAATGAAGGTTGTCCTTTCCCACGAATGGAACATGGTACATGAAAATTCTATTTCTTCACTAATTTGTGGTTGAAATTGAAATTCTACAGAAAACAGACATTTTTTAGGGAAATTCGGTGTCCAAACCACTGTAGGCAGTTTGATTCTGGTAGATCTCAATAAAAATACCAAGATTCAAATTTTCTTTTTGCCTTAAACGGACAACTGAGCGAAAAGTTATGGCCATTCAGAGTTTTGCCACTTCTTCATGCTTTTCTCATATTCCATCAGCGTCCAGGCGTCAACGCTAGCACCCAACGCCTAGGTGCCAAGGCCCAACGCTTGGGCGCCCGCGTGCGAACAACGCCCAGCGCCCTCTGGCTACCCTCACTACCATTCCAGCCTCCTCTTCATCTCTTGGGAGAAAGTCTCTCGAGTCACCAAAACATCGGCCAAACTCTGCCTCTACTTTCACGCAAGCAGCCTCGACCTCAAGAGGTGCAACTATTTCGTGAGCCACCAACAACTCATCCTTTATACCCCCGTTGTGTTTATCTCTACCTCATCGGAGTTCAACTGCTAAAAGAAGACAAGGACAAGATTTATTACTGATGCCATCTCCCATAAATCTCATTGGGCTCGGGGCATAGGGGGAAAATGACAGGGCAAGCTTAGACCAGGCCTAGATTAGAGGCCCAGTCAAGAATCACAGACTAAGCCCACCTCAACACATACAGGGCAAGCCCACCACAAGATGGAGGAAGCTAGGTCAGGTTAGTCACGCCATCTTGAGAGACTCAGTCCATAACTGTAACAGAATGAGATATATGTGGGACGAAATCATCGGGTGCATGACACCACCTCCACGGAGCTGTCTCACCTGTTACGAGAATGATGCTACCTCCACCAAACTACCTCACCTGTTACGAGAATGACGCCTCAATTTGTTAGGAGGTGCTTATAAATTGTAAGCCCCACATACACAAGGGGGCATCTCTCACATATCACTCATATCTGAGCACTCTACACCTCTTGAGCAATAAAACACTCAGAACATCATAGTCGTTCACAGTGGAGTAGGTCACCTTGACCGAACCACTTAAGTTGTGTTTTGCTTGTGTTGTCTCTCCTTCTTTATTACAACATTTAATACTTGAGAGGTAGTACATAAACATATTTTGTGCATCATCAGTAATTATTTCAGCTTTCACTCAGAATTTCCCTAGGAGTGACACAGATAATGTTTGTTGATACTAATCAAAGTATCTATTGTATTACGTGTAGGGGTGGAGCCAAATTTTTTTTTTAGGGTGGGCACATTAGCATGTTTAATTTTTTTTTAATTGATCGTAGAAGTTCATAAATTCATAGAATCCACCCACCGCGAGGAACACACAATGTCGAATGTTATTGCACTTTAACCAAAAAAATGATAAAGAAGAGCAAAAGAAAAAAAATAAGAAATCCCTCTTGATGTTGGACATGAGAAATAGAAAAATATCAAGTGATGTTGGCGGCAATGTGTTCGTAGCTCTTTTTGATACAAATTCAGTCCATAAACTAACAAAGAAATCAAAATCTAGCAAAACCAAACATATAAAGAAATCAGATGAAAAACTCCTAAATGCAATATAAGTAGTAAAATCTTCCACTATAACTAAGTAGGTACACCACATCAAAATATACCAATATGAAATCGACCTCTAGCAACAAAGCAAACAACTTTGATACGAATAGAGAGATATCAAGAAAAATAATTGCAACAACACCCAAAAATAAACATAGCCCTCAAATCATCAAAAATATCCAATGCCTCCCAAAAACATAAATGTCAATTTACCTTGATGGTTGCGTTTCACTTGCTCCTCTGATGGGTGGGTGAAGATATGGAGGAACCTATATGGCCAAAGCTCACATGCACTCTCCATGACCTTAAATGACAAGTTGGTGAAGATATTGAATGTTTCAAAAACTAAAACTGTGAAACCAAGTGGAGCTTCAATGTGCACATCATAGAAGATTCCAAGAGCATACATTTTCCCCTAAAACAGGAAGGAGTAAAGTATAATAATCAAACTTCCATATGAAAACAGGTTCTCCCTATTACGTTGCTCTAGATAAATCATGTATGACTGACTCGTAAGACGAATTTCTTGATGACCAAAAAAGTCTAAGCAATGCAAAATTCTATATATATACTAGTTATTTCCCGCGCCTGAAGGCACAGAGTAATAAAAAAATGGTTAACAATAAACATATTTGTATTTACACCCAAAATTAAATCATAAAAAAAAAAAGAAGAGAGAAAGAAATATAAGCACCGGTTGTAGTGGGGATGAACGGTAATAGTGATGGTGGGCGAAAGTAGTGGTGGTCGGAAACGGTGATGATTGTAATGGGTGGCGACTACTGTGGTGGTAGTGGCAGCCGTGGGTTGCAACGGTGATGGTGATGGTGGGTTTTGGGTGACGATGGTGGTAGTAGCAGCCATGAGTGACAGCGGTTGTGGTGGGGGGTGTGGGTGATGGTGGTTGACAGTGATGGTGGTGGGGGTGACGACAGTGGTGGTGGGCGGTGACGATGGTGGTAGTGGATGACGACAGGTACTTCTGAGCGACAGTGTGATGGGTGGTGGCGAATACCGGTGCTAGTGGTGGTGTTGGTAGGTGTGGTGGAGGTGGGTGACGACAGTGGTGGCAGATGACGAGTGGTGGTAGGTGTGGTGGGTGACAATGGCTGGCGACGGCGGATGATGATGGGTTGTGGTAGTGAATGGCGGTGGGTGATAGTGGGCAACAATAGTAGTGGTGGGTGTTGACGGTGGGCGACGGTGGTAGTAGTAATAAATATACAAATGAGATGACGATGGTAGTGGTGGTGACGGTGGTAGCAATCTGTGGTGGGTGGCGATGGTGGGGTGGGGGTGGCAGAGGTGGAGGTGGAGGTGGGACAGCGGTGGTGGTGGTGGTGGAGTGGTGGCAGCAGCGGTGGTAGTGGCGGTGGAGGTGGTGGTGG
Source organism: Ilex aquifolium (assembly GCA_951799425.1). Classification (NCBI taxonomy): domain Eukaryota; kingdom Viridiplantae; phylum Streptophyta; class Magnoliopsida; order Aquifoliales; family Aquifoliaceae; genus Ilex; species Ilex aquifolium. The sequence goes on from OX637395.1 coordinate 7,127,686, forward strand.
GTGGCGACAGTGGTGGAGGCTATGGTAGGGGTGGTGGTGGTGGTGGTGGGGGCGGTGGGGGTGAGGCAGTGTCAAACACTAATTTTTTATTTTTTTTAAAGTTTTTATGAAAAGTTATAAGTCTTAAAAACACTTTTAAAAAGTCATTCCAAACATACCCTTATAAGTCTATTTCCCCTACTAAATTTGGGGTGTTAATATTAACTATTGAATTAATTTTAAAGTAAAATTTAAAGAGATCTCAACCGCGAAAAACAAAAATTATTTTGTTTATCTTTTGAAATTTGAATTGTATTGTATTTTATTTTATATATATATGTATGTGTGTGGTGACAAATACAATCATATCCTTTAATTAAAGGGATCGATACCTAAAGTTAAGAATTCTCCACTGATAACACAATTTAGATCCATTAGTTTGTGCAATGGTTGGTACAAAATCCTAGCTAAGCTCTTGGTTACAAGACTGAGGCCATTTCTAGATTGTTAGCCCTAATCATACCAGGAAGACTGACCCTAGATAATGTCATTATTACCCAGGAAATTTTACATTCTTTTAAAAAAAAAATTGAAAGGAGAAAAATGCAAGTATGATTGTTAAAATTGATTTGGGGAAAACATATGACAAAATTCGTTGGCATTTCATGCATCAAACATTACAGGAATTTTAATTTTCCTCAATCTTGGATTGACATCATTATGAGTTGTGTCACATGAATCTCCCTCTCAATCCTATGGAATGGTTCCCCTTCCCCATTGGACCTAGTTTCACCCAATAGGGATCTAAGAAATGCTCAATAATTTCTGTAAAATATCTCGATTAAAGGTAAGCCTAACAAAATCAAGAAATTTTGTTTCCCCTAATTTCAATAAAGCACAAGCTAGAGAACTGAGTAGGAATAGTGGAATTACCCTTACGGATGACTTAGTGAAATAGTTAGGAATCCCTCTTCTGCACAGAAGACCTTCTAAAGACCACTGCAACTATTTAGTTGAAAGAGTCCAAAATAGATGGAGTGGTTGGAAGATGAGGACATTATCCATGGCTGGGAGAGCCAACTCGATTCAAGTTGTAACCTTAGTTATCCCTATGTATGTAATGCATAGGGGTGTCAATCATATCGGGTTAAACAATTACATATCGAGTTAAATAGATGACGGGTGAAAAAGAAGTAAACTCATATACGACACATTTAATAAATAGGTGAAAAGTCTCAACACAAACACGAACCGTTTAATAAACGAATAACACGATACGACTCATTTAATTTCAAAAAAATTATATCAACAAATTTTAATACTTTATTTTTTTTTACTGCTAGCTGTACTTACCTCAAAAAAGAAAAATTTTCAGTCAAATCTCACATAAAAGTCAGACTTGAAGGCTAGAAAAAAAAAGCAAGAAGCCACTGTCTTTTATAGGCAAGTCAGCCCTCCCCCATCTCCCCTCATTTGCCAATGTGGGACAAAAACAAAAGACATTGGTTTGTCTTTGTCTTTGAACTAATCCCCATCTCTCCTCCTTTGTCTTTGAATTACTGTTTTACTTTTTTTTTTTTTATGTATTGATTTATTTACTTCTTTTTTCTGGCTAATTTTTTAAAATAATTATTAATTTATTATTATATTAATTTTATTTAAACGGGTAAACGTGTGATAAACGGTTTGACAGGTCTCACCCGAACACGACCTATTTATTAAATGTGTCTGGCGGGTCAACCCGTTTACTACCCAAACCCGTTAAGATCTTACTCAAACTCGCTTAATTCGTGTCAGTTAATCGTGTCGTGTCGGATTTTGACAGGTCTAGTAATGCATACATACCAATTGGATCCCCCAATCAACATGTGACCAATTAGACATATTGAACAAATTTTTTTTGTGGGGAGATTTTGATGAAAGGAAGAAAATACACCTCTTAAATTGGAATAGGGTGTGCACCACTAAATCTAGAGGAGGACTAGGGTTAAGAAAAAGCAGTGAGAGTAATATTTCTCTTTTATCTAATCTGGGTTGAAAAATTAATGAGAATAATAAAGCTCTATGGGTGGAAGTAATCTAGAAGAAATATGTTGAACAAAACCTCAGAACATGGAAAAAGAGTATTGTAGCCTTTCCCAGATGGAGAAAATCTTGAAAACTCAGAATATATTAGAAAAGGGCACTAAATGGATAATAGGAAATGGAGAGAATATCTCTTTTTGGACAGATTGGTGACTGGGAAAAGCACCACTGCATCAACTTGTCCAAGCTCCTCACTCAGCTAACCTCCAAAAGCACTATGGCATATTTCATTGATCAGGAAGGTAAGTGGAAAATGTCAGAGACAGGTATGCTACTTCCCCCATATCCGTTGGAAGAAATTGAATTTTCCCCTTTACCTACTGTTAGTGAATGCCAAGATACAACTTCTTAGGGCCTAGCAAACAATGGGAAGCTTTCCTCTAAGGTGGTGTATATGCCTTTAATACAAGATGAGAGCCCCGCAATCCACTATCAATAACTAGGAGTGGATTTGGTAACTAAAAATCTCTCAGAAACTAAATTCTTTCCCGTGGCTAGTTCTTAATGATAGACTCCCTTCTAACCAGTTAAGAGCCACAAGAAATATTATTAGTGATGCGAATTGCACAAGGTGCAATAATCCAATAGAGTCGACAATTCACATTCTAAGGGACTGTCAGAAGGCCCAGGAAGTCTGGAATGTCTTTCTTGACCATCAAGAGAGACATGCTGAACTAACCATGAACCTTCCAAATTGGATCCTTAAGAATGTGAAGGATAATGGTAAGGATTATTGGAGAGATATTAAGTGGTCTATTGTGTTTACTAGTATAATTTGGAATATCTGGAAGGATATGAATAAGGCGTGTATTAAAAGGAGCAAGACTGACCTCAGGATGGTAGCCAAGAATGCTTGGTTCCTTGCAATAGAAACTAACAATGCTTTCCTTATCATAGATAATACCAGTTTGGTTAAATGCATGAAACTTATTGGGTGGTCTTTTCCTCCAACAGGTTGGCTCAAGATGAATACGAATGAGTGTTCCAAGGGCAATCTTGGATCTATTGGAGGGGGAGGACTTATTATAAATGATCAAGGCATATGGATAGCAGGGCTTTAGGGAAAACATAATGTAGTGGTGGAGACAGACTCGTATGAAGCTTTCCACTTGATTTCCCTATCACAGGAGGAAAGGCATCCTAGCAGGGCACTGATCAACAAATGCAGAGAGCTGCTAAGGATGACTAGCAGCCAAATCCATCATGTCTTGCGTGAGGGGAACAAGTGTGCCCATATACTGGCCAACTTGGGAGAACAACAACTTGATAGACTCGTTATTCTGAGGGACCCCCAGTAGCATTAGACATCCGCTACAGACAGATCTGTCTGGTGTAGCTTTTGCTAGGGAGCTATGAGGGCTTCAGTTTTACTATTCTACTGTACCAAAAAAAAAAAGCCATCGACATAAATCAAAAGATCAAATCTTGTCCATGATTTTAGCTAATTAATTTGATTTACCAATCACGAAATATCCTATAAATCATGGTATATATATCGATCTTCAATAGTGTCTGACGAAAAAAAAAAAACTACTAGTAGTTATGGCCTCTATCAATTCTTTATACTATTTTTTTTCTTTGATAAGCAAAGATATTTTTACACTACAGGGGAGGGGAGGGAAAGGGGAAGGGGAAGGGGGACTCGAACCATCAACCTGCCACTCTATTATAGAGGGCTTCAACCATCTGAGTAGGGCTTCGGTCCTATCAATTCCTTATACTAAGATATTTGACTTTGGATATAAGTAGTCACTGCGAAAGTTGAGGCAAAGAAAGGGAACTAGAGTTTGGTCATTTCCTCACCAACTGTTTCCTTAACAGCAAAACATGTTTTAATTTTTGTCATTCAAACATAGGAAAAAGGTTGGCAAAAGAAAATTATGATTGTGTTATTCTCAATGGATTTTCCTTCACTTCTTCATTTCCTCCTACAAGACTACAATATATGAACGACATCTACATGTCCCACCACATAAAAATGTCTTGAGTTTCAAAGAACATACTGAAGACCAGTTATCATAAAATCAAATCTTGTAACATATGTTATATCACATCTGATCAACTCTGTTTTTGCTCGTTTAGAAACATTCAAATTGCAAATATATTTGCATTTGAGCAGATTTTTATGTTCGTTTTGTATACGAGCCGAATTGAAATAAGAAAATTATAGGATGAGTACAAGTAAAAAATATGTATATAATTTTTAGAATAAATAAATATAAATATACATATCATATTTTTTAAAAAAAAAAAATTGAGGGTGGCCCTGTGCCCACCTTCGCCCCTGTGTAACTCTACCCATGTATGTCATCCTATATATATTTATCTATCTACATCTATATGATCCGAATTGAATTTTCATTCCTTTTACATATCTCTCTCATATATCTCACACATTTTAAACACACAATCTCATATCTTATATAACTCTATTTCTCTATCTACCTCACACTCACACACACACACACACACACACACACACACACACTCTCTCTCTCTCTTTCCTAAATGCATATAATAATAAAGTAATAAGGGTTGGAGAGTTTGGTTTGGACGGCTATATATATCTAATAATAATAAAATATATCTAATACCTATTAAAACTCTAATCTCTCTCTCTCTCTCTATATGTATATCATACTCTCATCTCTCATAAGTTTATCCCATCTCTCATATAATTCTCTCTCTCTATACATCCGCCAAAATACACACGTCAATATCGACTCCTATCCAAAAAAAGAAGATATTTTTTAGGTATGATGATTAAATATATAAATTGTGTATATGTTAATATTTTTTAGGAGTCGTGTTTTTAGAGAAGTTTTGTAAATTTTTTTTTAGAAAATAGTGTTTTCAAATTGATTTTGAATTGTGCAACTAAAAAAATAATAAAAAATACAGTACTGTTTGAAAATATTTATATTACATGACCAGTGTTTGAGATTTTTTGAGTTACTTAGTACTTTCAGACACTGGTTATTATTAGTTTATATAATAAAGTAGCTAGATTGTTTATTTTGAGCTTTTCGCGGCTCAGATCGTTTGAGGAGATTATTGATCCGACGGTTCTAATGTAAAATTTTTCCCCCTAATTTTTTAAACTAGACTTTCATTCTTTCCAAAATTCTAAAACTTTTATCTCTCTTATAACTCTCTCTATCTATCTCATAATATTTGATAGTACTCATGCAGCTCACACGTCTCTCTCAGTCAGCTCTATCTCCCTCTCACATGCTATGATGACCAGTATAAAAATTAATCGCTAACACATTAATTATGTCGTTAATTATAATTTTATATAATTAAGGATCATATTTAGAAATTTCAAATAAACAAATGGATCTTAAATATAGATTTTTTGCGTGAAAACGAGTCGAATGACTATAATATAAGTCATATTTTGTATTGAAATAAAAATATTATAATATTTGAATGGCATAACAGGCGAATAATATATATGTAATTTGCAATATATCTATATAATAAGGGAGTTAGTATTGTTTATCTTGAGTTTTTTGTGGCTCGAATTATTTTAAGATTATTGATCAAATGATCGAAACTCCTCCTCCAAATTTTTTTCCTTCCCCAAAAATTACAAAAATCCTTTCATTTTACTCGATTATCGATTTAAAGTAATTATGATTAGGATTCAAATTGAATTGAATTTGATTGTTAAGTAAAAAATATATATTCTTCCTTAAACTTATCTTTACTTGAATTTTACAAGTATTCATGTTGAAGTCAAATTGAAATTGATTGTAAAAATAATAAAGAATAATTAAATTTTTTTAAAAAAATTATGGTGTTACTATGAACAGGAATTGTGATAACCCGAATTAAAATTAATCACTAACATGTAATTTAAGTTGTTAATTATGATTTTATACAATTAATGATCATTTTTAGATATTTCAAATGAACAAATGAACCTCAAATATAAATTCTTTACGTAAAAACGAGTCGAATGACTATAATATAGGTCATATTTCATGTTAAAATAAAATGTCATATTATTAAAATAATATAATATATGAGTAATACACCCATTACATATAATATATGTTAGTGTGTGTGCGCGCGTGTGTGTATATGTGTATATATATATATATATATATATATATATATATATATATATATATATATATATATATATTTTAGATATACAAGTGTCAAAGAAAGAAAGAAAAAAAAAAATGGTCATGTACCTAAGTGGTGGCAAGTGTGTTAGAGGAAAAAAATAGACATGTGTTCTATTCAAAAAAAAAATGTATGAAGGAAATATGGACAATTGTCCATGTGATACAAGTGACTTACGCAAAATGATTTAAGCCAATTAACTTGTGACTTTGGGCAAAAACTTTGGCTATAAATAGCCTACTAGTGGTCATTCGAACAACACGACAAAAGGGGAAAAAAGAAAAGAGAGAGAGAGGAAGGAAGAGCAAGAGAGAGAGAAATTTATGAGATTTTGGGGTCAAAAATTAAATAGTGAATTTTATTTTTGATCATTACCAAATTGAAGTGTCTTGTTTGGGATACTTCAAATTTCTTATTTATTAAAGTTATTAAAGATTTTGAGGTACGAGGTAGTATATAATATTCTCCTGTCTTTTAAATCTATTTGCAAAGAGTGTCATTTGATTATCTGAAAGTTGTATTCCAATTGATTATTCTGATTGATACAAAATTCTGATATTTTATAGGTTGACTAATATTTTGGGTTAAATACTTTAGAATTGATTGGTACATATACGAAGTGTACTTGAGGCATAATTGGTGAAATGTGATTAGGCCCCTGCGGGGTGCGATTTGTGATTACAACCCTGCAGGGGTGTGATTAGATATTATAAGTATGAATTTATATGCTTAAGTATCACTTGTCATGTCACTAAGAGGAGTCGAGTATGAGATTATGTTTGATAGCAGTTGAGCTATGTGCGCGTGTCGAATGTGATTCTTGATTTCGTTATCCATGATTCTTGTCATCTGAATTATTTGGTATTTGGTCATTCATATTTTTCTCGTTGAGCATTTTATTTCTTGTCATATTGTATACTTTCCTACTTTTAATATTTTTTTCAAGATAATCTCAGAGGGAATGACCAAAGTTGATATTTGAGAAATTGAAGATGGATGAATCTTGATATAATTTTTAACTTTTATTGGTATTTGGAGATCAAAATTGTGATTATAAATTTATTGAGACAATTAGAGCTCTGTCCCTGTATTTGGAGATATTTGTGATTTATTATGATCGATTGATTTAATTAAGTAATACGTCCTGGAAACTGGGCGTTACAAGAATAGATCAAAATTAGTTTGTAGGTTTAAGATGTAAATGTTAATTGAGTCGAATTTAAATTCAATTTTCGGTTTGACGTGATTATGATTAACAATTGAATTGAGCTAAATTTGACTACCAAGTATAAAATATAAATTCTTGTTAAATTTAAATTTGATTGAATTTTACGAATATTCAAATTGAACTAAAATAAAAACTGATCTTAATTTCTCAACAAATTTTTTTGGATGATTTCATCACAAAAGTTACACGAACTCACACTGAAAAAATGGTGCAGATAATATGTTATGAACTTTAGGTAGAAATTTATAGAAAAACAAATAATTATATATTTTTTTGAAATTCCAGATAAAGTTTATAAAAAATGTTAAAATCATGGATGTTTGATCAATAATAATTATATTTTTCTCAGATGTTTGAATTAATATGTTGTAATAGTTATAGAGTGACTTTCGTTGTATAAATGTTTGATATATATGTTCTTCATATATGTTGATTAATGCTAATTTGATCGTTGTATTGTTAAAATTGTATTATACATTATCTTTATTTATGAACAAATATTTGTAATTTTTTACGAGTAACGTAGTGCCTTTAAGCACGGACAATTACTAGTAGTACAATATAATACTTAATCCACTTATAATACGCCTATAAAACGAGTCCTTAATGAATTTAACAAATTTAGTAACCTAAAACTCATACCACTTAATATTTATACACTTCTTAAAAATATGTTAAAATTTTAAGTAGCAAGTTACCTACTTATCATTTAATGCTGAAAATATTAGTCAATAAGGATTTTATAAATTTTCATAATGGACAAATATACCCTCAATACATTTTACACTTTTTAACTTTTCAATATCTACTATCCACAACCACCATCATTGTGTCACCGCCATCACCACCATTAATGTGCTGTCGCCGCCACCATCATTGTGTTGGAACCACCACCATAACCGTCACTACTATTACCATTTTGACGCTGTCACCACCACTACCATTATGCCGCAATCACTATCACTACAATTGTGTCAAAACTACCACCATTATCGTCGCCATCACCATAACCACTATTGTGCTGGAATTACGATCACTACCATTGTGTCGGAATCACCACCACTATTACTATTGTGCCATCGTCGCCGCCACCACCACCACCACTATTTTGTGATGGTAGTGGTAGGAATAAAGTAGTTGCGGTGCAATGGTTAAAAAGAAAGACAAAATTAAAAAAATAATAATTTTCAGATTTCAACTACTTATATTTGTCAAACAATTTGATTCAATTTAATACTTAAATTTCATTGGAATACCGAACAGTCTGCGAATTAAAAAATTATGTATTCAGCACTTAAAATTCAGTATTTATCTTTCAGTATTTAGTTTTTAATTTTATCCAACACCACCTTAATCTCAAGATCAAACTCGATCAAAAATAATTAAATCAAGCAAAAAAATGACTATTCATTTTTTTGGTCAGAAAAAAAAAAAAAAAATTTAGAAACCCCTGTTTTTGTGTAGCCTAGTGGTGTGTGTCTCACGTCACGTGTTTGTTATAAAGCACGTGCCTCTTCGTAATCTCCGAATAGCCAATCAAGCGAGTCAACACTCGAACAACAACAAATGACAAAATGGAGGCGGAACTCAAACCCAACTATTAATTCGAACCCAAAATCGCCATATAAACTTTTTCACGTCCGCCTTCCGTGCCCCAACTGGAGAAACTCCTCTCTCTCTCTCTCTCTCTCTCTCAATATCCCCATTGAATTCGTCCTTTCAAACTTCAATCCTCGATTCCGTGCAAAACAACGCACACGCACACTTTCTAGTATGTGTATCGAATGTTAATTTGAAGTCTGAGCAATTTTTTGAGTATCGAAGCTCTCCGTGAGGCCTCGGGTTTGGTTTCTTGCAATTCCCGAAGTTCTGGTGTGTGTACAAGCTGGCTATGGACTACGAACCGTTTGATAGCAGTGGTAAGTTTTTCACTCTATAAAGATTCGATCTTTTTTTGGCAAATTATTTGATTCGGGTTTTGTATTGAATCTTTAATGATTTAGTCTTTAGGGTTTGTGTGAAATCTTGTCAGCATTGTGTTTTTTGTGTGATTCTGTCTAGTTATGGATCGGAGTGGATTGATTAGGGTTTAGAGCTTTAATTTCTTGTTCCACTATTAATTATATCTTCAGCTTCACTGCATTGAATATTCAAGATATAGACGTTCTTCTGTGAAGTTCGTATTTATACTTCCAATTTTCCAAATACGAGCTCAATGAACCCAGAAGACACTTTCGTTCAATCTTTCTCCCCGTAGTTCTGGGTTTTTCCTTCTTGTTACTAGTGCAAACCAGTCTTCAAACTTGGTGCGAAACAAGTGGTTTTGGAGAAGAAAGACAGGATAAATAGAACACATTGCTCAATGTTCTTTATTTCGTCAATTTCAGTTCAAAGAACTACCATGATAGACTGACAAGAAAATCAAGGAAATTGTTGAATTGATGTGTAATTGATGGCATTCATTCTGGCCTAACTTTGCATGATTTATTTACTTGCAAGCAACTATGTCATCTGTTAAACCGGTGTTCATATGTTTTTCGTAATATTTAGATTAATCCAGTGAATCCATAGCTTGTGTTTTTCTCATAGTATTGTTTAGGAAATGCAATGCTCTTGTAGTATTAGGAAGATTAAATATATGAATATATTAAGCTATAAGCATCCACATTTTCCTATCAAAAGTACATTATGTTTTATTTGGTTGCTAGTAAAGATTCAAAAAAAAAATGACAGATTTAAAAGAACATAGATATTGAGTCATGGTTAAACGGATACACCATCAACACATAAAGGATAGGGGTATTAGTGAAATATCTGTGGAAAATTAAGGCCCTTTGTGATGGTGCTGGACATGTGCTAAGTGACAGAGCAGATTCAGTTGAATTTCATTTAGGCCTTGATGCTTTGGCGTGTTCAAGATTTACCGGATCTCAATTGCGAGTAGCGTTTGTGGATGCCCTTACTTTTATGAATGTAATAGTATGTTTATCAAACTGGATAGTTATCAACTTGATATGTCGAAAGGTGCTATATCTATTGTTTTAGTCTTTATTGAAACTTGGGTAGGGTACAAAGCAGGGGCGAACTCAGAAATTCAAAACTATAGGACCAATTAAGAGTAGAACAAAATGTTATATAGGATTCAGGGGGCAGTATTATAAAAACAAATATTTTAAGGAGGAAGTTCATTAAAGATTGTAGAATATTTAAAGGGTGAGGATGCAGTTTCTAAAACTCGGGGCTATGGCCCACCCTTAGTCCTAAGGTAGCTTTGACACTGATATTCAGGAAAATACAGTATAAAATCCTCATTACCATTAAATGAATGGGTGTTATTTGTTTCATAGAGTATTTGTTATATCACCAAACCGACTTTCTCCCAGACTAATACGAATAAGAGGACAATTAAAAGAAACTTATGGCTGCTATCATTAATTTAGCTGGGAGTCTATCACTCTTCTTCATTAGTTATGTTTTTGAAGTTATATCAAGAGTATGCTTTTATTATTTATCTTTGCCAAGGTGTAGTGCAATTTTCCATTTCATTTTATCCGTGTTTCCAAATTTTAAAAGTGTAATGAAAGTTGTTGATCCTTTTCAAAGCTAGGTGATTTATACATTGTAAATTCGAGGCATCGTTTGAATGTTGAACTTCTGTATTGATTGGTATTATACGATACATTGAGCTTAGTTGCATAATCATATTAAAACGCGAGAAAAAACTTTTTATTATAATGAGGTTTGGAAAGATTCCAAATGTTTAGATGGTTACCAACTTCTCACTTTTTTTTTCTATTAGTCTTTTGTGCTTTGACACTCGTTTTACTAAATAAGTTAAGCACCCTGTGTTAAATTATATAGCTGTTATTGTGGAGGCACCTCACAGTTTGGGGTTAGAGTTTGAATGAAGTATGTATGAGTATGTGTATGGTGATTTATTACAGTCGTGTGTAAATAAATGTGAACATATCTGTTAGGTCTTCCGTGATTCTGATGCCAAGAAAACTCCAAACCAACAAACAACAACACTTGACTAGCGTTTTTCAGTTTAGATATGATTTTCATTGGATGAATTTAGTCCAAGTGAAAGACACTGATCCTATACATTCTATCTTCCTTGATAGAGCTCAGAGTACTGATTCTTGTCCAATGTTTATCAAAGAGTGAAAACCCGAATAACATCAAGATTTTATTAATTCTATCTTGACACAAGTGAAGTTGGTAGTTCACAAAAATATGTTTGCTTTTGAGGTGTATTATGTAATATTTTATACGGTAAGGTATTTGAGCCTTCCTAAAAGCTTGTAGAAAAGTGGTTACTAGCTGATCGTTACATATTTGGCTACCTGAGTTTTTTCCTATTTCATTTACTTGGTATAAAGTAATAAAAACTATTAGACACAAATGACATGATTACTGTTAAACAATATATCCCTGGGGGATTAGGGCGCAATTCTACCTGGGAAACATTCATTCTTAGCTAAAAGTTCTCAATCAAAGTTCTATTCTGTAAGTTCATGGTTTATGGATATTTTAGAAGGATTGCAATATATAAACCTAGTCACTGTCCGGTCAGAAGAGCTGTGGTTGTGTTAGTGTATGCTTTAAGTAACAATTTCATTATTCCTTCGATTAAGGGCTTATTTATTCATATCTTTTAGCTGATTAAAAGATACAACAGACATAAACATAAATGGCCTCAATCAAGAGGATATATTGCTTTATTCTGCAATATTAATTATAATTTTTAGGATTGTTGTAAGTGTAATTTATTGTCCTCAGGTGATCAATTTTGTTTTTCATCATCGTTTTATTCTGATATGGTTGCATTGTTATCTGAATTTGGTTTTTCTTATGTTCCGTACTGAAATTGTTGCAGGAACTGATGACGATCTTCCTCCATCACATCAAAATAGAATTCCAAGAGGGGGTCGTGCTGCAGGGAATGGAAGATCTGCTGTTATGGGTTCTGTTCCATACCCTAGGATGTTTGGTGAAACAGATATGGAGGCCCAAATTCACCACCTTGAGCAGGAAGCATACAGTTCAGTTCTAAGAGCCTTTAAAGCTCAAGCTGATGCCATTACTTGGGTACTTTTTGTCATATCCTGTGCATGGATCTAATTTTTGTATATTTGTTGGATCAGGTTTAAATGACAGCTCAATGAACTGTATTTTCTTCAGGAGAAGGAAAGTTTAATAACTGAACTAAGAAAAGAGTTGAGACTATCAAATGAAGAGCACAGAGAGCTTCTGGGCAGAGTTAATGCAGATGATGTTATCCGAAGAATAAGGTCTGAGAGTGTCAAAGATGAATTTTGTTGTTTTTTATTAGTGTTGGAGCTCTGGTCTCTTTCTATCTTCTATCATTTAATAGGTAGTATTTTCCTAATCTGATTAGGGAATGGAGACAGGCAGGTCGGACGCAGCCTGGCATGCTTAGTACTGGTCAAGCTGTGCATGATCCAGTACCAAGCCCCTCTGTTTCAGCATCTCGTAAAAAACAGAAGATATCCCAGGCGTTACCTCCTCCATCGTTTGGTGGGCCATCCCCTTCTTTTCACCCACAAGGAGTGGCTGCATCAAATCAACCATCTTCATCAGCTGCAAAACGAGGACCTATTGTGGGAGCTAGGGGAAAAAAACACAAGCCTGTAAGTTACAAAATTTTGAATTGGGAAGTGTAATGCCAATAAAAATACTTGTTTCTGATAAGTATCTTGTTGAAAGTTTTTTTTCTGTTATTCTTACAGGGTCAGATATTAGCCGGTTCATCATCAATGAAAATGCAGTACCTTTCGTCAGGACCAACTGGAAGGGGTCAATTTAATCGGGCTTCTTCAGGTGCCCTTACAAGTGAGCATGCTCAAGCAGCATCATTTGATCCATTGATTGGGAGGAAAGTGAGGACCCGATGGCCTGATGACAATAATTTTTATGAAGCTGTTATAACTGATTACAATCCGGCTGAGGTATGTTTGACTTTTCATTTCTCATTGGTTTACCTTTATGCTGTCTCAGTGCTAAAGGTATTTTTTTCATATGACTTTCAGGGTCGACATGCTCTTGTTTATGATATAGGTACTGCAAATGAGACGTGGGAATGGGTCAATCTTTCAGAGGTATATATGACATGTTTTTTCTTATGATCTGAAGTATTATAGTAAAAATGATTCTGAATTTCAGTATCTGGAGTTATGGCTTTGTCAGTAGTTTATGTTGACATAATGTTAGATAGATACATAACATCTTCAACTAGTTTGTCAGTGTTTTAATTGGCATTTATTTGGATGAAACTCAACGTTACACACACGGGCTGATTTTTGATTTGGACCAGTATGCCATTGACTGTTGTACATTCACTGTCTTTAAGCATAGGTATAACGTTGGAGATGTTTCTGTCAGTTTGTTCACGAAAAATGTAGGAAGGGGAAATTTAAATGGAACATCAGTAATTGCTAAAACTCTTTAAGCAGATGAAATTTAGAACCGTGTGGGGGACATGGGGGCCTCTCTGATCTCTCTAGTCCTCTGGGCAGCTATCATCCAGCAAACTTTAACCATCTTCCAAGATGACTTTGTTTTGTGCTGATTCTTGATGAATAAATAACTTCCTAATGATTGACTCTGCTTGTCTCTGATATGGCATGTACAGCAATCTCTTTTTCTTTCCTTCATGTTTTTCACATCTGATAAGTATGGGTATGTATTGTGCAGGCTTATGCATTGACTAAAGTCAAGTAGTAGAATTTTTAGTCCTTTGTATTTTTTCCATGAGATGTGGTGTTCTCTGTTTAAAACGCTTGATGGAAAATATGGTAGTGCATATATCTATGCCAATTGTAGATCAAATATATGGTCCAATGGGAACGAATTCACATTGAAGACAATCTGTGAAAATGAATTCTATCCACTTCGTTGGCATGCAATCTGAAGTTTCTAAGACTGACACATTAACTGTGTGTAGGATTGAAATTTTGCATATTATTACATACCTGGAAGCATTCTTAATCCTGGTTTTAATCTTGATTAAATTCTTATTGAGTTCCCTTGATTATTTTTTGATATCTATTCTTGTTCTGTATATATGAGTGTTGTTGCACAAGGTCTTTCTGGTTATCAGTACTCAGATACCTGCATTTGATTGCTTGGATGTCAATTATTATTCCATTTGGGAATGTTAGAGATAAACAATTTACTTTGTGCCCTTATAGCATGGTGACAACAATATGTTGGAGTATCGATTAAAAAAAAAACAATTTTTTGGATATCTTTTTTTTTTTTTTGGATATCCTAATGGGTTAACTGTGGGTTTTATATCATAACATATCGAAAACTTAGATTTGTAAACCCAGTAGGGTTTGTAGTACTAGTACATCAGTTACACAGGTATTAGTTTTAAAGGGCAGTGATTTGGTTTTCCTTTTATTTGATTAAATGAGTGATAATCGTCAATTTGACCTAAAAATCTTCACTCTTCCATGTTTCCTTCATAATTTTAGTGGCAAGTGTCTTGAAGGAAAAAACACATTTAATATAGAGGCAAAATTTCTTTGTGATTTTGTGTACTTTGCTTGTAAGGTTCTCGATTAGCCAAGCTAAGTGGAGTATTAGCATGTTCAAGCTCGGCTCAATATTTTTTTTATGGCGCTCTAGTTGAGCTTACCAACGGCATTCTACTTGACTCGTGTAAATTTTGCCAAGCTAAGTTCGACTCGGCTTTATGGCATAAACAAACTTAGTCGAGCTCAACTGTGCAAAGGCATATGTATGCAATATTTTATATTTTGTGAAAAAATGATAGAAAAGGAATTCAATATAATAATATATTATAAATACATAAAGACATAAGAGGTTAATAGAGTGACTGTAAGACTGGTGGACAATAGAAAGTGCTCTAAATTATAATCTTTTGAAAAAAATAAGGATCCGTATATTTGCGACCCTATTCAAGCCGAGTCAGTGGTTGCTTGAGCTCATCCCATTTGTGAAATGAGCTTAGCTTAAGGACCAGCTCGATTTGTTGGGTTGAGCAAATGAACTCAAGCTGAGCTGGAAGTTATCTTGCTTAGTTTGTAGCAGGAGGCGATCAAATTCCCATAATTCTAAGAAAGTAAGGATATCAGAAACTAGTAACCTGCATGGGTTCAGTTGTTGAAAAAGTCTGAGGATTAATCCCGCACGTCCTAAATTTTAGTCTTATTGGTTGCATAAAACTCGGGTTTAGCACATACACGTGCTTTATGGGTGATTGCGTACATTTTATATTTTCATTGCAGCCATGAGTTTAGAGGGCCCTGTTTAGCATGGTTTTCCATTGCCAAAAAAATACCGAATACTAGCAATGGCTATGTGGAGAGTGTGGGTTGTGGTTTGCTTCCTCTTCTCACATTGCTTAGTCAACCCCCATCCCTAGTCCCCCTCTATGCCCCGCCTTGTGTAGGGGTAACCCAAACCATTCCTGCATGAATTCCTTGTTCTTTTTCTGTTGGCCCTTTGTTAGTTAGTGCTCCTCCTGTGGTGCTCCTATATTCTATAATCTTTGAAGTATGAAACTGTATTTTACACAAGGATAATGAAATTCACCTATCGGCTCTGAAAATAAATACGTAAATGACTACATGACAACTTTCTTCCACAAATAAGACATAAAAGAAAAAGCATGAACTCAGAACTAGAGCATTTGATGAGGTAGCATGTTTGTAGAAACTAGGCCATGAAAGTTAGCCCAAAAAGAAAAATTGAATGTGTAGGTTTAACATATAGCCATGCTAATATGGTAACAAAGGAAATTTAGCAAACTTTCACCTTAGTCAGGTGGTGGGATCAGGGTAAATTAGCATAAACTTGTCCTCAACCCAAATCCGCACCGTCCCCATTGTAGGAACCCTTACTCTTCCCATTATGGGCTGGGTGGGGCGGGTTCCCAATTTACCTTGGCTTATTGCCATCCCTATATAATTCACATCTTCTATTTTTTTCAAATCTTATGATTTTGCTCCGGTAATTGGCACTTGGCTAGATTCAACTTGTCTTCCACCAGCAAAAGTTCAAAGGTGGCTTATGTGGTAGTGCTTGAGATGGAATCATGATTGAAATGTGGAATTCCTAATCAGAAATAGGAGACTCCTCTTCTACTTTTGGATTTTCTAGAATTTTTACCTTCAGAAATGCTAGGAGAAAAAACTTTACTCTGGCCTATTGTCATCCCTATATAATTCACATCTTCTATTTTTTTTCAAATCCTATGATTTTGCTCCAGTAATTTGACACTTAGTTAGATTCAACTTGTCTTCCACCGGCAAAAGTTCAAATGTGGCTTATGTGGTAGTGCTTGAGATGGAATCATGATTGCAATGTGGAATCCCTAATTAGAAATAGGAGACTCCTCTTCTACTTTTGGATCTTTCAGAATTTTTACCTTTTGAAATGCTAGGAGAAAAAACTTTACTGCTTGGAGGAGTGGAAGTTATTACCTTTTAATTAGTCCAAAAAGTCTACTCAAAATGTATTACGATCAAAGTTGTCAAAAAGTGTATTGGAAGGCGTATCGTTTTTCAAAAACAGTGCATCGCATATCGTAAGATACGTGCAATTTTAGAAAAGATATTAAAAAATACATATACCTATGACAAAATGTTATAATAACATTTCATTGCAATACAAATTTCTCACGTAAAATAATTCATCAATATCAAAATTTAGAGAGTTTTAGTTCTAACATCGAAAGTAACCAAAGGAGGACACTTTTAACAATCAAACTATTTGCTCCTGCGATGGAACGAATAAAAAAGAAGACTTTTATTTCGTAAAAACTGTAGATGGTGAAACGACATCATTTTATTACATAGTGTTTGAAAAATTACTTACAAGTGAAAAGACGAAATTTAAAAGAAATTTTTTTGATCTGTTTTGTCCCGTATTGGACGACTCGTACGTATCGCCTGATATATCGGGTGTATCGTATCGTATATCGCATGTTACGATGCAAACTGATACACTTAAGCGATACGTGTCGTTTTCTTCATGTATTGTAACGTATCGTATGTATCGTATCGCGTATTGTACGATACTAACAATTATGATTACAATCATAGGCTGTGAGGGGGCATGCATCTAATAATCTATTGCTGAACTCAGTATAACAAAGCCTTGTCCCAACATTTTTAGGGTGCATCTAATGTTATAATGAGGTGGTAAATAATGTGATAAGTATTGAATATTGCAGCATGCTTATACCAATCGATTGTCCGAGAAAACTGGACTCAAAGGGTTGAAGCAATTTCCTTTTGAGTTTGTAAAGTCTAATTTAATTGCATTCAATTGTTGTGATGGAAAGCTCGAAGTGATAATCAATTTTTTTGATCCATTTACAATCTTTGGGCTGCATAAGGTAATAATAATAATATGTGTGCTTATTAGTTTTGTTATTAGTTCATCCATATTCAAAGTGGATTCTTAGTCTTTTTCTGCATTCTTTCTAGAGTCAAGGATTAAATCAGAATCAACGATTAAGAAAACATATATTGGATAGATTTATAGGGTTGACACCTTGTAATAGACTTCATACATGGAGAAATGTTGGCTATCAGGGTTCACCAATGAGGTGGATTCATGAACGATTGACAGATGAAAGAATGGAAACAAAGAAAGCATTTACTCTTATAGCTTGCATCTGTTGGATTTTTGCCTGGTGGTTTTCTCTTGAAATTAACAGAAGTTTGGTAGCTTTGTTGACTGATTGTTGGAATATGTTTTTTTTGGATGTTTTTGGTGGAAGTATTCTAGAAGTATTTGTAGAACTGGATAACTCCTCTTTGGACATAAAGATCTGGGAATACTGGGAGGAACAACCCCAAACACACGTGATATGTAAGAGGGATTAGGAGGTTCCCTTGTCTTAATTCTCTGTATGGCCAAAACTCTCCAGCAGGTATCCACAAAAACTCAACAACAATTGATTATTATGTGGGCAGCTCTTGAGACGAGGTTTTGTCATATAGAAAAGAATCAAGGTTTATCAGAATGATCCAGAGAAAGTAGACAGCGTGCAAAGACTAAAGAAAGAGCAAATGAATGTGCTATGTAAGAGAGATTAGGGGGTTCCCTTGTCTTAATCCTTTGTAGGGCCAAAAGTCTCACACCAAGTATCCACAATTTTGTGTGTTGCATTGGTTTAATGTACCGCTCCATTTAACCTTCCTCCCTATATCTCACGCTGGGCTTCCAATGAGTAAAATAGCAGCATCTTTAATTGCACTGATGCGCTGCAGAGTTTCCATGACATCTTTGTTGTTCCCAGTTGTTAGACTGTTTTGGCTAGTGACTATGATATTAAGTGCTATGCCCGTGAATGAAACATGGTGTTCTGTTATGACACAATCACAGTGCTCTAACTTAAATCTACTTGTTTAAACATTATTACCAAAGTTGAGGAATGATTATTCCAAAATTCTTGATTCACAGGCCAAAGCTCCAATATTTAAATGAGTGTTTATGTAAAAGTTTTTCTCTTTTATCTATAAAAGAAAAAGAGTTTTATTTTTTTCCCTCGAGTGGAAGGGTGTGTTGGAGAATTCAGATTTTGTGTAGATGAATTTCTATATAGATTCATTTTTAACATGTTATAAGTTTGTCATGACGTTAGTGCTTTAATATTGAAGTAATTCTCTAGTGCAAGGTTTTTCAGTTATGGAACACTTGTGAAATTTAAGTATTTTAATTATATTAAGCACAAAAATGACCATGTATTTGAGCCCTTGCTAGTGCCTTTCGGTATATTGAGCAACGTGCTCATCTATATTATTTCCCTTCCTCAACTAGTGCTCTCTGACCACTGCTTGTATTTGACCTGGTCAAAACAGGCCTCTGAAGGCCATCCCACTCCCACTTGAGTCAGTAATCTAGCAATAAACGTCAACATAAAACCATCAATCTCAAAGTCTTCTAGATGTATCTAATTAAATAAAACAGCGAGCCCAACTTTAGAGCAAGTGGTACTATTTTCACTTTACGGTTTGATGTGCATCTGCATTCTCTTGCAGAATGGACAAAGTGATAATGATGTGTTGAAATTGATAACGTTAAATGTAAGGTATAGTGCGTGGGATTTTGTGGTGGAATTTCGTGAACTATCTAACCATAT
The DNA here is from genome assembly GCA_951799425.1 of Ilex aquifolium. Lineage (NCBI taxonomy): Eukaryota > Viridiplantae > Streptophyta > Magnoliopsida > Aquifoliales > Aquifoliaceae > Ilex > Ilex aquifolium. The sequence continues at coordinate 7,147,260 of OX637395.1, forward strand.
GATCATATCATGGGTGTTTAAAATGATGAAGCCATGAATGTCCTCACCTGCTTTATTCAGAAAGCATTACTTATTATCTCTAATGACCACAACCAAGATGCTCCATATTCATTACCCCAAATAGTGGTAGCTGCTCACATTTATCCCACATCGTCGGTCATGCCTGGAGTACTAAAAGAGCCAAAAAAGGAATGTACCAATTTGATGCCATATCTGACTACTTGCTGCCAGGGGCCAGCTTTTAAAATTTGCATTACATTGTAATTCACCCCCTTTCTGTATTTTTATGTTCAATCTACCGTTTTGCTCCCGTGTTATTTCCTGGATCAGGGCTTGTTGCTTGTTATATTTTTTATTAATTCCTTTGTTCGTGTGACAGATCTCTCCTGAAGACATACAATGGGAAGGTGAAGAGCCTGGAATCTCTCATCAAGGAGGTTATGGTAGATCAGGTCATGCGATGAATAGATCCATCGGGCGTGATAGTATTCCAGCTGCAGGAAGAGGTAGGGGGGTGTCAAAAGGTCAATCCAGAAAGGATTTTCCTCCATCACAAAATGGCATAGGGAAGAAGGGTTCGGATGAGATTCAGTTACTTCATACAGATACTCTACTTAAGGAGGTAAGGGAGAGCAACTTGGTGGATACAAGTATCTCTAAATTCTTGTTTTCTTATAGTTTCTCGTTGTCTTGTGAACTTTGACAGGTGGAGAAGGTCTTTAGTGCTGGTCATCCGGACCCTCTTGAAATTGAAAAAGCAAAGAAAGTACTGAAGGTCAGAAAAAACAACTATGCAGTTTGGTATATTGTGCTTACATTGTCATCAGCTTGCAGGACAAGGTTTAAGGGTTTTTGTGGTGCAGGAGCATGAACAAGCACTCACTGATGCCATTGCAAGGCTTGCCGACATTTCTGATGGGGAAAGTGGTACAATTCTGCACAAAGCCCTTTTTATTCTCTGTTAAGCAATGCATAAATTAATTCTTCAAAGAGTTGGTGTCCCATGTCAGCCATATATAATTGGCTCAAATTTTTCAAGGCCTGTTTGGGTGTCTCAAGCAAAACTTAATTATTTGGATTAATATTCCGTGTCTCAAAATTTGTAGTTTTTCAGAAATTAATGTGTCATTTTAGGGAATTCCTAAAAACTATGTTGTTGTAATGCTAGTATGTGTGCGTTTTTCAAGCTACAGAAGACGAAAGTTCTTTTTTCATACTTTTTACACCTGATGAAGGTCCTTTCAGCTACTAATTTGAGTGTGGACACTGGACCCAAATTTTATTGTATTGGTTGATGATTTAGGCTTATACATGCCAGCTGATACAGGCGCATTTAGGCCATATGGAAGTTTTACCTGCAACTACCTTTTCAAATAATTTATTTCTAATTCTGGTAATTATTCTGCTTTGATACAGATGAAGGTGGCCATTTCTTGCATGGGCAACCACTGGACCGAGAATGATGAGGCGATTTTGTGATGGGTGTTAATTAGATTACCTAACTTTGTCCAAAGGATGGGGAGATGGTGTTGATATTCAAATGGCACGATGTCTTCTGATGAGTGGTAAGATGTTGAATGTCACACTGGATTGTGGGGGGTTTTGTTGTATAAAGTCGGTTTCAAATCATGCTTTCCCCAGCATTGAGTTAATGTAGGCCTTTGTTCACTTACAGTAGGGCTGATTGGTAGCAGAGTTGACATCTTCTTTAATTAATAGGTGGATATTTGTGTAAAATTATTTGAGTAGGCATTACTGTGATCATGTAAAAAGTTCTTGTTTACAAGTGCATTATGATGGGTTTCTTTGTCTTGGTTTTCCTTTTATTTTTCGAGTATCGACGATTACGATTACAACAAAACTGCTGTGAGCAGATGTGGTGGCATATCATTTCATCTTCTACGATTGCAGTTCCTTCAATTTGCAACTTAGGGCAAAAAAGCACAGAAACAGTCTATTCGTGTGCGGGTTAAGGTTGCGTATTTGATTTCTCAATGATTACTAGTTAAGGGTTTCAAAACGTAATGTCAATATTTAATAATCACTCCTTTCATTTCACCTCCCTAATGTTCGATGGCAAAGTCTAGTTCATGCAATGTCTATGTGATTGGGTGTTGATTCCCTCCAAATTTTCTTTTTACAATGATTAAAAACCCCTTATATCCCTCTCTCTCTCTCTCTCTCTCTCTCTATGAAAAGATACTCCTGGAAAAAACCCAGAAAGAACTCGGCAGCTAAAAACCAAACTTACTAGAAAAAAGATGAGAATGTTGGTAGGGTCTTCCTTTGCAACCATCCCTGGAAAGCCAAGGTGTGGTCGTAGGAGTGAAAGGTTGTAGTACTTCGAGTGATAAAGGAGATAGTGATTGAGGAGGATATTCAAATTAGGGAATTAGAGTAGTTTGAGAATCACCCAATTAAAAATACTGTTTGGGGAAAGATAGTGTTCAAATTGACTTGGAAGGAGAGATCAATGATAACAGGGTGAAGGAGATCAATTGCGTTGCATGGGAGAGCTTTGCTTTGCTTTCCATCCCAGCCTTCTAATTATTCTCATTTTTGAAGGATATAGTAGATGTTTTAGCTGTGAAAATCATTCATATCCTTGATGTTAATTTCTTTCTAAGTTTCTTTACTTATACTCTTTGTGAAAGAAAAGAATAGAAAGTGAATATCATTTGTATAATACTTTGGTATAATCTATAATATACATGAGGAGAGCACGAACGGTATCAAGAATATGACGATGTTTGCGCTCAACACGTTCATTTTGTTAAGATGTGTCAGGACAAGAACGATGAGGAATGGTACCATGTTGATTGAGAAAATTAATGAAGGTGTCATCTCTATATTCCATGGCATTATCAGATTTAAAAGACTTTAATGGTTTGTGAGAATTGAGCTTGGACCATTTTTGACAAAAATTATAATAAATTTGTGGCAATTGAGATCGACTTTGTAAAAGATAAATCCAACTGAAACGAGAATAGTCATCAATAACAATGACAAAACATTTTGACCCTCCCATAGTGATGGTTGGTGCAGGCCCCAAAATATCAGAATGAACTAAATGAAAATGGGCAGAAGACAAAGAGTTCCTGTTACTAAAAGGTAAAGCTGGCTATTTTGTAAGTTTACAAGACAAACAATCAAGTTGTTTACTGTGAACATGCCTTAATTGACCACTGGAAATTAAAGACTATAGACCATTTGAAGAAACATGACCCAGATGGGAATGCCAAAAATTGAAATGAGAGTTGGTCGGAGTGGAAACAACAAGAGTAGAAAGGACAGAAGAAAATAGTCGTTGTGGAAGACAAAGATTGATAAGTTCAAATAAACCTCCATGCTTATGGCCTATTCCAAGGGTCTGTACTATTCGCGGATCTTGGACAATACAACCAGTATAAAAGGATAAAACAGTGAATCCGAGGGCACAAAGTTAACCCACAGATATGAGATTGAGAGTAAGATTAGGTATGTGATAAGTATGGGGAAGTGACATATGGGATGTAGATATATGTCCACCGTGATTGACATGCATATGTGAGCCATCTGTAGTGTGAATGGGTGGGATAGAACCAACCGATTGTGTAAAAGAAAACAATGATTCTTCAGGGCTCATGTGATTAGAGCATGTAGAGTCAAAGAACCAAGATGATTTACTTGAAGTGACAGAAAAAACAGTAGAAGATGGATTAACTGATGCAGAAAAAACTTTTTTAAGGATAGTCGCAAGATTTATCGGCACTGAAAATCGAAGAAAGAGACTTTCGAGGATAAGAGTCATTGATAGTAGAAACAGCAGTGTGAGAAACAGGCATAGGCTTGTCGTTGGACTAATTGCTAGACTTATACTGTTGGTTTGTGTTAGGTCTGGCATTCTTTGGTGCATTATGGTACACATTTTGTGGACAGTTACTCAAATAGTGACTTGAGCTTTTTTTGTGATACAACTTACAAACTTGGGTAAGACAATTGAAGATAGTATGACCAGTCTTGTGACAATATGAGCAGTGAGACTATGTCATATTAGATAGTATCATAGTGGATTCGGATGACCAGTGAACTGTTCGGGAACAGATCGAAACGTCGCTGGAGGATGGCATGGGGGAGGGGGGGATCGTAACGTCATCGGAGGATGGCAAGAAGGTTGTCGGAGGATGGTTGGGGACAGATCGTAACATCGCTGGAGGATGGCTGGAGGATGCCCGGAGTTCTGATCTCTCGTAAGACAACCACATAGCCTACTATCCTTGACTAGAAGGATTCACGAGTCTAGACTCTGATACAATGTGAAAGAAGAGAATAGAATAGAAAATGAATATTGATTGTATATTTCTTTGGTGTAATCTATAATATACATGAGGAGGTGTTATTTAGTGAGATTTTCTAATTTAATCGGAGTGAGACAAATATATTATCATTATATACATTAACACTCTGGATGTTTTTTTGAGTTGTTGGTTATTGTCCCCATAGTCAGAGAAGGATATACTTGCACAGTGGAGTGATTATTAGGTGATAATGTATGAAAAAAACTATTGGTTTTTGGGTTTGATTACGACATTGCTTTGGCAATGGGGTGGGGGGGGGGGGGGGGGGGGGAGGATGGCCAGGGTTGGAGGTGGGTTGGTGTGTTGTGTTTCAACGGTGGCTATTGTGGTAATAATGAATTGTTGAAAGAGTAGAAGGAAGAAGAAACGGTCTCGTCAATTCATGTTTCTGTTACAGAGTTAGTCATTTCACTTCATTACAAAATCACATTATGAGTATAATATCAAATGTCAAGAAGGTAGAGTGAAATCTTGCCACAGAGAAGTAAAAAAGTAATTACCCCCCTTTTTTTTTTTTAATTATAGAAATGAGTTTCGAAACGCTGCGTGCAATGGTTTTATTTTTTATTTTTGGTTTAACAGTTAGGAGTGTTTAGATCAGTTTACGAATACTTCGACTAATCTCTTCCCTGGTTCGGTTAAAGATAGGTTATTCACGTTGGGATTAAGGTATTCATGAGGGATAATTTCCCAACAGGTTATTAAGATTCAAACTTAAGACTTTTGAGTTTATAACTCGTTTCAATTACTACTTGAGTCACCCTCCGGGTTGACAATGGTTTTCATGTAGTCATGCTAAAAATGTAATGTAATAAGAGAAATATTATGTAACACAAATTTCCATCCCAAATGATGGGGAACCATCGGATGAGTGGGTTTCATCAACTTTTTTAAATGGAACCCACTGATTCAATAGTCTCTCTTTATTTGAGATACAAATTTAGGTTACAAATTTAAATTGCATAGCATTGCTCATGTAATAAAGCCTCAAAACTTAGTTAATTTCTACTTCAAGTAACTGGTGTTCAAGAAAAAAAAAAAAACTTCAAGTAACTTGAAAACTAAAACGTTTCGGGAAAGATTGCACATCCTTCAATTCCAATTTGCGCTCTGTTTTGCAGTTCTGTTTGCCACAATTTATGACTTTCAAACCCATGATTTGTTTTTCTGATAGGAGATCCACTGGCAAATCTTTGGAAAAAGATCGTGGAAAGTGATAGATCATCTAACTCAAAATTGGGGAAATCTCACTTTATATTCCAAAAGTTTTATGTTTTTTTTATTTTGTACCCTTAAAAAATAAATTTTTTTATATTGCACCCTTAATGTATTAAAAATATTGTAATGTGATTCTTCCACTAACTTCCGTTGTTTATTTCGTCAAAACTTATCTTATTGACGTTGATGGTATGAATAATGAAAATTAACAGAAGAGTTAGATTACAATAATTTTAATACATTAAGGGTACAATGTGAAAAATCTAATTTTTAAGTATGCCGTAATTTTTTTTAAAATTTTTTGAAGTGTAAAGCACAATTCACCCCTCAAAATAAATGTTAAGCATATAAACAAATGTTGGGGAAGTCCTACTCACTCCTGTAGGATACAAGCTTTTTTTACAACCTCCCTAATGGGGACTCATTAAATAAACAGAAAGTTATACATATCGAAAAATTCAAATGGGTAAGAGATTTTATTCATCGACTACCCAAGGTCAGTTTATATATTTAAAGGGCTATTCACTCATTGTCAATTAGTTATGAGTTAGATTCTCTAACATGGTATCAAAGTAAAAAATCTTTAGGTTTGAATCATACCCGACCTTCCCTCTTATAACACCAAAACAAAAAACAATCACGTGAATGGATCATCTAAAGAGCGACCACACATGAAAGGGAGTATTAAATAAATATTTATGTTATTCAACAAGATTCAATAGCAAATCCTTCAATTTTTTAAAATTATAGCATTTGATCAGATGACCTGCACAAATGCGTTATCAAACGGTACATTACACCTTAACTTCGGATTGAGTTTCAAATTTGAACTGTAAATTGTAATTGAGTTCGATATTAAGTTTAGATGTCTTCTAATATTTTGTAGGTTACAGTGATCCTTGAAGATGAACGGCAATATGAAGGTGATATTTTAGTTGGGGCGGATGGGATCTGGTCCAATGTATAACAAACATAAGACCATACATCAGAGAAAACTCTGTTCTTACTCAATGGCTTCTCTTCAGTACCTCAGTTCTTGTAGTCACCACCAGCATTGTATTAGATCACATGAAAGGCTCGAGAGCAGGTGAGAGGTGAGGGTAGGGGTCGTGGTCCGATTCAACTGTCCAGTAATGCCATGGCAGTGTTGGAAGCCATTGATAAGGATGTCGTGAGGCGGATTGTGGAAGCAGCTGGTTGCATTACCGGCAATAGGATCAATGGCTTTGCCGAAGGCCTTATGTCTGAATTTTGAGTGTTAATGTTTTGTAAGTTGTGGTTGTTGTTGACTTGTTTTGTTCAGTTTTTCTTGTTCTTGACTTGTTAAAGTTCTAGGAACGTCTTAATAATATTGCAAAAAGAATGATCTTTCTCTAGCTTTATATGCTAGAGAAAGATCTAAATATTAGATGAAAGGCCTTAATTCCCCTTGTTCGAAACCTACGAAACATCTCGGTATTTGACAAATAAGAAATGAAATATAAGGCGAGTTTCTATGATGCAGCATTTCCAAAACTTTCCTTCATTTTTCTTCTAAACAAAGTAGATCCAACTCAAACTCTTTTATCCAATATGATACTTTCCGTTAAAAATCAAAAGGAGGCTTATAGAAAATTATTTCTTTACATTAATATTGTTAGACTATGACATGTATGAATGCTCCAAGCTTTTGTTTGGCACAGAGAGAGAGAGAGAGAGAGAGAGAGAGAGAGAGGGGTGGCCTTCCATGAATTTTCCTGTGATTTGCTATCTCAAGCAGAAAGGGAGGAGGATCTTTGGTAACGTCAGCCAGAAGAAATATGGGTATGGAGAATTTTGTCTCCCAAGAAATATGGTCAAAAGATTTTGTCAGTCGCTGATTTAATTTGTTGATTTGATTAATTTTTATTATTAATTTAATTATGAATCTCAATATTTATTAAAATTTATAATCTATTTAATTATTAAAATGAATTAAGTCAATAAAATAAGTTAATATTTTAAATTAAAATAATATTTTCCTTTTTTCAAGTAGAGTGGGTCCCGTAGATGACGAAACAGTGGGCCATCCTTGCTTTGAAAGTTGTGTTTCTTTAGTTTAAACAGTAGTGGTGGGAGCAAAGATACTCCGCTCTTATATAGTTCGGTTTTTTATACTTTGTGTTATAAATATATCAAAAGTATTATAATATGACCTTTTTATTTATTTATTTATTTTTTTGTCAAAAGCTAACCCATTGACACTGATGAAAAAATTAACAGAAAACTAACAAAAAGGTTACATTGTAATATTTTTAGAGCAATGTTACATAGACTTAAAAAATAGATTTAAAAAGTAGAATTGATAATCACCACCATTAAATATTTAGCGGGTTCCAATAAATATTAGGACTTGCAATGAAATCAATGGTTGTGATTATCAAGTCTACTTTTTAAATTCAATTTTTAAGTCCATGTAACATTACTTATATTTTTAATAGATTAAGGGTGTAATATAAAAAATTTAAACTTTAAGGGTATAAAGTGATAATCTTGAAATGATAGGAAATTGTTGGAATCTAGAGGACTATTACACACTCACAAAAAAAAAAAAAAATAATGGACAAGACTATTGAAGATAGAAAGAACTTTTTTTATTCACTCATATTCAAATGGATGTATTACATATGATATATATAGACTCTCATATATAACACATGACATACAAAATAACATCACTACATAATGCAATAATAAAGACCCCACTCCTCCATTACTTGGAGAATTAAAATACCACAATTATTTTGTCCCTCACAAATACCAAATTTATGATCCACTAATACAAAAAACTAAATGCATAAAAATAACTCCTATAACATGAAAAGTCATGTTTATTTTTTTCAACACCCCCTTAAACATGATTTTTCTTCTCAACTCCAAGCAAACTTCTCAATTTGCAAAAGATATCCTCTTTGAGGGGCATAGTGAAAATATCAGCACTTTGATTTTGAGACTTTACAAACTTGAGCTCCACCTCTTTTTTGGTCACATACTCTCTAATGAAATGGAACATTGTGTCAATATGCTTACTACGATCATGAAATACCGAATTCTTTGCCAACGATAGTGCTGATTTGTTGTCAATCTTCTTTAGGCAAATGAAGCTCCTTCAACAAATTTCTAAGCCAAATGGCTTGACAAACACATGATGTAGCCGCCACATACTCGGCTTCACAAGTCGAAAGAGTCACAATGGGTTGCTTATTTGAACTCCAAGCAAATGCGGTATCTCTCATGAAGAAAACATACCCGGTAGTTACTTTTTCTATCATCCATATCTCCGGCCCAATCACTATCACAATAACCAGCAAGCTTGGAATTATTAGAACAAGAATATAGAAATCGATAATCAAGTGCACCTTTGATGTATCTAAGAATTCTTTTCGCCGCCTTCAAATGGGTCATGATAGGAGCTTCCATATAGCGACTTACAAGACCAACACCAAAAAGAATATTCGGCCTTGTGCATGTTAAGTACCTCAAGCTTCCCACTAGGATCTTGAAATGGGTGGAATCCACATGCTCTCCATCTTCATATTTTGACAATTTTACACCACATTCAATGGGTGTGCATACTGGTTTACAATCTTGCATCTTGAATTTAGCCAAAATTGCTTTAGCATAACCTTCTTGAGAGATAAAAATACCTTCCTTCATTTGCTCCCCTTCAATGCCAAGGTAGTATGACATAAGCCCAATGTCGGTCATCTCAAATCTTTAGCCATTGCTCTCTTGAAATCTTCAAACATTTTTGGACAATTTTCTGTGAAGATCAAGTCATCCACATACAAACAAAGCATAGAATATATCATAATTATCATTCACCTTTGCATAAAGAGCATGTTCATGGGGACACTTGGTGAAATTATTTGCTTGAAAATACTTGTCAAGTCTACTATTCCAAGCCCTTGGTACTTGTTTCAAACCATACAAAGTCTTTTTTAATTTCAAGACTTTCTCTCCTTGCCCTTTCACAACATAACCCAAGGGTTGTTCAACATACACATCTTCATCAAGAAAGTCATTCAAAAAAGCAGACTTTACATCCATTTGATGAATTTTTCAATCATTTAGAGCGGCTAAAGAAATAATCAATCTAATTGTTTCCAAATGAGCAACAGGTACAAATACATCATCATAGTCAATACCCGGTCTTTGACTATAGCCTTTTGCAACCAACCTTGCTTTGTACCTCTCAACTTCACCTTTGACATTTTTCTTTGTCTTGTACATCCACTTCACTCCAATGGCCTTTTGTCCTCTAGGGAGTGTGGCAAGTTCCCATGTTTCATTTCTTTCAATAGCTTCAATTTCTTCATTCATGACACTCCTCCACTTCTTGTCTTGTGCCGCTTTCTCATAGCCTATGGGATCACAATCGGTAAATAGGCAAAATAGTGTTAGATCATTAAATATTTGAGTTACCTCTTTGGTTTCTTCATAGATATCTCGAAAACTCCTCATGTGAGGTGGCCTTTCACTTGAACTTGCTTTGGATGATGATGGAGATGCTTGCACATTGGTGGGTGATGGTGGAAGAGAATAAATGGGCAGCTCCATGATCTCATTGGACTCATCCTCTTCTTCAAAGAATGGAAAAAATCATAGTCTTCTTGTAGAGTGTTCCAATCTCATTCATCTTCTTCATCAAACTCAACATCTCTACTAATGATTATCTTGCCATTGCTTGAGTTGTAAAGCTTGTAACCTTTGCTTCTTGAATCATAGCCAATAAAAACAAACTTTTCACTCATGTCATCTAGTTTGGTCTGTTTCTAATCTGACAAGTGTGCATAGCATACACTTCCAAAGACCCGCAAATGAGAAACATTTGGTTTGATTCCTCCCCATGCTTCTTGTGGTGTTTTGTCTTGAACATTTCTAGTGGGACACCGATTTAACAAGTAGATGGCACAATCAATAGCTTCCGCCCAAAATTTATTGGGCATTTTTTTACTCTTCAACATACTCCGAGCCATGTCAAGAATGGTTCGGTTCTTCTTTTCGAAAACACCATTTTGTTGTGGTGATCTTGGAACCGTTAGAGGATGGTGAATTCCATTTTCTTCACAATTTTTTTTTAATTCATTTGATGTGAATTCACCTCCTCTATCGAATCTAATTGTCTTAACTTCATACCCACTTTGTTTTTCAATCAAAGCCTTAAACATTTTGAAAACACCAAACACCTCCGATTTTTATTTTAGAATCAAAATATTACCTTTTCCCATTATTGGAATTTGAGAAAAATCTCCAAAAGTGACTTTTTCACTTACCGATTCATCAAGCTCTACAAACATCTCTTTATTTTCACACATATGATTACTAGCACCGGAGTCAAGGTACCACACGTTCTTGTCCCCCTTTTGCTCTTCTTTGTATGCCAACAACAAGGTCGGCTCTACCTCTTCAACTTTGTCTTTAACAAAGTGTGCTCTTTTTTCCACAAAATTATTTCTACACTCGGAAGCAAAATGGCCATATCGATGACAATTATAACATTGAATATGAGATTTATCATACCTCCCTCTATATGACTTTGAATTGTTGCCTCTTCCACATCCTCTTCCATGATGTGATTCTTGGCCTCTTTCTTCTTTGTTGGACGCATTTTGGCCAAAGTTTTCTCCTCTACCTCGACCATGTCCACCACGACCTCCACCTCCATATCCACGCCCTCTACCTCTTTGACTTCCATATTGCCTTCTTTCTTTTTCTTTGAAAGAAAGCTTGGTTTGTAGCACTTGTTCCAACGAATCTTGCATCTTCTTGCCTAGCCGTTCTTCATGGGCTAACAAGGATCCCATGAGTCCGTCAATCGTCATTGTGTCTAAATCTTTAGACTCTTCAATGGCTGCGACAATGTAGTCAAACTTGGGGTCTAATGAACGGAGGATTTTTTCTATCACCCGGGTATCATCATAGTGATCATCACCATAAGTTCTCAAATTATTCACAACCATCAAGATTCTTGTGAAATAATCTGAAATTAATTCATATTCCTTCATACGTAAAGCCTCAAATTCACCTCATAAAGTTTGGAGGCGAACTTTCTTGACTTTTTCCACTCCACTATGAGCGGTTTTCAGAACATCTCATATTTGCTTAGATGTGGTTGCACTAGCAACCTTCTGTAACATAGCATCATCCAAGCGTTGATGGATGAGTGAAAGAGCCTTTTGATCCTTCTTCTTTGTAGCTTGCAAGACTTCCTTTTGGGCTTGACTTAAGGAAGCTTCATCTTGCGGTGCTGTGTAACCAATTGTTACAATCTCCCATAAGTCTTGAGATCCAAGAATTGCCTTCATGCGGATACACCAATTCTCATAGTTATCTTTGATGAATCGAGATATTTGAAATGGAAGCATTCCATTCGCCATCTCTCTCTCACTCTCCCTTTTCCAACACTCAAGTCTAGCTTTGATACCACTTTGTTGGAATCTAGAGGACTATCACACACTTACAAAAGAATAATAATGGATGAGACTATTGAAGATAGGAAGAACTCCTTCTATTCACTCATATTCAAATGGATGTATTATATAAGATATATATAGACTCTCATATATAACACATTACATACAAAATAACATCACTACATAATGCAATAATAAAGACTCCACTCCTCTATTACTTTGAGAATTAAAATATCACAATAATTTTTTCCCCCACTAATACCAAATTTATGACCCACTAATACAAAAAACTAAATGCATAAAAATAACTCCTAGAACATGAAAAATCATGTTTATTTTTTTCAACAGAAATCTCATTTGTAGACGTATATATGACCAATGTATACCAAACATAAGACCATACATTAGAGAAACATCTGTTCTTAGTCCATTGCTTCTCTTCAATACCTTTGTTCTTGTAGCCACCACCAGCATTCTATTAGATCACATGAATTTAGAGTGAAGAAGTTCAATATGAGAAGCTATGGTATAAGGTGTGAAGAGAAGATGAGAATAAAAGGCTTCGAGTTCTGATAGCTGGTGGTGGTATTGGGGGGCTAATGCTGGCTCTGGCAGCGAAACACCGAGGATTCGAAGTGAAAGTGTTCGAGAAAGAGTCAAGTGCAGTGAGAGGTGAGGGTAGGGATCATGGTCCAATTCAACTATCTAGTAATGCCATAGCAGTGTTAGAAGCCATTGATAAGGATGTCGCGAGGCGGACCGGGGAAGCAGTTGGTTGCATTACCGGCAATATGATCAATGGCCTTTCAGGAAAATGGTAAGATCCTCTATGAATTTTAACTATACTATTTGCAAGTTGTGTCTATTCTTGACTCGTATGTCATATTAGCACATAGGGGTATTCATAGGCCGGGTTATCCATGGGTCCCGTTACCCGGCCTAAAAAATAGGTCCGAAATCCAATAGTTAACTCGTTCGAGCTCGAGTCTAATATCTTTAAAAAGAGGGCTTGTGTTTACCCTTAAACCCATTACTCGACCCAATAGCCTGCCCAAAAAACCCGTTAAACCCCGGCCCAAGAGCCCGCCTTTCGAGCCCTAGCCCACTCACCCTCTCTTCTTAAAAAAGTTATATATTTAGACTATTAAATTTGAAACTTTGAAATAAGTCTCCCAATGTCGGAATTTGAAATTTTAAAAATTTAGATACTATAAATAATGTATTATTTTCTTTTTCATGTATTAAGCATACAAGTTTTAAATGGTAGAGTAATGCAAATGATAGATAAGTGAGTAGATGTCAACCTAGTTGGGATGTATTCATTCTATTGGATGTAGTTCATCTCCTAATCAAAAATAAAATTATTCATTATTTTATTTTTATCCATTTTGACTCTACTTTTGATTCAAAAATATAATTTACACAAATATGAAGTTACAAAAATATTCATTTTTTTTAAATAAAGTTGTATATAAAAAAACCCGTGAGCAAGCCCGCCCAGAAGGCCCGCTCAAGAGGCTCACGGATTGGGTTGCGGGTAGCCTATTCCTATCCGAAGCCCGGCCCGGCCTGGCCCGTCCAATAACTCACTTGGGTAAGGGCTTGAGCCTATACTACCTAGGCTCGGCCCGAAAAAGATTTAGAAAATAGAGGGAGTGTCCTTGAAGATATAATAAACTAGAAATGGTGTGGCTGAAATTTTTCCTTAGTACTGTTGATGTCAAAATTTGGACGACCTACACGCCAGTTTATTGGGCTTCGATCTCCAAGAAAAGAAGTCAGAGACCAAAAGGGAGCTTTGTAAGTCAACTCTCCGATACTTAAGTCAATAAGTGACTCAAAAACATAAACTATGCATAATAATTAGTATAAATATATCAAATAACTCAATTCAATACTCATTCTGCATACAATTATACTGTTTATTAAAATAAAACTAAAAAATCGAACAAGGGGTCAAACTGTAATGGACACAATATCTTCTATCTTTAATTGAGATAATTTGATTATTTAATAGATTTCGTATGTTTCATAACTAAGAAGGGGTTTAAGTGTAATATTTTAAACTTAAGGGACCTAAGTGTCATATACCTACAAACTTCAGGGAGTTTAAGTATAATTTACTAACAGATAAACTAACAGACATTAATGATAAGAGTCTAAGTGTTATGCACATATAAATTTTAGGAGATCTGTGTATAATATTTTAAATATCAAAGGTCTAAGTAATTGAGTGACAAATCTCAAGGATTTGGGTGCAATTTTCCAAATTTTTAAATGCTAGAATTCAGGATGTAAAATTTGTTACACACCTACAAATTTCACATTTCTAGAATATAGATGACGTAGAGAGAACAAAAAATACTAAAAGCTCATAATGTTTTGGTTTGTCTACGTAATGTCAACATATCAAGAAAGTTAAACGACATTGCATCAAAATCAATGGATGATAGAAATCGAGTCAAATACAATGGAATTCCCAGTCAATTACCTCACAAGTTATGTGTTAAAACCGGGGGGGAGGGGGGAACGGGCATTTACTTGCAATTCTTACAAAGAATTAGAAAATCATTAGCACCAATTTTGTGTGTGGGTGTGGCTGATTTAATATTGAAACGAATTGGCACCCCTAATGTGATCCTGCAAGTGAAAAATATTTGTGTATACAATGTTGATATGTAAGGCCCCTAGGCAACAGTTGAGTAAGAAACATATAGTTTATATATGTTAATATCAATAATATCAATAATGTATTGGAAACAAACCGATAGAAAATTTCAAAGCAAATACAAAATCTTATAAATTAAACTTTTTTGAAACTAATGAAAGACATCACATTAAATCAACTATTGCTAAATTTCAAAGCAAGTCTATAACAAATAGACTAATCAAATAGAGAAAAAATGTTATTTGATCGATCAATAGTCATTAATAGATCCAAGATTGGACAATATAGCGGTGCTACAAAGTGCAATTGCTTGAACCGTATTCATAAATGTTTGCTTTCATTGTAATATAAAACATTGATCTTTGACATGTTACATGACAGCAATCACAATTACACTATTGTTTGGTTTCGTTGTTGTATGATGGAAAAAAAATGTGACATTTAAAACAACATGAGCTGAGACTCTAAGGAGGTAGAAAGATAACGAGATACCAGAAGTTAGAGCATCGAGGCAAAGTCTATGATAGATAGATCACTACAAAAAGAAAAATTATTGTTCATCCATACACTTTCAAGTAATACCTCTGATTTCATAATACACAAAGTGTGTGAGATAACGAGAACGAGAGGAGAAGCATATGAAATGAAAGAACCTTGGAGACATCAATTCTTCAGATTCCAATTGCCAATTGTCAAACATTATTTAAGCTTCAAAGCCTTAGAACTTTCATAACCAACCAAGTCAATGAGGTTTTGTATCCATTAATAAGATGCACAAAAATTAGAACAATTCAAAAGATCTTCATTACATATGATAGATAATTAAACATGCTAACGCAAGTGAAGCAAAAACCATCAACCATGCTTACGTATGAAACTTCTAGTAATAATGACATTGTCTAGGGTCTGTCTTCTTGATATGAAACTGCTTTGATTAGGGCTAACAAGATTATCTAGAAATGGCCTTAGCCTTGCAACCAAGAGCTTAATCAAGATTTTGTAGCAAACATTGCACAAACTAATGGGTCTAAATTGTGTTATCAGGTTATGATTCTTAACTTTAGGTATCAATCCCTTTAATTAAGGAATATGATTGTATTTGTATATATATATATATGATTGTATTTGTATATATATATGTGAATATAGGTCATAGTACCAAACCACGTATTTTCTTTGTATTCTTGTTCTTTCGCTTTCTCTATTATTAAATTTTACGAAACAATATTGCAGGAGAGTGGGATGACGAGGTGATCTATTAACAAGAGAATTGGAGAGAAAATATATATTTTTTTGTATGAAAAATGGATATACAAATATGTCATTTCACACATCCACCAAGAATAGAGTATTAACGAGGAATCTACCAAAAAGAAAATTGACGAGAAACAAGGAATATACTACAATGGCATTTTTGTACAACAAGTACCTTCTATTTCGAGGGCCTTTACTTACATTTGAGTTTTAATTTCAAGTCTCAAGTCTCCAAGTGAGTGTTGGTTATGTTAAATAAAGTGCTTGCTCAACATTACAAAGCCTTTATTAAAATAGGCATTCGGAACTAACTTTGCTTCTTTCTTTCTTTCTTTTTGTTTTTTTTTTCTTTGAGACTGATCATCGTAACTTTTCTTGTTCATTGATTATCGTAACTTTCCTTGTTCATTCTTGTAACCTCTATACATTAAAGTATCATATTTTTTTTCTTATTATTTCAATAACATGAATTCAGTAAAAACCCACGACTTACTGATCTTAAATTATAGCTCAAATTCCCAAATTAACCCACGAGCTAGGTAATTAGAAATTATAATGTTGACCCCAAATTGTAACCCGATTTGATTATTTTTTTTATTTTGATAATCTATAAACACATATTTTAATTGTATATTGTCTTGGATTATTGTTCAAGTTGAAACTTTCATAGAAGTCTAAAATAATTATTAGTTAGCTATATGAATGTATAATCTTATGTAATTTCATATAATAATGAAAAGCAATCCGAATAAGAGTTATAGAGCGAACCATAATCTAAAATAGTTTATCAATTAAGCATATTCTTATTGTATCAAGTAATCAAAAAATTATCATATCGCGTTTTTGTACTCGTATTATGAAATATGACACATCACTACTATGGGTCCCACTCAATTTTTTGCCTTTTTGCTATGTCCCCATCTTTTTCTTCACCTATGTTCTCTATTTTTCACACACCAACAAATACGCACCCATAGAGTCCACCCCTAAATGCATATGAAAGCATAAAAGTGATAAAAATATTAACAAAAATGATAAAAAAAATATCCACAAAAATGATAAATTATACATATAAATGATAATTTTTTTGTAACGAAAAAAAATGATAAAAATAATTATCACAACCGTGATAAAAACACCCACAAAAGTCATAAATCACACATAAAAATGATAAATTTTTTGTTGTAAAAATACTCATAAAAATTATAAAAACACTCATAAAAATAATAAATTTTACGAATATATTTTTTTATTCCGTACCATAATTTAAGTCCTATAGTCAAGTCAATGGGAATAAGAATGAAAGAAGAGGTGGAAACTGAAAAAGAGAGATGAAGAATTCGATAGGCTGGAAAAAAAAATTCTGAAATGAGCCCCCACTTTGCTGACGTGTTTGATGTTGAGTGGCTGCCCGTAAAGCTACACCCAACTTTACCTTGATGTATAACATGTTCAATTTCTGATAATAATCCGACTATTGAGAGGGTTGAGGTTTCATGGGTGGTGTGTTGTTTGGATTTACTCGATCTTGAGCTTGAATTTGAGCGAATAATATAAAAATGAGTTGAGTCGGGGTCAAACTAAGTATGTGAGCTAAAAATCGAGCTTAATTAGAATAAAAATCCAAGTTAAAAGTGAGCTTCGAAAATAGTTTGAAAAAAAATACAAGTTCGAGATAATAACATCGAACTGTGTCTAACTTTAACTCGATTAACACCCGTAACTACTCCGTGGAAAATCAAGTCTTCTTTAATGAGATGATAGTGTGAGAAGAATTTCGTCCACCAATTGGTCATTGGTAGACGAAGAAAAATCAACACGGATGCCTGCATTTTTTCGACTTGAACATGGAGTAATAAGGGGCATGGGTGAAGTTAACAACTAACCACCCAACTTTATTGAACCCCAGTGTCACGAAAATTCCATAGAAGACTTCAAATTCTTCATTTCTCTGACAAAACAGCACTGAGAAAGAAACGAAGACTTTAAGTCTTCGCAATGACACTATGGCGTACATCATCAAGATTTTGTAGCCAACATTGCACAAACTAATGGGTCTAAATTGTGTTATCAGGGTATGATTCTTAGCTTTAGGTATCAATCCCTTTAATTAAGGAATATGATTGTATTTGTCATATCTATATAATAAAGTAGCTTACAATTCAAATTTCAAAAGATAAATCAAATGACTTTTGCTATTCGCGGTTGAGATCGCTTTAAATTTTACTTTAAAGTTAATCTAATGGCTAATATTAACACCCTAAATTTAATAGGAAAAATAGGCCCCTAAGGGTGTGTTTGGAGTGATTTTTTAAAAGTACTTCTATAAATTATTTCTCATAAGTACTTTAAAAAAAATAATAGTCTTTCAAACCGCCCCGCCACTACCACTACCTCTACCACCACCACCCCCACCACCACCGCCGCCGCCGCCACCACCACCACCCCCATAACCACCATCACCACCACCGCCACCACCACCACCACCACCGTCGCCGCCACCACTACCGCCACTGCCACCACCTCCCCCACCGCCACCGCCACCGCCACCACCACTACCGCCACCACCACCACCGCCGCCACCACCACCGCCGTCGCCATCACCGTCGCCACCACCGCCACTATCACCGCAGTCGCCACCACCACCACCGTCGCCGCCACTGTTATTGTCACCCACCACAACCATCACCGTCTCCTACAACCACCACTGCCGCCCACCACCTCTCACCTCCACTACAAACCGATGCTTAAATTCATTTATTTCTTCTCTATGTTTGTGATTTGATTTTGGATATAAATTCAAATATGTTTATTGTTTACCATTTTTTATTACACTGTGCCTTCAGGCACAGGCAATAACTAGTATATCTATATAATAAAGTAGCTTACAATTCAAATCTCAAAAGATAAACAAAATGACTTTTGCTATTCGCGGTTGAGATCACTTTAAATTTTACATTAAAATTAATCTAACGGTTAATATTAACACCCAAAATTTAATAGGAAAAATAGGCTCCTAAAGGTGTGTTTGAGGTGATTTTTTAAAAGTACTTCTAAAAATTATTTTTCATAAGTACTTTAAAAAAAATAAATAGTGTTTGAAACCGCTCCACCACTACCTTTACCACCACCACCGCCACCACCACCTCTCACCCTCACTACAACCGATGTTTAAATTTATTTATTTCTCCTCTATGTTTGTGATTTGATTTTGGATATGAATACAAATATGTTTATTGTTTACAATTTTTTATTATTTTGTGCCTTCAGGCACAGACAATAATTAGTCTATATAATAAAGTAGTTTACAATTCAAATTTCAAAAGATAAACAAAATGATTTTTGCTTTTTGCGGTTCAGATCGCTTTAAATTTTACTTTAAAGTTTATCTAACGGCTAATATTAACACCCTAAATTTAATAGGAAAAATATGGTTCTAACTTCTAAGGGTGTGTTTAAAGTGACTTTTTAAAAGTACTTCTAGAAATTATTTCTCATAAGTACTTTAAAAAAAAAAATAGTGTTTGAAACCGCCATACCACTACCTCTACCATCGCCACCCCCACCACCACCACCTCTACCACCACCACCACCACCGCCACCACTACCACCACCCTCGCCGCCACCACCACCACCATCACCGTCGCCACCACTGCCGCCGCCACCACCACCGTTACCACCACCACCATCGCCACCACCACCACCGCCACCACCACCACCATGACCCACCACAACCATCACCGTCTCCTAGCACCACCACCTCTCACCTCCACTAAAACCGATACTTAAATTCATTTATCTCTCTACTATATTTGTGATTTGATTTTGGATATGAATACAAATATGTTTATTATTTACCGTTTTTTATCACTCTGTGCCTTCAGGCACAGACAATAACTAGTATATATATATAGTACCAAACCACGTATTTTCTTTGTATTCTTATTCTTTCGCTTTCTCTATTATTAAATTTTACGAAACAATATTGCAGGAGAGTGGGATGACGAGGTGATCTGTTAACAAGAGAATTGGCGAGAAAATATATATTTTTTTGTATGAAAAATGGATATACAAATATGTCATTTTACACATCCGCCAAGAATAGAGTATTAACTAGGAATCTATCAAAAAGAAAATTAACGAGAAACAAGGAATATACTACAATGGCATTTTTGTACAACAAGTACCTTCTCTTTTGAGGGCCTTTACTTACATTTGAGTTTTAATTTCAAGTCTCCAAGTGAGTGTTGGTTATGTTAAATAAAGTGCTTGCTCAACATTACAAAGCCTTGATTAAAATAGGCATCCGGAACTAGCTTTGCTTCTTCTTTCTTTCTTTCTTTTTGTGTTTTTTTCTCTGAGACTGATCATCGTCACTTTCTTTGTTAATTGATTATCGTTACTTTCCTTGTTCATTCTTGTAACCTCTATACATTAAAGTATCATATTTTTTTCTTATTATTTCAATAACATGAATTCAATAAAAACCATACTATCATTTTTTCGGTGGATAGATGTCTTAAAAAATAGCAAGTGTGAACAGACTCATAAAAGTCGATTTGTTGCTAGTATGAGATATAGAATTGATCAATCAGATAGTTTTATTTATCGTAGGTTATTGATTTTAGGAAACATAGTCCACGATTTTAGCATATAATATAACGTGCTTAAAATAGTTCACGTATAATGTACATGTACATTAACTAAATAAAAAACTAATCGGTGAATAATAATTTAGCCTAAGTTCTGTTACTAGGGAAAGACCATTATATCAAATTCGATACCATATTGAAAAAAAATTTAAAAATTACGACTTACTAATCTTAAATTATAGGTCAAATTCCCAAATTAACCCACGAGCTAGATAATTAGAAATTATAATGTTGACCCCAAATGGTAACCCGATTTGATTATTTTTTTTTGTTGATGATCTATAAACACATATTTTAATTGTATATTGTCTTGGATTAGTGTTCAAGTTGAAACTTTCGTAGAAGTATAAAACAGTTATTAGTTAGCTACGAGTATATGAATGAACAATCTTATGTAAATTCATATAATAATGAAAAGTAATCCGGATAAGAGTTATAAAGAGAACCGCAATCTACAATTGTTTATCAATTAAGCATATTCTTATCGTATCACGTAATTAAAAAATTATCATATCGTGTTTTTGTATCCATATTACGTATCAAATTCATTCGTGATCTACTTCGAAAAGTCCTATTAAAATATGACACATCAGTACTATGGGTCCCACTCAATTTTTTGCCTTGTTGCTATGTCCCCACCATTTTCTTCACCTATGTTCTCTCTTTTTCACACCCCAACAAATACGCACCCATAGAGTTCACCCCCAAATGCATATGAGCGCAAAAAGTAATAAAAATACTAACAAAAATGATAAAAATATCCATAAAAATAATAAATTATTGACAACAATAATAAATTTTTTTTTGTATCGAAGAAAAATGATAAAAATAGTTATTACAACCGTAGTAAAAACACTCACAAAAGTTATAAATCACCCATAAAATGATAAATTTTTTATTATTAAAATGTCCATAAAAATGAAAAAGAGATGAAGAATTCGATAGGCCGGAAAAAAAAGTTCTGAAATGAGCCCCCACTTTGCTGATGTGTTTGATGTTGAGTGGCTGCCCGTAAAGCTACACCCAACTTTACCTTAATGTATAAAATGTTCAATTTCTGATAATAATCCGACTATTGAGAGGGTTCAGGTTTCATGGGTGGTGTGTTGTTTGGATTTACACGATCTTGGGCTTGAATTTGAGCTAATAATATAAAAATGAATTGAGTTGGGATCAAACTAAGTATGTGAGCTAAAAATCGAGCCAAATTAGAATAAGAGTCCAAGTTAAAAAGTTTCGAAAAGAGTTTAAAAAAAAGTACAAGTTCGAGATAATGACATCGAACTGTGTCTAACTTTAACTCGATTAACCCCCGTAACTACTCCGTGGAAAATCAAGTTTCCTTTAGTGAGATGATAGTGTGAGAATAATTTCGTCCACGAATTGGTCATTTGGTAGAAGAAGAAAAATCAACTCGGATGCCTGCATTTTTTCGACTTGAACATGGAGTAATAAGGGGCATGGGTCAAGTCAACAACCACCCAACTTTATTGAACCCAAGTTTAAGAAAGAAACGAAGACTTTAAGTTTTCGCAATGACGCAATGGCATACATCATCGATAAAAAGTTGATTTTTTAAAAATAATTTTGACAAAATGATAGATGACAGTCATTCATTAAAATCATATAATTTTTTTAATAGTGATCAATGTACACCACTATCATATTTTTTTTTTTTTTTTTGTTCAAACCCAACCTATGTCCCTTGCTAGAACACAAGCCTTAAGCGTTGGTCGGATACTAGGGGGATCACAGCTCGACCGACTTGAAACGATCAGGAGTGTTCGAGTCAGTTTACGTGTATCTCAACTAATTCTTTCTCCGGTTCTATCAAAAACAATCAATCCACGTCGAGATTATAATATTTATGATGGATAAATCTCTCATGATCCAGTCTCATAGAATTATCAAGATTCGAACTCAGGACATCTGATATACACCAAAATCATGTGAAGTGTTAGACGTACGCAATTTTTTTTGAAAAAGCCAACTTTTTATCAGTGATATATGTCACATCACATTGCAATGCGATGTGTTAAACCCGTGGGGTCGAAGTTTAATTTCTAATTACAAAAGTGGTTATATATCTCCATAAACTTTCCTGCAATTTCATTCAGATTCAACAGAAAAAAAAAAAAAATGGTCCCTCATATTAATCACCGATTCTGTATCATCTGGCTTCTTTTTCTTCTCTCACTTATAGCATCTAATGAAGCATATGAGAACATTAGTCTGGGATCCTCCATAAAAGCTTCTGTGCGCTCTTCTTCATGGCAATCGCCTTCGGGTGATTTTGCCTTTGGATTTCGCCGTATTGAGAATCAAAATCTGTTTTTGCTTGCTATTTGGTTCGACAAAATTCCAAATAAAACTCTTGTTTGGTATGCAAATGGCGATAATCCAGCACCAGAAGGGTCAAAAATCGATCTTACACTTGATGGCCAGTTCATACTTTCTGATCCACAAGGCGTTGTCATGTGGAAACCTCAGCCCTTCCCTGGCAGGGTTGATTATGCTGCTATGACGGACACTGGTAACTTTGTTCTGGCAGGTAATAGTTCCGGACCTTCCGGTTATCTGTGGGAGAGCTTCAAGCATCCAACTGACACCATCTTGCCAACTCAAGTACTGGAAACAGGTGGAATGCTATCTTCCAGGCAAAAAGAAAGCAACTACTCGAAGGGACGGTTCCAACTCCGTTTGCTACCGGATGGAAATCTTGTCCTTAATACCATTGCCCTGCCGACAGAGAATGCATATGAAGCTTATTACGTCAGTAACACTTTCGGTGGAGACGTTCCGATGAATACTGGACACCAGGTAGTTTTTAATCAAACAGGTTACATTTATGTTGTTCGAAGGAATGGAGATATTAAAAACATTACTTCAGGAGGAGACATATTCCCAACAAAAGAATTCTACCACAGGGCGACACTTGAATATGACGGGGTTTTCACACACTACGCTCATCGCAAGGCTCCGAGAAATGGGAGCTCGGATGAGACATGGCGCCCTGTCAGGTTCATCCCAAACGATATCTGCTCAGACATTCGGGGCGAGAAAGGTGGTGGTACTTGTGGATTTAACAGCTACTGCATACTTGGCGACAATGGAAGGCCGGTTTGTAAGTGCCTTCCTGGATTTTCTTTTGTAGATCCAAATAACAAGTTCAATGGGTGCAATCAAGACAAAGTTAAAAAATGTGAGCAAACTGCTTCAAACAATCCAAGAGATCTATATGAAATGAGTGTGCTGCCCAACATATTTTGGCCTTACTCTGCGAATTTCGAGCAGTTGCAGCCATTCAACGAGGATGAATGCACCAGTTCTTGTTTGGACGACTGCAATTGTGTGGTTGCTGTCATTGCAGAAGGGATATGCAACAAGACGAAACTGCCTCTGTCCAATGGCATGGCTGGCGGAGATCTGATTGGGAAGGCTTTCATCAAATTACTCAAGTCTGAAGTTTCACCTGGTAACACTTGTTTCCCTGAAGCAGGCAAGGGGAAGAAAGATCAAGCTACCCTAATTCTGGTGGGATCACTTCTTTTGGGTGGCTCAGTTTTTCTCAACCTTCTACTTATTCCTTTAATTGCTATAGTTGTTTTCTCTTCATACCACAAAATCCAGAAACTTCCCAGGGTTTCGACTATTATTGAGACAAATCTTCGTTCTTTCACTTTTGAAGATCTCAGACTAGCCACAGAAGGATTTAAGGAAGAACTAGGGAGAGGTGCTTTCGGAACTGTATATAAAGGGGTGTTAGCATCAACAAGTACTTCAAGTACTATTGTTGCAGTTAAACAGTTGAACAAGTTGTTGCAAGAAAACGAGAAGGAATTTAAGACAGAAATAGACGCGATAGCCAAGACCCATCACAAGAATTTGGTTAGATTGCTTGGATTCTGTGAGGAAGGTCCTCACAGGCTTTTAGTCTATGAGTTCATGAGCAATGGTACATTGGCTAGCTTCCTCTTTGGAAATTCGACGCCTGATTGGGACAAACGAACACAAATGGCACTTGGGATTGCAAAGGGGATCATATATTTGCATGAGGAATGTAGCACACAGATCATCCATTGTGACATTAAACCACAAAATATTCTACTGGACGATTCATTTACTGCGAGAATTTCAGACTTTGGATTGGCAAAGCTTTTGATGAATGATCAGACGCGGACTAATACAGCCATTAGAGGGACCAAAGGGTATGTTGCACCAGAATGGTTCAGGAGCACACCGGTTAATGCAAAAGTGGATGTTTACAGCTATGGGGTCCTGTTATTAGAGATCATTTGTTGCAGGAAGAACGTTGAAATGGAAAAGGAGAATGAAGAGGAAGCAATACTGACTGATTGGGCTTATGACTGCTATAAGGTTCAAAGATTAAATAAGCTTGTAGAAAATGATGAGGAGGCAAGAAATGACATGAGGAGGTTGGAGAGGCTTGTGATGGTGGCAATTTGGTGCATTCAAGAGGATCCATCTTTGAGGCCTTCCATGAAGAAGGTAATTCAGATGATTGAAGGTGTCGTCGAAGTTTCTGCTCCTCCGTGCCCTTCCCCTTTCTCTTCAAATTGAAATGATTAGTCTATGGTACCCAAAAGTGTTTTTTTATGTAGTATCACAAAAATACTAAGTTCTAGGTTAACTTATAAACTTTTTGAGGTTAAATTAAAACTTTTAAGGTGTTAGGGATTGATATCTTGTTGAAATCACCGGTCATTAGAACTTCAAAAGTGTTATGCCCTTACTTTGTATCTTTGTTATTTTGAAACCACTACAATTTAAATCTGACTTTTATAGTAAGTAGTTGATGCACATGGATCATGTTAAAAGAGAGTATAATATTACTAATTCAAATATTGAGATCAATATGATGGCCATAACACCTTTTTTCGTTACACGTTTGAATAAATTAAGATTGTTTAATTCATATTCGTTGTTTGGACAAACATGACATTTTTTTTTTTTGTTTAGAAATACGTTATATATTAATGAATGAAGTTGAACATATGTGAAGCTCTTAATCAAATGCAAAATATTAAATAATATAATATAACTGAGATTGATAATAGTGCTCACTGAATTGCAGTCTCACTCCATGTGTCTTATCTTTTTGTGTCCAATGACTTTTTTATCTGGACAATTCAATCTAAAATTGAGATTAGACTTAGAGTCACATGGTTTTGTTAGTTTTTCATTTATGATCAAATAAACGTACAAAAAGAGTACTATTTTTTAATCGAACATTGAACATATATTTTACTGTCTCCATTGAACATTTATTTGACTAAAAGATGAACATATACTTATTAATAGTTTTTGACTTGTGCTACACTACCTCTCCGTCTAATCATACCATCTAAGCACCAATCACAATACTCCCGTTGTGGAACAAGGAGTATTACTTGGCACAAGGTAGAAAAAATTGGAACAAAAATAAATTCTATTTTTTTTTTCTAAACTAGAATCATAACCAATAAGCATCAATATATAGAATAACACGTAGGGTTGAATCATGAACATAATAGAACTATAAATTTGGAGAATCTCACTCATAAGATAGCATAGTACACACAACAGTACTCTCATTGAATCAACAATACACTAAGTTCTAGCACTTGAAGAAGTAACTCAACAGTCAAATCAAAAACCCTCTCATTGAATTCATCTATGACCAAAAAAATAGGAAGCATAATTAAATAAAATTTTAACAAACACCCAACCTCGACTACAAGTGCATTTTCTTTTGTTTGGAGAGTGATTGGAACCCCTTGAAGAAAGATACGAAGAGAAAATTATGGAATGGCTGCTTTAGCAACTAATCGAGTAATTTCTCCTCGATCTCAATTAGTGGTTGAAAAGTTCTACAAAGAGCTTTATGTGGAACCGCATTTGTTTCGACCGACGCTAGACAAAGTCTAATTTGAAAGCATCCGTACGGAGATGTGTGATTGGTTGGAAAGGCTTTTTGAGAAAGAGGAGGTTTTCTCTCTTTCTTTTCTTTTGAAGGCGGGATAATGAGAATGGCAGTCTATCTTTTTCACTCTGTAATCACAAAATTTTAATCTTGAGACAAATCGATATATTAAACATTAGAATGATAATTATCACATCGAATAGAACAAAAGCCAATTGAAGTTGTATTGAGAATTAAAATCAAACAAAAAATCATGCAAGCCCAAATGAAAGTAAAATAAATTTGCATATAAAAGATAAATCTAGCACATGACAAAGTCCTAGTCCTTTATAGTATAAGGTTTCCATTACCTTTTTCTGTAAGTAAGCGTGTTTTTCCTATTGCAATTGTTCAATTTTCTCTTTCTAGGTTAGTCCGTATTCCATAATAGCATTGGTGTTAAATTGATTTGACAAAACAAAGGAAAA
Organism: Ilex aquifolium; assembly: GCA_951799425.1. Lineage (NCBI taxonomy): Eukaryota > Viridiplantae > Streptophyta > Magnoliopsida > Aquifoliales > Aquifoliaceae > Ilex > Ilex aquifolium. The sequence goes on from OX637395.1 coordinate 7,174,213, forward strand.
TATGATAATATAAGTGTTCATGACATTTTTATTAAGCCTATCTACACAATTTTGTGTCACAATATCGCTAAATTCCCTCAAATAAAGTTTTCATTACCTCTTTTTGTATTCATGCATCTTTTTTCCTTTCCGATTCTTTAACTTTCTATTATAGGCTAGAAACCCAATAAGCTAACAACTTTTGAAAACAAGAATAAAATTATAAAAAAAAAACAATTTTTCCTATGAAAAATTAATCAACTTGAAAGTCAAAGACTAAATATTAAAAAAAAAAAAAAAAAATCCCTAACAAGAAGAACTATGGTATAGAACAAGAAAATGTTGCACCAGTTCATTACTGCACAATTTTATTCTTGAGCACTAAAACTATGAAGCTAGTAGCATATTTTACCTTAATTTGGTTGGCCCTTTGAAAGTCAGAAAAGTCAACTGCAGTAGAGTCAGAAGTTTTGTGGCGAAAAGGTAAAAGTGTCACAAAAAGTTTGGATACCACCAAAAATACTTGACAAGAAGTGGACTGTTCTTACGTGGTTAATGTATAGTTATCTATATTTAACAAGCATGGTATTGAAGGTGAAAGACTCAAGAGTGAACAATGGCGATAGTTGTTATGGTAATGAATTAACTGCACACCAAGCTTGTGATGTGGTCGACAAGAAAAAGAAACTATTCCTATTTCATGCTTCAGGGAAAACTATTTCATAGCCCCAAACCTAGTAAAAAGAGATTGTATAATGTAACTAACAAAGAATAAAAGCCCTAAAAACCTTTTTTGTTGTTTAGCAACACGCTTGAATGAATTCTAATGTATCACAGATATACTCGTATTCACCTATACCAGCATTAAGCATAATAAATCAACATGTGCTAAGAAATCTATAGTTACGGTTTAGTCAAATTTCAATATCTCAGAAATGCTAAAATTTCACATAATCAGGTGAATCAAAAAGTAAGAAGTTTTACTGGCAATTCAAGCAGTACTGCTGATTTCACAACACAAGGATTTTCAAGAGAGAGATCCACATGTGCCTTTTAACCTATCTATCAGCTATCTATGAAGGAACACAATGTTGTGATAATGTTGTTGATGCAATGACCTATAATTTACTCAAGAATGTAAGTTTAATGACACTGCGATCAATTCGTACACAATAAAGAAATGAAGATAAGGGACTGTTGGGATAGAATCGATTGTACCAGAGAATACATGAAAGGTAGCAATGACTTCGATTTGGAGAGTGGCAATTGAAGTGAGGAAATTAAGGCTAGAGTTCAATTGAGGACCTCTTAATTCTGCATCAATTAAACTCCCTAAGTCGCTCACTTGCCTCTGTACATCACAGTTTTTATCATCCACTCCTCTTTCATCATATTGTTCACCGTCATCCCCATTTTCGTTACTACTCTTCCCCGGCCTTTGGGTTCTTAACTTCGAGAGCTTCGAAGTGTCGTTCAAACCCATCCATGGCCAATTCCAACACAGAGGGATTACGTGTCCATGGGCATGTGTGTGGTTTTTCAGGTTTAGAGAGAGGGAGAAGCTAAAAGGCTTTGGAACTGGTTTGTGCGGCGGTTGGATTTTCCGTGCCGTTTTCTAAGAGGGAGGGAATTTACTCAAACAATGTTAAATGAAAAATAATATTGAAAACCCAAAATACGATTTCCATTTTTTGAAGACACTTTCAGTTGCATCAGATGCATTGAGACTTTAAACTTTAATTCATTCAAGTAGCATAACTGTACTACATTGACAAGAACATCTTGTTTTTTTATTTAGAATCCCGGAACTTGTTTCCATTGATATGTGAAGCAATACCAAAACAAGCATATGCATCCAATATCTAATCCTCTTTGTTTTCAAAAAAAAAAAAAAACCCTAATCTTCGTTATTGAAGTGTAAGATAAACATTAGCAAAACAACATAAATATACAATTATTTCTATTTAACTAATACATTAGTATGCATATAAATATATAGTTATTGTTCTGTGCCTAAAGGCACGAAATAATAAAAAAATTTGTCAACAATAAACATATTTATATTCACACCCAAAATCAAATCTCAAACATAGAAGAGAGAGAAATAAATTTAAGCACTGGTTATAGTGGGGGTGAGCGGTGGTAGTAGTGATGGAGCGGCAATGGTGGTGGTGGGAGACGATGATGGTTGTGGTGAATGGGGATGACTCTGGTGGTGGTGGCAGACGTAAATGGCAACGGTGATGGTCATGATGGGTTTTGGGTAACGATGGTGGTAGTGACACCCATGGGTGACAACAGTGGTGGTGGTGGGTGTTCATGGGCAACGGTGATAGTTGTTGACAGTGGTGATGGTGGGGCGACGACGGTGGTGGAGGCGGTGGTGCGCGGTGACGATAGGTGGTGGTAGGCGACTACAATTGCTTTTTGAGAGACAGTGTGATGGGTGGTGGTGAATGGAGGTGGTGGTAGGTGTGGTGGGGGTGGGTAACCGTGGCTGGCGATAATGGTGGTGATAGGTGTGGTGAGGGTGGGTGACAGTGGCTGGCGACGATGGGTGGTGGTGGGTGCTGACAATGGTAGTGGGATAATAGTGGTAGTGGTAATAAATATAAGAATAAGATGACGATAGTGGTGGGTGGTGGCGATGGACGATGGTGGTAGCAATCGGTGGTGAGTGGCGATGGTGATGAAGGTGGCAACGGTGGTGGTGGCGGTAGTGTGGCGGTAGTGGTGATGGTTGTGGGGGTGGTGGTGTGGCGACAGTGGTAATGGTCGTGCGGTGGGGTGGCAACGGTGGTGATGGTGGGGGTAGTTGTGGTGGTTGGTGGTAATGGTGGTGGTTGGGCAGTTCCAAACACTATTTTTTTTTTTTAAATACTTATGAGAAATTATAAATCTTAGAAACACTTTTAAAAAGTCATCTCAAACACATCTATAGGGGCTATTTTCCCTATTAAATTTGTGGTGTTAATATTAACCGTCAGATTAATTTTAGAGTAAAATTTAAAGAGATCTCAACCGCGAAAAGCAAAAGTCATTTTGTTTATTTTTTGAGATTTGAATTGTATTGTATTTTATTATATAGATATACATATGGAAAAGAGGTTTGTATATAAGACACTGTGCATACCATTACTGAGGCTGCTGAACCACCATTCTGAACATAAGCAGTCCCAGAGTTAACCCAAAGACAGTAGAAGAGCACATGCACAAACAAAGTACAAAAAAAGTAAAGCCAAGACCAATCAGTAACTCAAATGAAGAAACAAAATCAAAAATGAGACCAATTCATCTAAAAATTGAATAAAATCTCAATTCAAAATCGGAGACAAATGTTGAAGTAAAAAATAATTCAAATTCCCAATTGGAAGGCGGTGCAGTGGTTGTTTTGGGTTTGTACGGTTCTGTTGGGTTGGTGGCTTGAAGAAAAAGAGGGGGAGAGAAACGGAGTAGCATGCGCGCTACCGGAGTTTCGCCGTCGTCGTAGTCGCCGTCGCCGAGAGTTGTCGAATTTGGAATTGGGCTCTTCGACATCCTATTTTCGCTGGCTTCAGACTTCTTTATACTCTGCCTATTGAAGATGTGAGAGCTGCCCAACAGTCATCTACCAAGAGTCTACTAACGGTGAGAAATTAAAATAATTTTAATGTTGATATTAACTTAGAAAAAAATAGGAGGATAAGTATAACATAGTTAACATGTCAGAGGGTAAAAGTGGAAATTTTTTTTTCATATATGCTAATATATTAAAGTAGTATATGTATGTATTTTTTATTCCAAAAAGAGATGACCACGATGAATGATAATTTTTGACACCATGCACGTTAGAGTAATACTATTTGGACCTAAAAATCTGACTTAATTTGCTGATATAATGATGTGCTTCATAAAAATCATTGGATCAACACCAAATTTTTTAATATTTGATGGGGTCTACAATGAATCCAAAGGTCACAGTGAATTAGATCAGCAAATTATGTCAGTAAATTAAGTCTCAATGGCATTGCTCTGCACGTTAACACGAAAATATCTTAATACAAAATTAGTGGGTAAGGATAAGGTCAGGGGCGGAGCCATAAATTTTGCTCAGGGTGGACACTTTAATTATGCACTTTAATTTTTTTCCTTCTAACCAATCACACTATATAACATAATTATATTTATTATATTTTATCTTCTTATTTTTTCCTTATTTTATTTGATCGGCTCAAAAAGAAACTTTGGGATTGCCCAACAAGCAAGACGAGATCACCACTTCTCTCAGTAATGGACTTACTTGAATTCTTTTATATATGAAGTCCATTTAACATAAAAAATTCCAAAATATATATATATATATATATATATATATATATATATATATATATATATATATATATATATATATATTGTCAGGGGAGCAGAGCCATGAATATCTATGATGGAGGCAAAATATAATTGGTATAAAAAAATATTTAGCCAAAATTAATACAAAAAAATTCAATTCAAGAATAAAAAAAAAAATAAGAATCAACATTAAATTATTGTGAAATAGTAAATTCAATTTTTATTTAGCCGAAATAAAATATTAACAAAAAGACACAAAATAATTTTTTTAGTATATTTTAACCTAATTATATATTTCAATAAAATATAAAAAATTTTAAAATCTCTAAAATTTTGTATATTAATTAAATGTAAATTAATTTTTCACTAATTTCTATTAATGCGCACAATCACAAGTATGTAGTAAAATTATTCTTTATTTTGTTACAAAATTTAGTTGAGATCATTATCAATCTTATAGAGAAATTTCCTATTCAAAATAGTTTGAAATATTTTTGGGTTACAATCTTTTATTTTTTGTATACAATCGTATTTTATTAGGTTATAGACTACTATTACTAAAAAACTGGTAAATGAAAACTAAAAATTATTCTTAAAAAGTAATGAACATTGTATTAGATAAAGAGAAATATTGTATTTTCGTCAATATACAAATAGAACATTGATTCAATCCAAAACTAACATATTTATTTTAGAGGGTTAGTGATCTACTAATTTATTAAAAAAAAAAAAAAAGACTAGAACCATTATTAAAATTTTCAAAAATTTAGGGGGTAAATATAATGTATAAAATAATTTTATAGGTCGGTGTAAGGAAGGACAAAAAAACTCAAGGAGCTGAAGGAATTGAGCTTCTCGTGTGATGAGCTTCTCGTGTTATGAACTTCTCTCTGTTTCTTCTCTTTTTCTTGTGGCTGGACAGTGGGCAGTTGGGAGTGAGTGAGACAAAGAGAAAAAAAAAAGGAAAGATAAGATTAGGCCTGTCAATCGTGTCGAGTGGAACGGTTTCGTGTCGGATGGAACGGGTTTGTGTCAAAAAATCCTACATCCATACCCTATTCGTTTATATAAACGAGTCTAACTATCACACCCATACATGAATCGTTTATTAAACGGGTTACCCGATACAACCCATGTGTCACCCGCTAAATAAGAGAATATGTTAGATAATTTCGCGTCCACATAGAAAATCATTAACTCGCCACACATTACACATGTTTGACCTGTTTACTATTACAATAAATCGTGGCTAATCAAAAAAAATAAAGACAAAAAATGAACATTAAATGACTACTAAATTTGAATGATTATGAGAGATGAGAGGTGTGAGATAAGATAGAGGCTGATAGACCTAACTTGTTTTTTAAAAATTTATTGTACCACTGTTAACGGGTTAAACGGGTTGAAACGAGTTTGTGGATTAAACACGAAACCGGTTCGTTTATTTCACGGGTCTGCCGAGTTAACCCGGTAACCACCCGAACCTGTTAGGACTACACCCGAACCTGTTAGGACTACACCCGAACCCGTTAGGACTACACCCAAACCCGCCAAATCTGTGTCGGGTTCGTGTCAATTTCACGAGTTATGTCTAGAATTGCCAGACCTAAATAAGATACATTTTAGTCAAGTGGGCCAAAAGTTTTGTTTTTAATGTTGAGCCAAAAATTTTGTTTTTAATGTTGGTCTAAAAGTTCTATTTTTTTAATAGGTTTGGATAGATTGTGATAGGTCAAATATTTGATTTTTTAATAAGTTTGGGTAGATAATAGTGAGCTCAATTTTTTTTGTTTTAAATGGACTTAATTTTTTAATTATTTTGGGTAAATAATGTGGGTCTAATATAAATGAGGGGCACACATAATATATATGGATAAATATATAATACATATATCTAACTAATAAAAAAAAAAAAAAATTTGAGGGGGGGGGGGGGCATGTGCCCACCCTGCCCCTGCCTCCCTCCGCCTATGGATAAGGTTAATTAGTTTTCGATACAAACTTGAACAGTGTTTTGTCTAAGTTTTCAACTGGATACCAGTGTCTAGTGAGGTTAATTTATGAAGGAAACTCCTTGGCATAAAATATATCCAACAATAAGCTAATTGATTTAAACCATAGTGGAAATACAAATAGTCTGCAGCCTTTCCAGTGATATAGGATTTAAACAGTCTTTTCATGAACCACAATGTATCAGCTAGCTTTCAACTAATCCTAGGCTTGATAATTCAAAGTTATCTCAAACGTATTTTTGTAGCAATGTTGCTGAATCGATGAGTCCCAAATTAGTAGGGTAGTCAAAACAATATACATCAAGGATAAGTAAGAACTCCAACAAATAGAACACAATGACAACAGTTACATCATTTTTTGTCTTTTTAAGCACAAAACATAACTACATACCTGATCAAAATAGCTCAATTGTTCACAAACTTGCCTCTTTTTCACCGATAAGGTGCAATTTTTTACTTTCAATAGCTAACTTAAGTTGCATTTTGGGGCAATTTGTCATCTAACACAGTCTTAACAAGTATTTTGTGGTACTGATGCTATGAATCATCGGAATATATTACTTTTTTTTCAAGTAAGTCATTAAAATATATTAACCATAGCAAGTAATTAAAACAAAACACATAACACTACAGATAGAACAGATTGTTGACACTATTTTTATTTGCCTAGTTCCTCTTGTTTTTTTTTTTTTTTTGCCCTTTTTGTGTTTAAGCAACAAATGAAACGATGCAGGGGATGAAAATGGATTGAACAGAGAAAAAAATTGACAATAATTATAATTATCAAGTATACTTTTTAAGTCTGTCTTTTAAGTCCATGTAACATTGCTCTTGTTTTAATCAACCCCTCCCATTAAAGATTAACCGAGAAATGAGATAAATTCTCCTAATTTTGATGTTTATGACCTTTGGCTTAAGTGGACTCAATCATCCTAAGTATGTTTAACTTGAATCATATTATGAGCCTAATTCAAAATGAAAGAAATTACTCCATAAAATAAAAAATAAAAACAAAATGCAAAACGATTTTGCTTATAGATTTGTTTGTCGTAACTATTTTTCTCTCTTGGACAAAGACTTGAAAATTTTCAATATTGGGACAAATTTTTTTAGCCTTGGCTCATGGCATCAATCTAGTGGGGAACAATATCATTTGTATATACACACTAACTAGTGATGACTCCGTGTGATGCATTGATTTATATCTCATCACCTTTCATTATTTCTTTCACTATTTTTTCTTCTCTCCCACCCCACCACTTAAGGAGTAAAGAAGTTAGACAAAAGAATTATAAAAACTTGGGGTGATAGGAATTAAATTTTAAAAAATATTTAAATTCTAAGAAAGACTATTGATTGACAGCTGATCTGCCTCAACTAGACTAGGAATCATGAGAGTACCCTGTACAAGGAAGTCAGAATGGCAGGACCAACACAACACTCCACCAAGGGGAGCGGGATGCGTGGCATAAAGTACAGAATGAGGGGCAAATAGACAGATATACCCCTGGTAATATGCGGCTGTCTCAGACAAACATTTAATAGATCCTCAGTCGATGGGACACCTACACTGACTCGAGAAGCCAGGGAGGATGAGCATTAAGTGCTCCAGTATCAGGACATTTAATGCCTCAGCATTGAAGAAAGAGCATTAAATGTTCCGGGATTCGAGCATTTAATGTCTTTGCATAAAAGAAAGGACATTGATTGCTCGGGGATCCGAGCAATTAATAATGGGGTCTTCTCCATGTGAAATAAGGGACACGCTGCCCCATATCTGGAAGCTACCTATCATCTAGGCTCCCAGCAATGATGAGTTTTTGGTGGGTATAAATAGCTTTCAAAAACACATTGCAAAGGTACGCGAAATCATCCCTCAAGAACATACTACATTGCTCTCTTCTTCCCCTCTCTCAAAGAACTGACTTGACTGTCGGAGGGGATACGCCGGAAAACACTCCGACTCCCTTTCTAACCTGTTTTCTGTGTGCCAGGAACCATCACCGACCCGCCTGAATCGATCGAGCGACCCCTTGAAACAATTCATCATTACTCCATAGGCCCCCTTTAGCTCTCTCAACCCTTTCCTTGTCACGGGATCTTCGGCGTTCGAGGCTAGCACGAGTTCGCCAAGGGAGAGATCTGTCTTTCATTACTATTGTGCAAAATTTACCGCGCACAAACTTCGAGTTTTGATAGCTGGTGGTGGTGTTGGGGGGCTAGTGTTGGCTCTGGCAGCGAAACACCGAGGACTCGACGTGAAAGTGTTCAAGAAAGACTCGAGCGCACTGATAGGTGAGGGTAAGGATCGTGGTCCGATTCAACTGTCCAGTAATGCCATGGCAGTGTTGGAAGCCATTGATAAGGATGTCGCGAGGCGGATCGTGGAAGCAGCTGGTTGCATTACCGGCAATAGGATCAATGGCTTTGCCGATGGCCTTTCAGGGAAATGGTATGATCCTGTCTGAATTTTGACTATATTGTTTGCAAGTTGTGTCTGTTCTTGACTCGTATGTCATATCGGCACATAGGGGTGTCCAGGTTATCTATGGGTCCCGTTACTCGGTCTCAAAAATAGGTCCGAAATTTGATAGTTGATCCACCCGAGCCCGAGCCTAATATCTTTAAAAAAAGGACTTGTGTTTGCCCATAAACCCATTACTCGGCCCGAAACCTGGTCTAATAGCCCGCCCGAAAAAACTCGTTAAAACCCGGCCCAAGAGCCCGCCTTTCAAGACCTAGCCCACTCACCCTTCCTTCGAAAAAAAGTTATACTTTTAGACTATTAAATTTGAAATTTTGAAATAAGTCTCCCAATGTCGGAATTTAAAATTTTAAAAATTTAGATACTATAAATAATATATTATTTTCTTTTCCATATATTAAGCATACAAGTTTTAAAGGGTAGAATAATGCAAATGATAGATAAGTGAATAGGTGTTAACCTAGTTGAGATGTATTCATTCTATTGGATGTAGTTCATCCCCTAATCAAAAACAAAATTATTCATTATTTTATTTTTATCCATTTTGACTATACTTTTGATTCAAAAATATAATTTACACAAATATTAAGTTACAAAATATTCATTATTTTTAAATAAAATTGTATATAAAAAAACCTACGAGCAGGCCCACCTAGAAAGTCCGCTCAAAGGCTCGTTGATTGAGCTGTGGGTAGCCTATTCCTAATCGAAGCCCGGCCCGGCCGACTAATAACTCACTTGGGTAAGGGCTTGAGCCTACTAGCCCCGGCCCGAAAAAGATTCAAAAAATAGAGGTAGTATCCTTGAAGATATAATAAACTAAAAAGGGTGTGGCTGAAATTTTTCCTTAGTACTATTGATGTCAAAATTTAGACGACATACACGCCAGTTTGTTGGGCTTCGATCACCTGAAAAAGAAGTCAGAGACCAAAAAGGAGCTCTGTAAGTCGACTCTTCGATGCCTAAGTCAGTAAATAACTCAAAAATATGAACTGCGTATAGTAATTAGTATAAATATATCAAAGAACTCAATTCAAAACTCATTTTGCATACAATTATACTGTTTATTGGAATAAAACTAAAAAATCAAATAAGGGGTCAAACTGTAATTGACGCAATATCTTCTATCTTTAATTGTGATAATTTGATTATTTAATAGATTTCGTATGTTTCGTAACTAATAAGGGTTTTAAGTGTAATATTTTAAATTTAAGTGGTTTAAGTGTTACACATCTACAAATTTCAGGAAGTTTAAGTATAATTTAGTCACAGATAGACTAACGGACATTAATGGCAAGAGTCTAAGTGTTATGCGCATATAAACTTTAAGGGGTCTGTGTGTAATATTTAAATATCAGGGGCCTAAGTAATTAAATGACAAACCTCAGGGATTTGGGTGTAATATTTAAATGCTAGAATTCAGGATGTAAAATTTGGGATCATTTGGAAGCCGGTACACCAAATTAGACATAATTGTAAAAAAGTACACATAACAAAATATTTTGTAAAAAAGTACACAGTTGAGATACAAAGACGTAAATGTTTTTTTTGTAAAAATTTTTTTCCTAAAAAACTGTAACAAGACATTTATTTTAAACACTGAAATTTAGGGTCATTTAATTCGAAATCTCTAATGCACCTTGATTCATGCGTATTTTTTTTTAGAGTGGTTTTGTTTTCAAATTATATTTATATATTAAATATCTCCTAGTTTTATGAGAGAAATTTAATATTCCGTTTATTTTAAGATATATCACTTTGTTTGAATTTCAAAATTTGTTAATTATTTTTTTATATAATTTGAAATATAAAATTATTTACACTGTATCAAAAAACGTAACAAATTCATTAAGCAATAGTGTAACAAAAATAGTGTAACAATACATTGTAACAAAAACAGTGTTCAGCAATTTTGTGCATGTGATAACAAATTCAAAACAGAGATGAACTGTTTCAAATGAAATTATATGAAAATATATATTTGACAAAATGTAATAATACAATATTTTGTGTAAATGTCTTGTTACACTGTTATTATTACACTGTTATGGAGTTTAAATATTAATATAATTTGAAAACAAAACCATTTTCCAAAAAAAATACGCATGAATCAAGGTGCATTAAATATAATTTGAAAACAAAACCACTTTAAGAAAAAATACGCATGAATTAAGGGAGGACATAAAAATACGGAATATTAAAGTTCTTCCATAAAACTAGGAAATGTTTAATGTATCACTTTTCAAAAAAAAAATACGCATGGATCAAATGAGGATATAAATGTCAGAAAAAAATATGAAAATTTCAAATAATATACTTGGAAACAAATAAGTATCAAAATTAAGGATTTTTTTACCTTACATTTTTTTCTGTGTATTTTTTTACAATTAACTCCAATTTGGTGTACCCCCTTCCAATTTCCCCTAAAATTTTTTACACACCTAAAAATTTCACATTTCTAGAATATAGATAACGTGGAGAGAACAAAAAATACAAAAAGCTCATAATGTTTTGGTTTGTCTAGGTAATATCAACATATAAAGAAAGTTAAATGACATTACATCAAAATCAATGGATGATAGAAATCGAGTCAAATACAAGGAAGTTTTCAGTCAATTACCTCACAAGTTATGTGTTAAGACCAAAGGGGGGAAAATGGGCATTTATATGCAATTCTTATAAAGAATTAGAAAATCATTAGCACCATTTTTGCGTGTGGGTGTGGCTGATTTAATATTGAATCGAATTGGCACACCTAATGTGATCCTGCAAGTGAAAAATATTTGTGTATACAATGTTGATATGTAAGGCCCCTAGGCAACAGTTTAGTAATAAACATATAGTTTATATATGTTAATATCAATAATATATTGGAAAACAAACCAATAGAAAATTTCAAAGCAACAAAATCTTATAAATTGAACTTTTTTGAAATAAATAAAAGACATCACATTAAATCAACTATTGCTAAATTTCAAACCAAATCTATAACAAATAGACTAATCAGATAGAGAAAAAATGTTATTTGATCGATCAATAGTCATTAATAGATCCAAGATTGGACAATATAACAGTGCAACAAAGTGCAATTGCTTGAACCATATTCGTAAATGTTTGTTTTCATTGTAATATAAAACATTGATCTTCGACATGTTGCATGACAGCAAGCACAATTACACTATTGCTTGGTTTCGTTGTTGGATGATGGAAAAAATATTTGTGACATTTAAAACAATATGAACTGAGACTCTAAGGAGGTAGAAAGACAACGAGATACCAGAAGTTAGAGCATCGAGACAAAATCTATGATAGATAGATCACTACAAAAAGAAAAATTATTGTTCATCCATACACTTTCAAGTAATACCTCTGATTTCATAATACACAAAGTGTGTGAGATAACGAGAACGAGAGGAGAAGCATATGAAATGAAAGAACCTTGGAGACATCAATTCTTCAGATTCCAATTGCCAATTGTCAAACATTATTTAAGCTTCAAAGCCTTAGAACTTTCATAACCAACCAAGTCAATGAGGTTTTGTATCCATTAATAAGATGCACAAAAATTAGAACAATTCAAGCGATCTTCATTACATATGATAGAGAATTAAACATGCTAACGCAAGTGAAGCAAAAACCATCAACCATGCTTACGTATGAAACTTCTAGTAATAATGACATTGTCTAGGGTCTGTCTTCTTGATATGAAACTGCTTCGATTAGGACTAACAAGATTATCTAGAAATGGCCTCAGCCTTGCAACCAAGAGCTTAATCAAGATTTTGTAGCAAACATTGCACAAACTAATGGGTCTAAATTGTGTTATTAGGGTATGATTCTTAACTTTAGGTATCAATCCCTTTGATTAAGGAATATGATTGTATTTGTCAATATATATATGGATGTAGGTCGTAGTACCAAACCACATATTTTCTTTGTGTTCTTGTTCTTTCGTTTTCTCTGTTATTAAATTTTACGAAACACTATTGCAGGAGAGTGGGATGACGAGGTTCGAACCCATGATCTTAAGGTTCAACAACGGGGTGGTGGCCATTAGGCCAACCGATAACCTCTAATTACTTGTACTCTATGTTGCCTAATATGATATGCATGATAAAAACATAATTCATTAAACAAGCCTTGCATATCACACTTGTTGAGTATCTTTTGATATACAATGAAATGTCATTTACGTTGAATAGATAATATCTATAGCTCAATCTTTAGGCTTAGCCATGATTGATTCATGCATGTTTAGGTCCTTTTCTTGATTCTGAAAATAACCCCTTCTCGTAGTCTTCACAAGTACCAGGTGAAAATGTTGTGGAGAATACATGCATACTAGTAGTTAAAATGACCGAAAGATAAGATTTCATATTCATTCATGTATAATGTGATCTATTATTAGGTGATCTGTTAACAAGAGAATTGACAAGAAAATATATATTTTTTTTGTATGAAAAATGTTTATACAAATATGTCATTTCACACATTCGTCAAGAATAGAGTATTGATGAGAAATCTGCCGAGAAGAAAATTGACGAGAAACGGGGAATATACTACAATGGCATTTTTGTACAACAAGTACTTTCTATTTCGAGGGCCTTTACTTACATTGAGTTTTAATTTCAAGTCTCCAAGTGAGTGTTGGTTATGTTAAAGAAAGTGCTTGCTCAACATTACAAAGCCTTTATTAAAATAGGCATCCGGAACCAGAAAATCTAAGGGCCTATTTGATTTGGTTTTTTAAGACACTTTTTTGATTTCAAAATTCTAAAAAACAAGGAGAAGCTGTTTGGTTTGGGTTTTGGTTCTCCAATTTTTGAAAAAAGAGTGGATGTAAAGAACAAAAAATTGAAAATAAGCTGGGCTTGTTTTCGGGTGTTTTGAAAACAAAAGAAGGAAACATAGAGAACACCCCAATTTCTCATTAATGAGGTCTCTCATTTGAACCTTCTTAGCAACAAAACATATCCTACTATAAAAATGTTTTATTTTTTTTTCCTGTGACATAATTTTTTTTGCCTTTCTATCTTTTTTTTTTTTTTGCCTCTCTCTCTCCACTCCGACGAAACCAAACGAAGAACACACATCAGACTTCAGATCTGAGTTTTCTCCGGTGTTGGCTCCAACGTCGGTTCCAGTATCGATTTTCTCTCTCTGTCCAACATCAGTGTTTAGCGGTTTTCTTTGGTTAGATTTTCTTTAGATCTGGGTTGATATTTAAATCTGTGTTGATTTTCTTTAGATCTGGGCTGATCTTCTTCAGATTTGGATTGATTACCAGATCTATTTTCTTTTTTTTACTAGTTATAGATTTGGCTCTCTATTACTTTGTTTTTTTTTTCTTTTCCTGTCAAATGTGTTGATTGTGGGTGGTGGCTTTTTTTGTTAGGGCATCTCCAACCCTTACTCAAATTTAGACTCAAATTTAAATTTGAGTAAAAAAGCCCAAAAAACCTGCTCCAACCCTTTACTCAAACTTATACCAAATCAAGGGAAAACTTTTTTTGAACTCAAATTGAGGTAGACCCAAACTCTATATCAAATTCCAACAGATATTTTTTCTCTCCACAAAACCCCTCTTGCCAAGATGTTCTCTGCCACTTCAAAAGCTTCTGCCACTTCAACGCCGCTACAAGCTCGGAGGAACGACTGTCTCAAGTAATCTGCTACCCTCTTCATCTTCTATTTTCTTCCCTTTTCATCATTGACTATCCCAATTTTTTTTTTGTATAACCCTAACCCTACCCATCGTTGCTGCGTGAATCCCCTGTAGATATAATCCAACAATTTGCTGCGTGAATCTCCTGGCTCTCTGCTCCGACTGCAATACATTCGCTGAGTATGTTGCTCTTGTAGGCTGACCATTCTGGTTTGGTATCCTATCTTGCCTTTCTTGTATTACCCTAAAATGCTATTCAATCAAATGGGTTTTCTTCGATCAGTTTTTCTGGGTTTGTTCTGACAATCACACACACTTGCATGTATGTGTATACCTGTTTTTTATATTGATTTTTTTGAGGCTTGATTTTGAGGAAACTTTGGCATTGTAACTTGAACGTTTCTGGCAAATGGTTTTTTTTTTTTTAATCTGAATGAACTTTGGCAATTGGCATGTGTTGGGTTATCCAGGTGGGTAATTGATACAGTATTTTGATTTATGGTTGGTTTGTTGCTCGGAGAAAGTAGAAAAAATCATGGTCTGAAATATTAAACAAATTAGCTTTTGGGATAATATGAGAATTTTTTAAAAGATTTAAGTAAATACTTGAGTTTTTCCATTGGAGTGGTCTATACCAAATTAAGTTTTTTACTCAAATTTTTACTCAAATTTGAGTAAAAATTTGAGTCTCCATTGGAGATGCTCTTACTGGTAGAAGATCTTGGGGTTCAAATTTGTGTTGATCTTTTTTTGTTCTATTTTTTTTTTATTTTTTTGTCTATTTTCAATTTATTGGTGTTTGGTTTATTGATTTTATATATAAATTGATTTATGGCATTATTTTTTTTTTAAAAACAATTTATTGGTTTTTGATTTATTGATTTTATATATAAATTGATATTGAATCTATTATAAATTTATATTGATATTGAAATTGATATATAAATTTAAATTTATATATCAAAAATTTATATATAAATTGGTTTATTTTGAAGTTTGGGTTATTGAACTTTTTTTTTTATGAAACTGTCCATCAAAAAATTATTTTTTCATATTTTTTTTTATTAATTTTTGAATTATTGTCCAAACATATATCTAGACTATCCAAACATGTTTTACTGTTTCTTGTTCTATAAAATTGTTTTTAGAATCACCTAACAAAATAAGTTATTTGTCTCAAAAAATATCAAAACACACTTTCTTAAAACTCTTCTCAAAAACTATTTTCGGATACTATTTTTTAAGACACAAACGAAACATCCCCTAACTATCTTTGCTTCTTTCTTTCCTTTTTGTTTTCTTTCTTGAGCTCTGAGACTGATCATCATAATTTTCCTTGTTCATTGATCATCGTAACTTTCCTTGTTCATTCTTGTAACCTCTATACATTAAAGTATCATATTTTTTTTTTCTTATTATTTCAATAACATGAATTCAACAAAAACCATACTATCAATTTTTCGGTGGATAGATGTCTTAAAAAATAGTAAGTGTGAATGAGCTCATAAAAGTCGGTTTGTTGCTAGTATGAGATATAGAATTGATCAAATCAGATAGTTTTGTTTATCGTAAGTTATTGATTTTAGGAAACATAGTCCACCATTTTAGCATATAATATTGACGAGTCCAAATTCAACTGGGCTAAGCCCGATGAAAATAAGTCGAGAAAGGCCCGAATACTAATGGGCCCCGGGATTAATCCAAGTCTCCAAAACCTATCAAGTCGGGTCACCCATTTAAGGAGAACGGAGAGGAGGCGAAGGAGTCGAGGGACAGTCGAAGCCTTATGGGCGCCGACTATGGCAGCCCCATGGGCGCCGACCCCTTGGTTGAGCTCCCCACTCATCATCTCAACTCCTCACTTGCCCTCTCCTCATACCATGATATCCCAAGGAAGAATGCACTAGAAGGTCAAGGCCTAAGAAGACACCAATGGGATGACCACCATTGGGCGCCAACCATGGGGCGCCGACCACTGGGTGCCTACCCCCATGGTGCTCCCTTGCCTTGGTACTCCAGTACTCTTACTCTTATTCCAACTCAAGGTCCAAGCCTAAAGTCCAATCCAAGTCAGGAATCTCCTCCGACTGAATAGGAACACGAGGGAGAGAATGACGGGATGCGAAGATCTACTCTTACCTTACTTGTGCTTACCAAAGAGGTCTACTCCTACCATGATTGCACTTACCAAAATAGTGGAAGACCTCTTCCTCACGGCACCGCCTCACCATTGCTATATAATGTAAGCCCTCTCAAGGGTAAAGAGGGACTAAAAACATCTCCAACATACTTGCTCTCTCCTTCTCTCTCTCTCTCTCTCTCAAGCTCTGTAACACTTTGTTGATTGTTATTCATCAATAAAGAACACCGGCAAACACTGCCATTCGAAAGAGTGGACGTAGGTCACCCGAGACCGAACCACTATAAATCTCTTGTGTTGACCCATTATTTATTGTTTTACTCTTGATTGTCATTGCTTACATGCTAATTGCTCATTAATCACACCCGTTGATATTCTTGACTGTTGATCTTGCACGAAGACAGTTTTGTGCATCATCAGTTTGGCGCCGTCTGTGGGAACGACAAAGTTTCTATTGCTCTACTTCTTTGCTCATTGAATCCATGGCAATCACCACGAGATCAAGGTCTCAACAACCCGGGGACAACAACCCGGCTCATCGGGAAGAGGTTCCGCCTCCCCCCGCACCTTCGGGACCTTCTGCCACGGCGACTCCCGTCGTCGGACAGCAACAACTCCTCCAGACCATGCAGCTGCTGGTGAGCCAGAACCAGCAGATCATCCAACTCATGCTCTCCCAAGGAGGAGCACCACTCCCTCCAACAGTAGAGGAGCAAGCAGCCCCTCACCAGGGGGTCCTTCGCCAAAACGCCCCGAGGCCACAAGGCGCCCCTCGCCCAGCAGTCCCTCCTCATGTACCTGCGCAGGAGGACGAAGACAAGAGCCAATATGGCGATCATGGAAGTCAGTACCCCCACCCAACGGAGGACGTCCCCAACCAGTGGGACGAGAAGATCAGAGAGGTGCAAAATCAACTCGGTGATGCCCTCAACGCCATTAAGGCACATGCGCCCGAAATGGTGGACTACCTGGTAAGACGTACCGACTCACCTTTTGTTGCTGATATAGTAAATTACCCTCTGCCCTTGAAGTTCAAGATGCCTACCATTGAGACCTTCGATGGCACCAAAGACCCTCTAGACCACTTGGACACCTACAAGGCCCTCATGCAACTCCACAACGTGCCTGAGGAGATCATGTGCAGAGCTTTCCCTACCACCCTGAAGGGGTCTGCTCGCCAGTGGTTCTCCAAGATGAAGCCCTCCTCCGTCCATTCTTTCGTAGAGCTCAGTAGGTCTTTCGTTTCCCACTTCATTGGGGGACGCCGCCATCAGAAACCAGTGACCCACCTGCTTACCATCGAGCAGGACAGGGACGAAAGCCTCAGAAGCTACCTCGCCCGTTTCAACGACGAGGTCCTCCAGGTTGAGGAGCCAGATGATAAGGTGACCTTAGCTGCCTTTATCGCCGGCCTCCGCACCTCCAGCTTCATGTTCTCAGTCCTCAAGAAGCCGCCCTCCAACATGCCCGAGCTGCTGTCCAGGGCACAGAAATATATGAACGCCGAGGAGGTCACCAAAGCCCATAGAGGTGAGTCCTCCCGAGGAGGGGAGAAAAGGAAGGACACTCGCGAGGACAAGTGGGAGGTAGAGAACAAAAGAAATAGGACGGAGGGAATCTCTGTCAAGGACCGCCTTGGTCCCCCACCTCTGAGAGAGCGACAACCTTTCACGCCACTCAACGCCTCGGTGGAGCACATCCTATTTCAGATACAGGATGACCCCACGCTCCGTTGGCCCGAAAAAATGAAGTCCGCCCCAAACCGCAGGAATCACAGCAGGTACTGTTGCTTCCACCGCGACCATGGCCACGACACTGATGACTGCTATGAGCTCAAGAGGCAGATCGAGGAGCTCATACAGCGTGGCCAGTTGAGGCAGTACGTGGCTGGTAGAGGTCAGACCCTGCCACCTGACCGGGACCAGGACGACAGAGAACGCCAACAACCCCTCGGAGAAATTCAGACAATCTCTTGAGGGCTACAACTCCGCCAAGGAAACATTAGCCCACCTATGGGACACACCTGAAGATTTTATTTATCTTTTATAGTTTCAGTTGATTAATTTTGTTATAGTTTCATTATTTTATGAAATAAAATTTTGCAAGATTATTATAACTGTCTTGTTTTCATCTCAAACAGCCTACGACTTAACAACAACAAGGTAGACAAAAGTCAAAAGGCGCCCAGACGAGGGGTCTTGCCCTCTCCACCTTGGGCATCTCCCATGATGCCGCCCAGACAATAGGTCTCATCCTCTCTCACTAGGCGCTAAACAGCAGGCACCCGGCCTTAGGTGTCACGCTCCTCAACACCCTTCTCATCTCCATCTCAATGGAATGAGCTTCAGGCGCCCAGCTCCTCAGAGCCCTCCTCATCGCCATCTCAATTGAATGAAAGAGCCCTCATCATCTCCGTCTCAATGGAATGAGCCTCGGGTGCCCAACTCCTCAGAGCCCTCCTTTTCATCTCCATCTCAATGGGATGAGTCTCCGCCATGGCAGCCTTCTTCTGAGCTATACGTAGCTTTACCTACTGCTCAGCAGCATCCTCTCGTGCCTGCTGCTCGAGCCCTACTGCTCAGTGGCATCCTCTCGTGCCTGCCGCTCGAGCCCTACTGCTCCGTGGCATCCTCTCGTGCCTGCCACCCGAGCCCTACCTGCTCAGCAACATCCTCTTGTGCCTGCTGCTCGAGCCCTACTGCTCCGTGGCATCCTCTCGTGCCTGCCACCCGAGCCCTACCTGCTCAGCAGCATCCTCTTGTGCTTGCTGCTCGAGCCCTACTGCTCCGTGGCATCCTCTCGTGCCTGCCACCCGAGCCCTACCTGCTCAGCCGCATCCTCTTGTGCTTGCTGCTCGAGCCCTACTGCTCCGTGGCATCCTCTCGTGCCTGCCACCCGAGCCCTACCTGCTCAGCGGCATCCTCTCGTGCCTGCCGCTCGAGCCCTACTGCTCCGTGGCATCCTCTCGTGCCTGCCACCCGAGCCCTACCTGCTCAGCAGCATCCTCTTGTGCCTGCTGCTCGAGCCCTACTGCTCCGTGGCATCCTCTCGTGCCTGCCACCCGAGCCCTAACTGCTTCGCGGCATCCTCTCGTGCCTACCGCTCAAGCACCAAATGTTCTCAGCAGTCCCCAGTGCCTGCCTCTCTGACATCCCTAGGAGTCACAGACCTCCAACGTTGCTCCTTGGCCAAAGTCGCATTGCTGCAATCCCCCTAGAAACCGCACTGGAGTCTCAACTCCTACAGCAGTACAACAGCTAGCTCTGGTACACACATGAGCCACAGTTTGAGAAGGAGTGGGGGCACCACTAGACTTGGCACCTGGCCATCGGACCTTAACTGGGGGCATAAAACCTCACTCTCTCGGGAGAAGAAGAGACACCACCATGAAAGCACAAGGAACCTCCACCTCCATCATCGCTCTTTCAACAGGAGCTCCTGAAATCAGAGACAAGGTCAGTTAATGACCAGGCACCAGAGAGGCGTCGCCCAAGGAGCTGCCCTGTTTTCAGGCTTCTCCCAAGGCACCTGCCCAGTTGGCGTCGCCCAAGGGGAGCTAGCAGGGCCCTTGCCCAGGACAATCAAGGCCCTCGTTTATGCCAGCCAGCACCTCGCCCAGCTGTCCACCTGACATCACCCAACGCCTTGGCACCCCCCAGGCTATTCTTCATGCACCTGGCGCCTCCATCTGCTAAGTTGCCCAATCTCCAAAGATGCTCTGATATTGATCACCACAACGACATCACCATAGGCAGGGGAGCCTTCATGCCACGCCTTCAAGGAGTTCATGGATCATCCATAGAATCTCCCATCAGCAGGAATGGAAAGTTGAAGACTGGAAGCACCATGAGAAACAAGAAAATTTCTGCTCACTCAAGCGAAGCCGAAGCACATGCCCTCAACCCTTTCCTCTCGAGAAAGTCAGAGCTCGGGGCATGGGGGGCAAATGACGAGTCCAAATTCAACTGGGCTAAGCCCGATGAAAATAAGTCGAGAAAGGCCCGAATACTAATGGGCCCCGGGATTAATCCAAGTCTCCAAAACCTATCAAGTCGGGTCACCCATTTAAGGAGAACGGAAAAGAGGCGAAGGAGTCGAGGGACAGTCGAAGCCTTATGGGCGCCGACTATGGGCGTCGACTATGGGCCCCGACCCCTTGGTTGAGCTCCCCACTCATCATCTCAACTCCTTACTTGCCCTCTCCTCATACCATGATATCCCAAGGAAGAATGCACTAGAAGGTCAAGGCCTAAGAAGACACCAATGGGATGACCACCATTGGGCGCCAACCATGGGGCGCTGACCACTGGGTGCCTACCCCCATGGTGCTCCCTTGCCTTGGTACTCCAGTACTCTTACTCTTATTCCAACTCAAGGTCCAAGCCTAAAGTCCAATCCAAGTCAGGAATCTCCTCCGACTGAATAGGAACACGAGGGAGAGAATGACGGGATGCGAAGATCTACTCTTACCTTACTTGTGCTTACCAAAGAGGTCTACTCCTACCATGATTGCACTTACCAAAATAGTGGAAGACCTCTTCCTCACGGCACCGCCTCACCATTGCTATATAATGTAAGCCCTCTCAAGGGTAAAGAGGGACTAAAAACATCTCCAACATACTTGCTCTCTCCTTCTCTCTCTCTCTCTCTCTCAAGCTCTGTAACACTTCGTTGATTGTTATTCATCAATAAAGAACACCGGCAAACACTGCCATTCGAAAGAGTGGACGTAGGTCACCCGAGACCGAACCACTATAAATCTCTTGTGTTGACCCATTATTTATTGTTTTACTCTTGATTGCCATTGCTTACATGCTAATTGCTCATTAATCACACCCGTTGATATTCTTGACTGTTGATATTGCACGAAGACAGTTTTGTGCATCATCAAATATGATTTGTTTAAAATAGTTCACGTATAACGCCAATGTACATTAACTAAATAAAAAATTAATTGGTGAATTATAATTGTGACGCCCCAAAAATCCGGGGGTCCGTTTTTCGTCCCGAAACGACTCATTAAATCCCGGATTAAGTCCAAATTAATTTTATTGGAACTTTAATCCAATTATAAGGAAATTTTACAAAATCCATTATTGGGGACCTTTAAAAGATCCATCGCCACGCAGTCGTCTCGAACTACGTGCAAAAATCTGACTATCTCGGAATTCGACGAATTTTCTGGTGGTTACTAGATTTCGCGTTGCGAATCCAACGATGCACTCCGTTTCCTCATCTGAGATCTAGAACATATGTATTTTAAATACGCTCAGTAGTGGCAAATGACTATTTTGCCCCTTTTCAGAAAAAAATCAAATTTTCCCGGGTTTCACATTCTCCCCCCCCTTAAAAGAATTTCGTCCCCGAAATTCACATACACATATACATTTAATAGCATGCATATGATTAAAGGGTCACAGATTACACGTGTGAGTTAAAATCCCGGATAAAGGGATATTATTGACGTGATGTCGGTTTGTGTG
This sequence comes from Ilex aquifolium, assembly GCA_951799425.1. Classification (NCBI taxonomy): domain Eukaryota; kingdom Viridiplantae; phylum Streptophyta; class Magnoliopsida; order Aquifoliales; family Aquifoliaceae; genus Ilex; species Ilex aquifolium. Next base: position 7,196,306 of record OX637395.1, read on the forward strand.
ACATTCATGGATCTTTCCATGAGTTGACGGATGGTCAATGGTAGAAATCACTTAATATGATTTCTTGAGTTATACGATGAATATGAGTGAATTATGTGATTACATGATTGGTGCCTTGAAGGTGTTTAATGAAATGCCTTGAGTGATTGAAGTTGTTGTTTGATGAAATAACATACTTGATATTATGATGTGTCGAAATCATGTGCTTATGATGGGTGTTATATGCATAGAATGTGATATAACATGCTTGTAATTTATGATTGATTTGGTAATTCTATGCTTAGGATATAAATTCCCATGACATATGTTGGAATATGTGTTTAATTTAGTCCATATGGCATGCATTACATATGTGACATAATGTTATTGCAATGATACATCGCATTGCATATGCACGGGGAATTCACATCATGAGTGGTGTGTGTGTGTGCATGGTTGTTGTTAATACCATATGTTGGAATGTGGTAGAGACAGTTCATATGACATTCATTACATATGAACCTTGCATGAGAGAAGCAATGGGTCATTACATTGCATATGTACGGGAACATCACATACATGGACATTGTGTCATAAGGATGTTGTGCATGGGTGTTTGTACCACAATCTATGTGGTATTAAATGCATATGGTCATGGAAATTGCTCATTGGCATTATTGCATATAGAGCATGACATTGGTAACTCCATTCATGGACATTAGTCATTAGTGGAGGCATGTGTAGGTGGTGCATGGTTAATCAACACCTTGTTTGGTAGTTGATATGTGGGCTTGGAAATGTGGACCGATGGTCACATGGAGTCACATGATTGCATTGCATAAGGAAAACTTGTGTTGGGTATAGCAAGAAGGGGCATGGCGACTTCCTTGGGTGAAAAGCCCTAAACCACTTGGTTCATACACTTCCCGGGGTGAAATTCCGCAAAAGTGTAATGCTTACGGAGCCAGGGTGAAATTCCAAAATCCGTTGCCCAAAGGAAACACAAGATTTTGATATAAAATATACTCATCCAATGAGTATCATATTTTCCGTCGAAGACGGGTTCATTACACATTGCATTGTGTTGTGGGAGTCGGGAAGGACTCGGGTTGTGTTACATGATTGAATCTCATCTCACTCATAGCATGTGGTACACATTGGCATTCGCATTGTGTGTGTGGGAGCCGGGAAGGGCTCGGGTCGAGTACATGAGTCTCATCTCATTCATGGGGCTTAGGTAGCCCGGTTTAACATACATGGCATTGGCATGTAAAGAGAGTTGGGGTGGACTCGGGTTGGATGTACATGAGTGGATTTCATCTCATTCACGGCATGGCTTAATGGCATTCCATCATTGAATTGCATTCTTGATTGGAATGGTTATGGAAATTATGGATGTTGCATGTGAATATTTCATGTGCATATAGGTTGAGGAGTAGCCTCTGTAGGAATTTCTCTACTGGGCGTTGACTCACCCTATACGGGAACAATTTCAGGTGCGGGAGGTTCACCGACGCACGGCTCAAGTTTGGGCCCTCATGGTTGAAGAAAGGCCGACATGTGGTCTTAGCCTTATTTCATGTGAAAACATTTGAAATATTATGTCTTTGGCATGTAAATTAAGCAAATTAATTGTAAAAGAATATATGTGAATAATTGTTAATCTAACCTTGTATGTTATATAAGTATGGTTAATTGGACCCAGTGTGGCCAATGTTTACTTATACATGGACCCGGTGCGGCCATTGCTTTATATTTGACCTCGGATGGGTCTGGTAATTGTGTATTGCACAGGTTGGGTATTGGGTAGAGCTCCCCATACAAAGGAGACTCTGCCCAAATTTCGTAAGTTATGGACCCCGGTAAATGGGGCATAACATTGTGATATCGAGATACTAGGTATCTATAGGTATTCCGCGGGTTGATGGGTAATCAACGGACCCCCGGATTTTGGGGCGTCACAATAATTTAGCCTAAGTTCTGTTACTAGGGAAAGACCATTATATCAAATTCGATACCATATTGCAAAAAATTTTAAAAATTACGACTTACTAATCTTAAATTATAGCTCAAATTCCCAAATTAACCCATGAGCTAGGTAATTAGAAATTATAATGTTGACCCCAAATTGTAACCCGACTTTATTATTTTTTGGGTTAATTACAAATTGCACTCTAAAAGATCGTTCGAATTTCAATTTACACCCTCAAAGATCAAAAATCTCAATTTACACCCTTAAAAATAGAAATTTGTGTCAATGCGCATCTGAAACTAACAGCCGTCAATTTGCCGTCTAAAATTAAATGGATAAATTACACCTAGATCCCTTCATGCTTGTCACTTAATCATTTGAACCTCCTCACATTTAAAATATTACTCCTACACCTCCTAACGTTTGTGCACGTATAACACATAACCCCTTATCGTTATAATATGTTAGTATAACCGTTAAAAAATATGATTTCATCTTAATAACAAATTATAATTTTCATACTACCCTTTATTTTGTGGGCCCGTTATACTCTAAAGTTCAAAATTAAACTTATCATTTAAATGTCCAATATAATGCAGGTATTTATATAATGTTCTTTATATCCAATGCAATACATCACTTAAACAGAATTATTTGGACGCCCAATTGGGGGAATATTTTTAGTCATATTTGAATTCTAAAGGGATGTAGGTGTAATATTTCAAATGTGGGGGTCTAGGTGATTAAGTGACAAACATAAGGGGGTCGAGATGTAATTTATCCATTTAATTTTAGACGGCAAACTAACGATTGTTAGTTTGAGGTGCGCATTGATACATATTTCTATCTTTGAGAGTGCAAATTAAGATTTTTGATATTTGAGGGTGTAAATTGAGATTTGAACGATATGTTGGGGTGCAATTTGAGATTAACCCTTTTTTTTTTTTTTATTTTGATAATCTATAAACACATATTTTAAATGTATATTGTCTTGGATTATTGTTCAAGTTGAAACTTTCATAGAAGTATAAAATAATTATTAGTTAGGTATGAGTATATGAATGTATAATCTTATGTAATTTCATATAATAATGAAAAGCAATTCGAATAAGAGTTATGAAGCGAACCATAATCCAAAATAGTTTATCAATTAAGCATATTCTTATTGTATCACGTAATCAAAAAATTATCATATTGTGTTTTTGTATCCGTTTTACAAACCAAATTCAATCGTGATCTACTTCAAAAAAGCCTATTAAAATATGACACATCACTACTATGGGTCCACTCAATTTCTGGCCTCTCTGCTATGTCCCCATCTTTTTCTTCACCTATGTTCTCTCTTTTTCACTCACCAACAAAAGAGAGATGAAGAATTCGATACGCTGGGAAAAAAAAATTCTGAAATGAGCCCCCACTTTGCTGACGTGTTTGATGTTGAGTGGCTGCCCGTAAAGCTACACCCAACTTTACCTTGATGTATAACATGTTCAATTTCTGATAATAATCCGACTATTGAGAGGGTTCAGGTTTCATGGGTTGGGTGGTGTGTTGTTTGGATCTACACGATCCTGGGCTTGAATTTGAGCTAATAATATAAAAATGAATTGAGTCGGGGTCAAACTAAGTATGTGAGCTAAAAATCGAGCCTAATTAGAATAAAAATTCAAGTTAGAAGTGAGGTTTGAAAAGAGTTTGAAGAAAAGTACAAGTTCGAAATAATGACATCGAACTGGGTCCAACTTTAACTCGATTAATATCCGTAACTACTCCGTGGAAAATCAAGTCTTCTTTAATGAGATGATAGTGTGAGAAGAATTTCGTCCACCAATTGGTCATTGGTAGAAGAAGAAAAATCAACACGGATGCCTGCAATTTTTAGACTTGAACCTGGCGTAATAAGGGGCATGGGTCAAGTCAAATACTAACCACCCAACTTTATTGAACCCCAGTGTCACGAAAATTCCATAGAAGACTTCAAATTCTTCATTTCTCTGACAAAACAGCACTGAGAAAGAAACGAAGACTTCAAGTCTTCGTAATGACACTGTAGCGTATATCATCGATAAAAAATTAAATTTTAAAAATAATTTTAACAAAGTGATAGATTACAGTCATTCATTAGAATCACATAATTTTTTATTGGTGATCAATGTACACCAATATAATTTTTTTTTGGTTCAAACCCAACCTATGTCCCTGGCTAGAACACAAGTCGTAAGTGCTGGTCTGACACTTGGGGGATCACAGCTCGATCGGCCTGAGACGATTAAGAGTGTTCGAGTCAACTTACGTGTATCTCTATTAATTCCTTCTCCGGTTCTATCAAAAACAAACAATCCACGTCGGGATTATAGTATTTGATGATGCACAAATCGGTTTCCGTGCAAGATAATCAGTCAAGAAGGTGAATATGTATAATCAATGTGCAGTAAACAAACAATCAATCACCAAAATAGCAAATAAAGGATCAACACAGAGATTTATAGTGGTTCGGCCGTGGCCTACGTCCACTTTGAATGGCAGCGGTGGCCTTGGTATTCCTTATTAATGAATAATCGTCACCGGATGGTTTACACCGGAGAGCTATAGTGCTTTGAGGGAGAGAGGAACAACAATGTTGTGCAAGGTAGGAGAGGAGGTTTTTTTGGGAGGCATGCCCTAGATGATGAGAGGGCTTACATTTATAGAGTTAGGGTTTGGAGGTGAGGTGGTGATGTGAGGGAGAGGTTTCCTACTTGTTTTGGTAATTACAAATTTGGTAGGGTTTCTCCGTGTGCCGTATTTCTCTCCCTCGTACTCCAATTCCTTCGGAGGAGGGCCCCAACTGGATTGGACTTGAACTTGGACTTGGTGGGTCTTTGCATGGTTGGGCTCTTCAATTGAGGTTGGGCCTTTTCACATAAATTGGGTTATTTGGGCTTGACCCATCATTTGCCCCCCAATGCCCCTGTGTCCAAGGAAACTTGGAAAAGAGGGCATTAGTTTACATCTTGAGTTTTAGGTGGTGGAGACTTCCTTCGCTAGATGACTCTTCCCTTGCACGATGCATTTTTGCTTTTGGGCAGTTTTGGCAAGATCTCCAACCCAAGTGGGCGTGCAGGGAATGCGGAGCAGCCCCTTGGGCGTGCAGCAGAGGCAGAGCAGCCCCTTGGGCGTGTAGCCGAGGCGGAGCAGCCCTGTGGGCGTGCAGCAGAGGCGAAGCAGCCCCTTGGGCGTGCAGCCGAGGCAGAGCAGCCCCTTGGGCGTGCAGCCGAGGCGGAGCAGCCCTGTGGGCGTGCAGCAGAGGCGGAACAGCCCCTTGGGCGTGCAGCCGAGGCAGAGCAGCCCCTTGGGCGTGCAGTAGAGGCGGAGCAGCTCCTTGGGCGTGCAGTCGAGGCGGAGTAGCCCCTTGGGCGTGCAGCAGAGGCGGAGCTGATTTGGGCTATTTTGGCGAGCAGGCTAGTGCCTTGGGCGAGCCTGGGGCTACCTTGGGCGAGCCTGAGGTTGCTGGGCGCCTGTGCAAGGCGCCTAAGAGGTGTTGGACGCCTAGGTTGGGCATCTGAGAGCTGTTGGATGCCTAGGTTGAGCGCCTGAGAGATGTTGGGCGCCTAAGAGGTGCTGGGCGCCGGAGAGCTGCTGGGTGCCTGAGAGGTGTTGGGCGCCCTTGGATTGCTTGGCGCTATTGGCCAGGCGTCCCAGGCATTGGGTGCCAGATGGATGAGGCCCCGATTGCTGACATTTAATCTAATGTAGTCCCTCGAGTTGCAGACGACCTGGGTTTCAAGATCCTGCCTAGATGGCAAAAATAATGTTATTCCAAACATTAAAATATTTAACATAATTACCTGGAGATAGAGAGGCTTGCTGCTGGCATGAGAGCGAATGCAGAGTCTGAGGATTGCTCGTGAGAGAGCTACACCTTTTGAAACCCAGCTTTTGGCGACCCGCAAGAGAACCGCTAAGCTGGAGATATAGACTGCTTGTTTGAGAACAGTGCAGAGGCCAAGCTTTTGGCGACCTGAGAGAGCCGCTAAGCTGGATATGTAGGCTGCCTGTTTGAGAACAGTGCAGAGGTCAGGTTTTTGGCTACCCGCGAGAGAGCCACTCAATTGTAGATATAGGCTGCCTGTTTGAGAACAGTGTAGAGGCCAAGCTTTTGGCGGCTCGCGAGAGAGCCACTCAGTTGTAGATATAGGCTACCTGTTTGAGAACAGTACAGAGACCAAGCTTTTGGTGACCCGCGAGAGAGCCGCTAAGCTGGAGATATAGATTGCCTATTTGAGAACAGTGCAGAGGCCAAGCTTTTGGCGACCTGCGAGAGAGCCGCTAAGCTGGATATGTAGGTTTCCTGTTTGAGAACAGTGCAGAGGTAGGTCAAGCTTGTGGTGACTGGCGAGATGATTCACCTCGCCTAGACCTGTTGATGTTCTCAGCATTTATATATTTTTTGGCTTTTGCCAATAGTTCTGGCATGCTCTTTGGTGGTCGCTTCATTACTGAAAAGAGGAAGTTTGATGAACGGAGACCTCCCAAGAAAGCGGTCATGGTGACCTTATCATCGGGCTCCTCAGTCTGGAGGACCTCCTCGTTAAAACGAGTGAAGTAACTCTTTAGGCTCTCGTCTTGATCCTGCTTTATGCTGAGCAGATGTGTGGCAGGCTTCTGCTGGCGGCGTCCACCAATGAACTGTGCCACAAAGGATCTACTCAGTTCGGCGAAGGAGCCTATGGAGGCCGGGGTGAGTTTGGCGAACCATTGTCGCGCTGATCCCTTCAAGGTAGTTGGGAATGCCCTACACATGATTTCGTCGGGGAAGTTGTACAGCTGCATTAAGGTCTTGTAGGTTTCGAGGTGATCAAGTGGATCATTTGTACCGTCGAAAGTTTCTACATATGGCATTTTGAACTTTTGGGGGAGTGGATAGTTCGCCACGTCAGGTTTGAAAGGCGTGTCTGTTCGTCTTACAAGGTAATCCACTGTCTCGAGTTCTTGTGCCTTCATGGCGTTGAGAACGTCACCCAACTGATTTTGTACCTCCTTAATTTTTTTTTTGTCCCAGTGGTTAGGAGCTCCTCTGGAATGATCATGGAAATGGCTCCCATGCTCCATGTTTTGGTTTTCACCATCGTCCTCTTGAAAATGAGGGTGTCCACCATGGAAAGCAAGAGCTGGAGGAGGAGGTGGAGGTCCCTCTTGTGTGGGGCGCCCAAGGGGACTCCCAAAGGTGGGACGCCCAAGGGGACTTCAAGGGGGGCGCCCAGACTTGCATGGGCGCTCAGAGGGGGAGTACCAGGGCGTGGAGCTCCTTGATGTCCAGGGCGTGGAGCTCCTCAAGGTCCTTTAGGCTGTGCTCCTTGTCCAGCGAGCATGAGTTGTAGAATCTATTGGTTCTGGGATATGAGCTTCTGCATGGTGTCCACCATCTGCTGTGCATTTGGGGCAGCATTGGTTGGTATAGGATTGGTCGGTGGTGGAGCAACCTCCTCCTCTCGTGGTGGATTATCCTCAGGTTGATTCATTGATCTGGTGGTGATCGCCATTGATTCAACAGAGAAAATGTTCAGAAGTGAGAATTTTGTCTTTCCCACAGACGGCGCCAAACTGATGATGCACAAATTGGTTTCCGTGTAAGATAATCAGTCAAGAAGGTGAATAGGTATAATCAATGTGCAGTAAACAAACAATCAATGACCAAAATAACAAATAAAGGATCAACACAGATGTTTATAGTGGTTCGGCCGTGACCTACGTCCACTTTGAATGGCGGCGGTGGCCTTGGTGTTCTTTATTAATGAATAATCGTCACCGGAGGGTTTACACCGGAGAGCTACAGTGCTTTGAGGGAGAGAGGAACAACAATGTTGTGCAAGGTAGGAGATGAGGTTTTTTTGGGAGGCGTGCCCTCGATGATGAGAGGGCTTACATTTATAGAGTTAGGGTTTGAAGGTAAGGCGGTGACGTGAGGGAGAGGTTTCCTACTTGTTTTGGTAATTACAAATTTGGTAGGGTTTCTCCATGTGCCGTATTTCTCTCCCTCGTACTCCAATTCCTTCGGAGGAGGGCCCCAGCTAGATTGGACTTGAACTTGGACTTGGTGGGTCTTTGCATGGTTGGGCTCTTCAATCGAGGTTGGGCCTTTTCACATAAATTGGGCTATTTGGGCTTGACCCATTAGTATTCATAATGAATAAATCTCTCATTACTCAGTCTCAGAAAATTGTCAAGATTCGAACTCAGAACGTCTGATATACACCAAAATCATGTGATGTGTTAGACGTACGCAAAAATTTCTCCAATTTTTTTTTGAAAAAGCCAACTTTTTATCAGTGATATATGTCACATCACATTGCAATGCGATGTGTTAAACCCGTGGGGTTGAAGTTTAATTTCTAATTACAAAAGTGGCTATATATCTCCATAAACTTTCCTGAAATTTCATTCAGATTCAACAGAAAAAAAAAATGGTCCCTCATATTTTTCACCGATTTTGTATCGTCTGGCTTCTTTTTCTTCTCTCACTTGTAGCATCTAATGAAGCTTATGAGAACATTAGTTTGGGAACCTCCATAAAAGCTTCTGAGCGCTCTTCTTCATGGCAATAGCCTTCGGGTGATTTTGCCTTTGGATTTCGCCGTATTGAGAATCAAAATCTGTTTTTGCTTGCTATTTGGTTCGACAAAATTCCCAATAAAACTCTTGTTTGGTATGCAAATGGCAATAATCCAGCACCAGAAGGGTCGAAAATCGATCTTACACTTGATGGCCAGTTCATACTTTCTAATCCACAAGGCGTTGTCATGTGGAAACCTCAGCCCTTCCCTGGCAGGGTTGATTATGCTGCTATGATGGACACTGGTAACTTTGTTCTGGCAAGTAATAGTTCCGGACCTTCCGGTTATCTGTGGGAGAGCTTCAAGCATCCAACTGACACCATCTTGCCAACTCAAGTGCTGGAAAACGGTGATATGCTATCTTCTAGGCAAAAAGAAAGCAACTACTCGAAGGGACGGTTCCAACTCCGTTTGCTACCGGATGGAAATCTTGTGCTTAATACCATTGCCCTGCCAACAGAGTATGCATATGAAGCTTATTACATTAGTGACACTTTTGGTGGAGACGTTCCGATGAATACTGGACACCTGGTAGTTTTTAATCAAACAACAGGTTACATTTATATTGTTCGAAGGAATAGAGATATTAAAAACCTTACTTCAGGAGGAGATATAGTTCCAACAAAAGAATTCTACCACAGGGCGACGCATGAATATGATGGGGTTTTCATACAATATGCCCATTGCAAGGCTCCGAGAAATGGGAGCTCGGATGAGACATGGTTCCCTGTGTGGTCCGTCCCAAAAGATATATGCAGAGACATCCGAGGCGAAAGAGGTGGTGGTACTTGTGGATTTAACAGCTACTGCATACTTGGCGCGAATGGAAGGCCAGTTTGTGAGTGCCTTCCTGGATTTTCTTTTGTAGATCCAAATAACAAGTTTAATGGGTGCAATCAAGACAAAGTGCAAAAATGTGAGCAAAATGCTTCAAACAACCCAAGAGATCTATATGAAATGTGTGTGCTGTCCAACACATTTTGGCCTAATTCTTCAAATTTCGAGCAGTTGCAGACATTCAATGAGGATGAATGCTCCAGTTCTTGTTTCGACGACTGCAATTGTGTGGTTGCTATCATTACAGAAGGGACATGCTACAAGAAGAAACTGCCTCTGTCCAATGGCATGGTGGACCCAGATCGGACTGGGAAGGCTCTCATCAAATTACTCAAGTCTGAAGTTTCACCTGGTAACACTTGTTTCCCTGAAGCAGGCAAGGGGAAGAAAGATCAAGCTACCCTAATTCTGGTGGGATCACTTCTTTTGGGTGGCTCAGTTTTTCTCAACCTTCTACTTATTCCTTTAATTGCTATAGTTGTTTTCTCTTCATACCATAAAATCCAGAAACTTGCTAGGGTTTCGACTATTATTGAGACAAATCTTCGTTCTTTCAGTTTTGAAGATCTCAAACTAGCCACAGAAGGATTTAAGGAAGAACTAGGGAGAGGTGCTTTCGGAACTGTATATAAAGGGGTGTTAGCATCAACAAGTACTTCAAGTACTATTGTTGCAGTTAAACAGTTAAACAAGTTGGTGCAAGAAAGCGAGAAGGAATTTAAGACAGAAATAGACGCGATAGCCAAGACCCATCACAAGAATTTGGTTAGATTGCTTGGATTCTGTGAGGAAGGTCCTTACAGGCTTTTAGTCTATGAGTTCATGAGCAATGGTACATTGGCTAGCTTCCTCTTTGGAAATTCGACGCCTGATTGGTACAAACGAACACAAATGGCACTTGGGATTGCAAAGGGGATCATGTATTTGCACGAGGAATGTAGCGTGCAAATCATCCATTGTGACATTAAGCCACAGAATATTCTACTGGACGATTCATTTACCGCGAGAATTTCAGACTTTGGACTGGCAAAGCTTTTGATGAATGATCAGACGCGGACTAATACAGCCATTAGAGGGACCAAAGGGTATGTTGCACCAGAATGGTTCAGGAGCACACCGATTAACGCAAAAGTGGATGTTTACAGCTATGGGGTCCTGTTATTAGAGATCATTTGTTGCAGGAAGAACATTGAAATGGAAAAGGAGAATGAAGAGGAAACAATACTGACTGATTGGGCTTATGACTGCTATAAGGTTTAAAGATTAGATAAGCTGGTAGAAAATGATGAGGAGGCAAGAAATGACATGAGGAGGTTGGTGAGGCTTGTGATGGTGGCAATTTGGTGCATTCAAGAGGATCCATCTTTGAGGCCTTCCATGAAGAAGGTAATTCAGATGATTGAAGGTGTCGTCGAAGTTTCTGCTCCTCCGTGCCCTTCCCCTTTCTCTTCAAATTGAAATGATAAGTCTACGGTACCCAAAAGTGTTTTTTTTTATGTAGTATCACAAAATACTAAGTTTTAGGTTTACTTATAAACTTTTGGAGGTTAAATTAAAACTTTTAAGGTGTTTGGGATTGATATCTTGTTGAAATCACCCGGCATTAGAACTTCAAAAGTGTTATGCCCTTACTTTGTATCTTGTTATTTTGAAACCACTACATTTTAAATCTGACTTTCATAATAACTAGTTGATGCGCACGTGCGTTGAACGTGAATCATGTTAAAAGATAATATAATATTACTAATTTAAATATTGAGATCAATATGACAGCTATAGCACCTTTCGTTTGAAATAAATTAAGATTCTTTCATTCATATTCGTTGTTTGGACAAACATGACATTTTTTTTTTGCTTAAAAATACGTTATATATTAATGAATGAAGTTGAATATATGTGAAGCTCTTAATCAAATGCAGAATATTAAATAATATAATATAACTGAGGTCGATAATAGTGCTCACTGAATTGAAGTCTCACCCCAGGTATCTTATATTTTTGTGTCCAATGACTTTTTTATCTGGACAATTCAATCTAAAATTGAGATAAGACTTAGAGTCACATGATTTTGTTAGTTTTTCATTTATGATCCAACAAACGTGCAAAAAGAGTACTATTTTTTAATCGAACATTGAACATATATTTTATTGTGGCCATTGAACATATATTTGAGTAAAAGATGAACATATACTTATTAATAGTTTTTGACTTGTGTTACACTACCTCTCCGTCTAATCATATCATCTAAGCACCAATCACAATACTCCCGTTGTGGAACAAGGAGTATTCCTTGGCACAAGGTAGAAAAAATTGGAACAAAAATAAATTCTGTTTTTTTTCTTCTAAACTAGAATTATAACCAATAATCATCAATATATAGAATAACACGTTGGGTTGAAACATGAACACAATAGAACTATAAATTTCGAGAATCTCACTCATAAGATAGCATAGAACACACAAAAGTACTCTCATTGAATCAACAATACACTAAATTCTAGCACTTGAAGAAGTAACTCAACAGTGAAATCAAAAACCCTCTCATTGAATTCATCTACGACCAAGAAAATATGAAGCATAATTAAATAAAATTCTAACAGACACCGTACCTCGACTACAAGTGCATTTTCTTTTGTTTGGAGAGTGATTGGAACCCCTTGAAGAAAGACACGAAGAGAAAATTATGGAATGGCTGCTTCAGCAACTAATCGAGTAATTTCTCCTCGACCTCAATTAGCGGTCGAAAAGTTCTACAAAGACCTTTACGTGGAACCGCATTCGTTTTGACTGACGCTAGACGAAGTCTAATTTGAAAGCATCCGTACGGAGATGTGTGATTGGTTGGAAAGGCCTTTTGAGAAAGAGGAGGTTTTCTCTCTTTCTTCTGTTTTGAAGGCGGGATAATGAGAAGGGCAGTTTATTTTTTTCACTCTGTAATCACAAAATTTTAATCTTGAGACAAATCGATAAATTAAACATTAGAATGATAATTATCACATCGAACATAACAAAAGCCAATTGGAGTTGTATTGAGAATTAGAATCAAACAACAAACCATGCAAGCCCAAATGAAAGTAAAATAAATTTGCATATAAAAGATAAATCTAGCACATGACAAAGTCCTAGTCCTTTATATTATAAGGTTTCCTTTACTTTTTTCTATAAGTGAGTGTATTTTTCCTATTGTAATTGTTCAATTTTCTCTTTTTAGGTTAGTCCGTAATAGCATTGGTGTTAAATTGATTTGACAAAACAAAGAAAAAGATGATAATATAAGTGTTCATGACAGGTTTATTAAGCCTATCTACACAGTTTTGTATCACAATATCGCTGAATTCCCTCAAATAAAATTTTCATTACCTCTTTTTATATTCATGCATCTTTTTTCCTTTCCGATTCTTTAACTTTCTATTATAGGCTAACTTCTAGAAACCCAATAAGTTAACTACTTTTGAAAACAAGAATAAAATTAAAAAAAATTAATTTTCCTATGAAAAATTAACCAACTTGAAAGTCAAAGACTAAATATTAAAAAAAAAATCCCTAACAAGAAGAACTATGGTATAAAACAAGAAAATGTTCCACCAATTCATTACTGCACAATTTTATTCTTGACCACTAAAACTACGAAGCTAGTACCATATTTTACCTTAATTTGCTTGGCCCTTTGAAAGTCAGAAAAGTAAACTGCAGTAGAATCAGAAGTTTTGTGGTGAAAAGGTGAAAGTGTCACAAAAAGTTTGGAAACCACCAAAAATACTTGACAAGAAGTGGATTGTTCTTACGTGGTTAATGTATAGTTATCTGTGCACAATGATTTTCGCACAATAAATAAAAAGACAGCTTTTTCTCTTGGTGAACTCGTATTTACCTCGAAAGTCGACGATCTTGTGACAAAGGGAGGCCAAAGAGGGCCTAAGGAGTGGTGATGAATTGGTTTTCCAATTGTCCGATCAATTCCGGCGAGCCGAAGACGTTTCCTGGCACTCAAAATAAGAGTTAGAAGGGCACCGGAGTGTTTTCCGGCGTATCCCCTCCAACGGTCAAGTTAGTTTATGAGAGAGAGGAGGAAAAACACTGTATGTTCTCAGAATTGATTTTTTGTACCTTTGCCTCACATTTTTGGATACTATTTATACATTCCATGAAGGTAATCATTGTTGACCAGTGGGTCCCTTTAGGGTGAGATCCCCATTGGCCCATTTGGGGGGTAGCGGGAGGTGGTGCCCAGTCATTGGGCATAACGTCTCCTATCTTGCGTGGGAGACTAATAAGCATTAACTGCTCGGGCCCCCGAGCATTCAATGCCCTTCCTCCGATGTCTTCTGGATGGTAAAAATGTCTCATCCTCCTGAGAATCATCAAATGTTCTTCTGGAATGGCTGCGTTCCAACAGGGGTATTATTATCAATTTACCTCTAATCCTGCACATCGTGCCACGTGTCTGACTCCCTTTGGTTGTTGATCTTGTCCATTCTGCCATTCTGACTTCATTGGGAAGGCAAGTAAATAATCCATTGTCTGACTCTGATTTCAATAGGTTGCAACCGTCAATAATCCACCTTGGAGCAATGGTGACGTGTTAAGAAAAAAAACAGTCCTCTGGATCAAACCATGCAGGGGTCACGTGTCTTGCCAAAGTGTTGAAGGTGTATTCAACGCCGAGAACACGTGTCATCTTTACAGAGCTGAAGGTGTCCTCGATGCCGAGGACACGTGACTTCTTTATAGAGCTGAAGGTGTCCTTGGTGCCGAGGACATGTGTCTTCTTTACAGAGTTGAATATGTCCTCGGTGTTGAGGACACGTGTCTTCACCACATGCTGAAAGTGTCCTCGGTGCCGAGGACACGTGTCAGATCTCCATCCTTTTCCAAAAGTGTCCCATCCGCTACCCCCCAGCCCCCTTGATCTTTGTACGGCGGGGGAGACGTGTCGTCAGAAGATGAAAGGGCTCAAACACTCCATCACTGTGCAGCCACAATCCTGCCTTCGGAGATCGTGTCCCATTAAATGCGCCTCATTTCGTGTCTCGTGCGCAATGATGGTGACAGACTCTATATAAACAGAGTCTTGCCTTCTTCTTTATACTTTCGAATCCTCAGCTTTTCTCAGAAGTTTTTTGCCGGAGAACCATCGGAATCACCGTTTGCTCGCGCCTGAACATTCTGACCAGCTGCCATCTTCTCCAGAATTTGCCAGAGAAGAACTCATTCCGTTTTTGGTGAGTAACTCATTCCATTCTTTCTTCCTCTTCACCACCTTCTTTTCTTTTCTGGTTGCCATTCTCCCTTTCTTTTGATTCATTCCGGTGAAATTGTTCGTTCCGTTGAGTCACTGGGCTCTACGTGCCCCTTAGGATTCCCAATTTTTTTCTTAGAAGAAAAACCCTTCTCTTTTCCTTCTGTAAGAAAAAATGCCAAGACGTCGTCGCCCTATTGCCGAGATCGAAGAGGCTGGTCCCTCTAGGCCGAGGAAGTATACAGTCAAAGGTCGCCAGCAAATTACTAACTTCAAAACCCATTACGACATCCCTCGTAGCATCGACGTGGACGAGTTTGTCCCAGGGTTTCGTTGTGCCGACGTCGGGGCCGAGGACACCATGCCCTTTTACACCAAGGCCATTATGGAGGGTGGGATTAGATTCCCCCTCCATCCACTCCTCCTCCAATTCCTGTCCCGGTTCTGTCTCTTCCCGGGGTAGTGTTGCCTCAATACCTTTAGGATAATCATGGGGGTGGTTGCCCTCAATGCGCGCCTCGGGGTCAACCTCAGCCTCGAGGACATCCTCTTCTGTTACACATTGCTGAGGGTAATGCCCCAACAAAACTTATATCTGAAAGCCCGGGACCCTTTGATGTACCTTGTAACACATCTCCTGGACTCGGACAAGGGGTACAAGGACAATCTGCTGGTCTTCAGCGGCGCCTGGGAGAGGAGGGTCGGCCCCGAGTACGATGGCTTGTGGTGCCCCAAGGAGTGGCGAACGAAAAGTACGTCGTCTTCTCCCTCTCTTCTCAGCTTCCTTAGTTTTTGATGAATTTTGTGCAAGTTCTAATGTTCTTCCTCTCTTTTGTGCAGGATTCTCCAACACCGAAGCTACTTCCTCTCCTCGGCATTTGGTCAACTTTGACGACATCGTTACTGTCTGGGGGTACATCGGTAACGGATTTGGCCGAGCAACTCACGTGCTTCTAGACTACCACCCGGGGTACAAGAAGTACTCCCAGACTCCTCAACCTTACCATCCCTCAAGGTGGTCAGAACTCTTCCAGCAAAACTTGGAGCAAAGCCGAGCTAGAGGCCGCCGCCGAGGACGAAAACGCAGACAAGGCGGTGGAACTTAGGGATCCCTCAACCGCCATCCACGCTGAGGCAAGCACATTCGGGAGGGAGACTTGGCCAGATTTCGGCGTTCTTCAGATTCTGGACGAAGAAAACGTTTTAAAAGTCGCAATGTCCGACGTCACCTATATCCCCCTGGACTTTATCAAACAGAGGGCCACTCTCGCCGCTAGAAGGGGTCGAGGGTCCAGCTCCAATGACCCTCCCCCACCACCAAGAAGGACTACTAACCCCCTCCTCCCCCTCCGAGATCAACCGGCAACAACCGAGGTCATCCTAGGGATTCTCAGCCTGAGGAGGAGAGAAGGATCAAGCAAAGGCACGACGGTGCCGACCGTGGAAGGGGCATTCCCATTCCTCCTTCGACATTAGCACCTCCAACAACAACAACAACAACCACCACAACAACAATTCTAACTCCTCCACCGGCGCTGACGACTCAAGCTGAGGAGTGGCGCCCTCGGGCTTGGGATCGGGATCGTGACAACAAGCCAATCCGGGTCTCTGATTCTATCATCCACTCTCCTCACGTGGACTACGCCATGAGTGAGACGCTCCTGTTCGGCGCTGATATGGAGGAGCACCGAGGGCGGCAGACAAACCATCTCTTCGGCTCCATCATCCAGAGTTCGCTAGTGGTAAGGCTCTTAAGTAATTCTCTTTTCTTCTTATTTCTCTTTCTTTTTATATCAGCATAACCCCTCTTCTTTCCTTCTAATAAACTGCCCAGCAAGTCTCGGTTATTGTTGAGCGCTTCCACTCGTAAAGGGAGAGGCTCTAGGAATCCGAGAGGCTGAAGACTGAAGCCCAGGGAGCTATTGCCACAACAAAGGAGGAGGTGGCAGCTAGGGACAAGACTTTTTCCTCCCAGGCGGCCCAGATTGTTGAGCTCCTGAAGGAGGCCGAGACGGCCAAGGGGAATGCCGAGAAAATAAGTGCTGCCCTCGCCGACGCCGAGAAGAAAATAACGGAGTCGACAAAACAACTCTCGGCATCTGAGGCTAAGGTGACGGAGTAGAGCAGACTTGTTCGGCTCTGACTCAAGAGTTGGACAAGGTGAGGGATGCGCTGGAGGTCGCCAGCAAGACTCGGGCGGAGATAGTGGCCTAGTGCGCCGACGACATCCTGGTGGCCTTCGAGGACAAGAAGAGGGAGTAATTAAAGCAATGCGCCGACTCTCCCTTCTTCCTGGAGCACGAATATATCCCTTCTGAGGCGGTGGTGCAAGCTTCAACTGAGGTTGCAGCTGAAGACGCTGCAAATGCCCAAGTGTCAGGCTCGGCAACAACCATTGATGCTTCAGCCTTGGCCTCGACAGGCACTACTCATGTCCAGACCCCTCCTACTCCAGAACCGACAATGATCTCTTCCTCTGCCCCTGCTCTGCTGCTTCGGGCTGACACACCTACCGACTCCTTCTTTGCCAATATTGATGAACTGTTCGGAGATGTTGGTGGTAGTATTGACGACGACGTGAACGGGCCTCCTCCTGTACAGTAGACTTAGACTTTTTCTTCTTTCTTTTCGTTGTAATTGTTCTCTTCCTTTCCCTTTTTGTAGCCTGGGGGACGCAAAGCTCTCTCTCCTTTGAATGAAACATGACTCTGTTCCATTTGTGTTGTCTTTTTTTTTTTTTTCTTCTTTAATTGTTTTCTAACTTGCTTACTTATAACTTTTAACTTCAAAACTTCTAAGTGTTCATCCTCGGGGCCGATGTATTCGTCCGTGGAGGGTGACTGCTTGTACTCCTCGGTGCCGAGGACATGTGTTCGTCCTAGATCTTGAGTGTCCCTTGGTGCCGAGGACACGTATCTTCTGGGAGGAGCCCTCCGTGAGGCCTAGCCTCTTCGTATAGGTTTCAATCTTCTCATAAAAATTTATGTTAAGTATTTCTCCTCAGGGGGAGGTTTCTTTCGTGGGGGATGTCTTGGTGATCTTTTTGGTTTGACCCCTTCTTTCGTGGAGAGTCTTCCAAGTGTTCCCTGTCGGAGGTTGTGTTCTTCCCAGGAGGCCATGCTCCATGGTCTATTTGGAGGCATGTGTCCTAAGACTCCGCCTCTAAGGCCATGCCCCTTCCAGGAGGCATGCTCCTATTTTTTATTTGGAGGTAGAAGTCTCTAAGATTCTATCTCCAGGGCCATGTCCCTTCTAGGAGGCATACTCCTGTTTTTTATTTGGAGGCAAGAGTCTCTAAGACTCTGCCTCCAGGGCCATGCCCCTTCTAGGAGGCATGCTCCTGCTTTTATTTGAAGGCAGGAGTCTCTAAGACTCTGCCTCCAGAGCCATGCCCCTTTCAGGAGGCATGCTCCTGCTTTTATTTGGAGGCATGAGTCTCTAAGACTCTGCCCCCAGGGCAATGCCCCTTTCGAGATAGTACACAACACAAAAATGAGCTTTTATTTCTCGAAAATAATACTTTTTCAAATTCATTATAATCCAATGTCGTATTACAATATTTCCTTCCATGTCTTCTAGTCTATATGACCTGGAGCCTCCTACTGACGTGACTTTGTATGGTACTTCCCAGTTAGGTCCCATTTTTCCATTTACTGGATCCCGAGTATTTTCTACCACCCTTCTGAGCACCAGGTCGCCTATTTGAAATTCTCGAGGCCCGACCCTTCTGTTGTAGAGCCTGGACACCCTTTCCTAATACTTAGCCAATTTTAGGGCAACCACCTCTATTCTTTCTTCTACAAGGTCCATGTCCAAACTGATGATAGTTGGTTATCGTTATCCCCTGCGTCAAAGGCTTGTGTCCTTATGGTAGGGAGGCCTACTTCCAACGGGATAACTGCCTCCACCCCGTATTCGAGGGTGTAAGGTGTTTCTCCTGTTGAGATTCGAGGGGTGGTCCTGTATGCCTAGAGGACATTTAGGAGCTCATCCACCCACTTTCTCTTAGCCTTTTCTAACCTCTTCTTGATCCCGTTGATCATAGTTTTGTTTGAGGACTCTGCCTGTCCGTTGGCTTGCGGATATGCAGGGGTGGAGTAGTAGTTTCGAATTCCAAGATGCTCACAAAAAGACTTGAAGGGCCCGCTGTTGAATTGGGTCCCGTTGTCTGATAGGAGTGCACGGGGGACTCCAAATCTCGTCACTATGTTCTTCCATACGAACTTCTTGGTGTCCACATCCCTGATATGGGTCAAAGGCTCCGCCTATACCCACTCCGTGAAATAATCGATTCCTACTAGCAAGAACCTTTTGTCTCTAGGAGCCCTTGGGAGGGGTCCAACCAGGTCGAGTCCCCATTGAGCAAATGGCCAGGGACTAGTTAACGGGCGCAAGTCTCCGGCCAGCTGCCTAATGGATGGAGCGAACCTCTGACATTGATCGTATTTCCGAACGTAAGCCTGCGAGTCCCTTTGCATGCGCGACTACCAATACCGTTGGGACATGATGCGATGGGCCATTGATCGTCCACCCGAGTGTCCCCCACATATGCCTTCATGTACCTCGTACAGGAGTGGTTCAACTTTATCCTCGCGGACGCAAAGTAGGTATGGTCCGGAGAATGACTTTCGGTACTGCTTCTGATCCGGGGAGGCCCAGAACCTTGGAGCCCTTAACTTCATCTTTCTAACTTCTTTGGGGTATTCAGGGAGTTCCTTGGAGAGGAGGAACTTGAGTAGTGGATCAATTCAGCTAGGAGAATCCTCCCCTTCCTGGACAGCTGCCACTCTAGGGACTTCATCTATGCTCGAGTTGGGAAGGTACTCCACGGTGATCCTTCGTGTCATGGTGGAATCCAACATCGAGGCCAGACATGCCAAGGCATGGGCGTGGGCGTTCTTATCTCGGGGAACTTGTTTGACTTCAACTTTCTTGAACTCGTGGAGTAAAGCCATTGCTTCATGGTGGTGAGCTTTCATTCTAGAGTCTCTTGCTTCTAAATCTTCGTTGATTTGGTTGACCAATAACATAGAATCACAGTGGATGGTCAGCTCCGTAGCTCCCGCTGCATTAGCAAGCTTAAGTCCGGAAATGAGGGCCTCATACTCTGCTTCATTATTGGATGCCTTGAAGCCTAGCCGAACGGCTTGTTCTGTGACCAATCCCTCCGGGGAGACTAACAGTACCCCAATCTCGTAACCCTTACTGTTGGAGGATCCGTCCACGTAGAGGCTCCAAGAGAGTCCTTGGTTGTCTGGGGAGAGGCGGCTCCCCCTTGGTTGTCGTTGTTGGTATGACAACGAATGATCCCTAAACAGCATACCCCTTACTTTTTCAACACCCATCCAAGTTTGGTCATACGATATGGTCAAACCATAATCTGTATGAAACATACTTTTTCACATTAACTGGTCGTGTGTCAGGTTTTTGTCAGACGCTGTCAACAATAAGACCTCCAACCAAATTAGAAGTCAATCTTTTGTTCTTTGTCGTACGTGAAGCCACACCACACGTGTGCTCATTGTTTAACTTCTTAATGTAAAACCATCTATTTATCTGTTGGAGTGTAGCAACAACAAACCACTCACACCCAGCATAATATTTCATGACACATTCAGCCTTCACCCTTGTTTTTTCATTTTTCACGTAATTAAACTGAAAACCAACCTCGATTGCATATTTGCATAAAACATTCCGAAAATCAGCTATTCCTCCCTCAAACTTCTGACCAACCTCTACTATTCCATTGGACCATCCATCAGTCAACAAAACATTCTCATTATGAGAACGAAAACGAGGGAGAAGATCATCCTCACGACCAAAAGGGGCAACAGAACTTTCCACGACTTCCCCACCCTCAAAATCACGAACCTCATTACCTTTAACAACAATTGTATCATCAACAAAATACAGTTGAACAGATCGTGCAATTAAAAACATGTTTCTCACATCATGATCATTTTTCAAAACGCAATTCGAATGTCTAGGAATAGGGTATGACAGGGCAACACAATTAGAACTCAAACCATTCCAATTGTCACAAACACCATGAAACACATCATCAATTGTTGAATTCATTGAAATTCTTAGCACAACAGTCTCAGAAAAATACTTGCAACAAACCAATATGTTATCCTCCATCTATTATAACCAAGAAAAACAAATACAAATGGAAAAATATAGAACATAATCAATACTAATTCCAATAAAGCACGAACAGTAACATGAAAAATACACTTAGAACCTAATTTCAAAAACAAAATTAAAAAAAAAAACTCCGGTAAAGAACGTCGCCATACGAATACCAGTAAGTAACATTGAATTTCGACAAAAACAAAGAAAAAAAAAAGCAAATAAAAATATTTTAATTCCAAAGCACAAACAGTAACATGAAAAAATAAACTTAGAACCTAATTTCAAAATAAAAAATAACTCCGGTAAATAACAGTGCAATATGAATTCCGATAATTAACATCGAATTTTCGGCAAGCAACTTTCAATCTATAGTAAATGTTCAAAACAACACTATTACTCATATTATGTAAATCAACCAATTACAATGAAAATACCTCAGTATATAATAATGTTTCAGCACAACAAAAGACGGACTTGAATAACAGGAATTCGTAGAACTAGTAAGTTGAACTAGAATCACAGAACAATTCGAACTCCAGTTGCTGCTTGAAATCACCTTCGAAACTCTCTTCAAAACACAAAAGTCTGTTATTGGATAGTATAATAGACAGCGAATTTTCCTTGATTCAGATTTTGAATTTGAATTGTAAATGGAATATTTTGATTTGAAATTGAATTAATATACCAATGATTCTGTCGTAATTCAAGCATTAGATTATGATATATTCGGTTTCCATAAAAAAAATAAACAATCTGTTTCCATATATATCTCAAACATCTAACAAATGACTTTCCATAATTGACCAAATTTAACACTGTTAGGGGTATTTTTGAGATAAAATAAAAGTGGACTTAAGTCATTACACATAATTTTAAACATGGACTTATCCCCCTATAAGTTTCTTTGCCGAACTTATCTCCAAACAAGTATATCTAGGGGGACTCAACACCAATTTTCACATAAAATAAAAGCAAAGAAAATAAAATAAAATCTAAATAACAGTCCAATTAATCTGCCTATATATTTAAAGCAAAGAAAATAAAATCAAAATCAAAATCAAAATCAATATGATCAAAAAGAAGTTTAAATTTTTTTTATTCGTATTCCAACATAAACCTCATGGAGGAGGTGATCGAGGAGAGCTTCCAGAATACAATACACCATTATTCACCAACCACAACTTCTATAAAAAAATTCCTAGAGAAAAAGAGAATGAGATTTGGACAGAAGATGAGACAAAGGTCTGGAGAGTGCGTGTTCAAGATGGAAATGCTATTTAGATTTAATTTGCTGACATAAAACATCATAGTCGTTGAATTGGTGGCGGGTTTAGTTAATATTAGAGTCCACTTTCAATTCAATAAGAGTGATTCATTACATCAATAAATTAGAGTCAAATAACATTGCTCGTTCAGGATACACTAAAACCCGAGGGACGTGGAGGGACAAAAACTTCAACCACTCCATCAAGCATTTGTGTAACCTTTGTTACCTTTCTCATTGAGGGCCTTAGTGAAGGATCCTCTTGAATGCACCAAATTGCCACCATCACTAGCCTCTCTAGCCTCTTCATGTCATTCCTTGCTTCTTCATCATTTTCGACCAACTTATCTAGTTTCCTTTTGTATCAACAATCATAGGCCAAATCTATTAGAGCTTGTTCTTCTTCATCTTTCATTGCAAATTCAACACTTGACTTGCAACAAATGATCTCTAGCAACATCACCCCGAATCTATAAACATCAACTTTAACCGTGATCGACACCTTCCTAAACCATTCAGGTGCAAAGTAACCAATTGTCCTTCTTATCCCAGATCGAGCAACTCGAGTTTGCTCGGCTAGCAAAAGCTTTGCTAATCCAAAGTCTGCAATCCTTGGTGTAAAGTACTCATCCAAGGGTATGTTTTGAGGCTTTATATCACAATGAATGGTCTGAGTGCTGCACTCTTCATGCAAGTACATTAGACCTCTAGCAACTCCGAATGCAATCTGTACTCTCTGGTTCCAATCTGGCCTGGAGATCCCAAACAAAAGGCTTGCTAAAGAGCCATTGCTCATGTACTCATATACTAAAAGGCGGTGCTCTCCCCATACCCCTTCCAAACCGATCTCTCTAATATTCTATGCCAAGTTTCAAATTCACCCCAATCACGAGATTTTCTCACAAATCTCTCTGTTCACCGAGAGCCACAAAATTATTCTTTTCCCAAATCTCTCTTCCTCATTTATCTCCCCCTCTACCGTTTCTTGGTGGTATAAACTTGTTTTTTATGTTTTTGTATGGCATACCTTGATAGAATAATATATAAAATTACGTGTTTGAATGAGAAAACCAATCTTTGAATCACTTGGAATTTACGTGAGTGAAAAGGGATACAAACTAAGTGTAGAGCCCCCGTATATATAGTCAAATAATAAAAGTACAAATAAGGAAAAACTAGGAAAAGGAAAACCCTAATAAACTAGGAAAAGGAAAACCCTAATAAATTATAAATTAGGAAATATCTCCAACACTCCCCCTCAAGCTAGGCGCAAAAATATCAACTAAGCCAAGCTTGACAACTGAGTCCTGAAGAATGGATAGAGTGACAGGTTTTGTGAAAACATCCGCAACCTGATCACTAGTCCCCACAAACAATGGAGTGACAATACCACAGCTAACCTTCTCCCGAAAAAAGTGAACATCAATCTCTATATGCTTCGTCCTCTCGTGTAGTACAGAGTCAGAAGCGAGCTGAATAACAGATCGATTATCACAATATAATGTGGATGGAGAAGTCACTGGAAATCCCAACTCGCCAAGAATTGATCGTAACCAGATAATCTCACACGTGCCAAGTGCCAGTGCCCGATACTCTGCCTCTGCTGAAGAGCGGGAGACAACCGCCTGCTTCTTGCTTTTCCAAGAGATAAGATGAGTCCCTCGAAAAGCACAGAAACCTGTAGTAGATCGACCGTCACACGCACCCTCATAATCTGAATCTGAATAACAGGCTAGAGAACCAGTCTGAGATCTTGATGCATAGAACAACCCAAGTCCAGGACAAGACTTGAGATACCGAAGAATATGATAAACTGCATCAAGATGAGACTGACACGGCCTGTGCATGAACTGACTAACTCGGCTGACAGCAAATGAAATGTCTGGCCTAGTGTTGGCTAGATAGATAAGTCTACTTACCAACCTCTGATAAACAGTCGGATCTCTCAACTCCTCACCTTCAGCAGTAAGCTTCAGGTTTGGAATCATAGGTGATGATGCCGGTTTGCACCCCAGCATCCCAGTGTCTGAGAGAAAATCCAGAACATACTTTCTCTGAGAAAGAACAATACCCCTGCTACTACGGGCAACCTCAATCCCAAGAAAGTATCGTAGTAATCCAAGGTCCTTCACATCGAAGGCCTTCCCAAGGTCTACCTTGACTTGCGCAGTCCCAGAAACATCATCTCTAGTAATAATAATATCATCAACATATACCAACATGATGACACACTGTCCAGAAGTATTCCGTCGAATGAAGCAGGTATGATCAGAATGACATCTGGTGAACCCCAAACGTACAACTACACCACTAAAGCGAGAGAACCAGGCTCGTGGTGACTGTTTCAGTCCATAAAGATACTTACGCAGTCGACATACCTTTCCAGCATACTCCCCCTCACCACGAAAGCCCGGTGGTGCATCCATATAAATAATCTCGTCTAGATCACCGTGAAGAAATGCATTCTTCACATCCAACTGATGAAGAGGCCAAGAGTACTCCGCAGCCAGAGAAATAATCAATCGAACAGTAGTCAATTTTGCCATGGGGGCAAAGGTAGCACCAAAATCACGACCTGGTACCTGAGTAAAGCCCTTCGCCACAAGTCTAGCCTTGTGACGATCAATAGTACCATCCGCCAGAAACTTTAGGGTGTAAACCCAACGACAACCAACAATCTTCACCCCTGAAGGTAAAGAGACAAGATCCCATGTATGATTACGCTGAAGAGCGTCCATCTCCGTCTGCATGGCAAGAACCCACTGGGGCTCCCGCATAGCCTCTGAAACAGAGCGAGGAACCGGCGTATCTGATAAGGCCATGCTATAAGCTCGGAATGTAGGAGACAGATCATCATAAGAAACATAAGCAGAGATCGGATATAAAACCCTGGTGGTCCAACCATAACGAACAACTGGACGACGATCACGCTGCGGATAACGACGCCCTAAATCATCATCCTCCACTGATAATGTCTCATCAGGTAAAGTAACTAGCTCAGTACCTGCAATCTCATAAGTACTAACAACAGCTGTATCAATATGCTCAACGAACTGAGAAGTATTACCTGCATCGCCTGAGGTAAATGGGACATCAACAGGGGGATGAGAGCAAGGGCGACGAACATAAACCTGCAAAGGAAGAGGGACTGGTGGCTCTGGACTAACAGGGATGAATGGCTTTGGAGGAGGAGAGACTGATGACTCTATAGTGATAGTGACCAATGGATCTGGCTCCTGTGGTAATGGAAAATCAAAGGGAGTATCATCACCTGGAGGGGAAGACACAGGACTGGAAGAAAAATAAGGAATATGCTCAAGAAAAGTAACATCTAGACTATGATACATACAACGCCTAATAGGATCATAGCACTGATACCCCTTAGACTGATGACAATAGCCCACAAAGACACAACGAATCGTTTTATCATCAAGCTTATGGCGAGTAGGAGACCGATCCTGAACAAAACATGTGCAGCCAAAAACATGAAGGGGGACCGGAAAAAGTGTCCGTTCAGGGAATAGGACCTGTAAAGGAGCCCTATGCTGAAGAACATGACTCGGTGTACGATTGCATAGAAAGGTAGAAGTCAAAACAGTAAAATGCCAATAAGATTTTGGTACCCCCATACCTCTAAGCATACAACGTACCATCCCTATCAAACTCCTATTTTTCCTTTCAGCAACTCCATTTTACTCAGGAGTATATGGACAAGTGAGCTGCTGAAGGATACCCTGGTAAGAAAGGTGAGACACTAAGGCATCAGACACATATTCTTTGGCATTATCCGAACGAAGAGCACGAACAATGACATCGAATTGTGTCTTAATCATCTGGAGAAACTGAGTGATGATTGGGAGTACATCAGACTTCCTATGCAAAAGGTAGACCCAGGTACAACGGGTATGGTCATCTATAAATGTCATATAGTATCGAGCACCTGACAGAGCAGTAATTGGAGAGGGTCCCCAAATATCAGAGTGTATTAGATCAAATGGCTTTGGTGACTGGTGCATGCGAGGAATATAACTGGTTCTAACATGTTTCGATAGGGAACATATAACACAATCAAGTTTACCATCAACACAAGCCTTGCTCAAAGCAGGAAACAACATACATAAATATTTAAAATTTGTATGTCCAAAACGGTCATGCCACAACTGAACAGTTTGTGACGAAAAATCATAACGACAAGTACTAGGTAAAATACTAGCATGCAAGCTAGGAACAGATAAAGACAAATCAGATGCAGGTGATGGAGGTGAAGGAACTGGTGAAACTGGAGGTGGATCGCCTAGATAATACAGTCCATCTCTCTCATGTCCCCTGATAATAATCCTCCTGGTACTCAGGTCCTGCAAATAACACGAATCAGATAAGAATACAACCGCACAGTGAAAATCTCTGGCTAACTGATGTACATATAATAGATTCATGGCCAACTTTGGCGCATGAAAAACTGAATGTAATGTAAAGTCATCTGGGAGGCGGACTGTACCCCTACTAACAATAGGGGCATGTGTCCCATCTGCTAGCTGAACCTGTGTATGTAACTGCTCGTCAAAAGTGGTGAAGTGATGGGCCTCACCTGTCATATGACCATTCGCACCCGAGTCCAGCATCCAAAGAGGAGACGGACTGACGCGAGCATGAAAGGCACGAGGTATACCTATAGTGGTGGCAGTAGCAGAAGTTGGACCCTGAGGGGTTAGTGCGGACATAAGTATATCTAATCGGGAAGTGATAACATCCATATCACTCTGCCAAGGAGGAATAATAGGAGTAGCAGCAGGAGTAAGTGGTGGTATCTCAGCAATAGCAGCAGTACAACCGCGAGGAGGCGGCTTAAGCTCCGGATGGAGCTTCCAACAAGCAGCTCTGAGATGTCCTGGTCGGCCACAATAATTGCACTGACGAGAATCCCCCTGTCTGCGCTGATCTGAGGCGCCCTGAAGGCGCTGGTCCGAGCGCTGTCCACCTCTGGCTGAGGATCCTGAACGAGACCCGGCAGTAGCTGCAAGAGCCATCTGGTCAGCTGGAGGAGTCAAGGCCGTAACTGGAAGTGATGCAACACGGAGGCGGCGCTCATGCTGCTCAATCATCGCATACACCTCATAAAGAGACGGAAGTCTCATCATCGACAAGATCTGTGAACGAGGTCCCTCAAACTCATCACGAAGTCCCATAAGGAACTTGTGAATCCTATCCTCCTGCTCTCGAGTATGCAAGAATGCTGCTCCCTCGGGCTCTATCTTCGGAATAGCAGCAAGAGGACGTAGAGTCTCATACTCAAGCCAACGTTGGGTCAAATACCCATAATAATCCTGAACTGTCATATCTCCCTGCCGAGCATATGAGAGCTCTTGAGAAAGCTCATAAACACGAACTCCCCGTTCTGACTAAGAATACATCTCTGATAATGCGCTCCATAGCTTCGGAACAGAGCTATGAAACTGATGAATCCTGCAAACAGATGGCTCCATCGAGCCAAATAACCATCCAAGAATGGCGCAGTTCTCAGAGAACCACGCAGAATATCCAGGGTCGGCATCAGCTGGCTTTGGGTGAGATCCCGTCAGCCAACCAAGCTTCCCTACACAGCCTAGGAAAAGCTGGAATGAGCGAGACCACTCAGCAAAGTTACGGCCATTCAACAACTGTGCCGTAACTTTCTGAGAGATCATGCCGGCAGTGCTGGTAATGCAACTGTGCCAGTAGGTACTGTATACTGGTCAAACATAAAAATAGAAGTACCAATAGAGGTCTCAACAGTAGAGGTGTCAACAGTAGAGGTCTCAAGTCCCTCAGTAGTAGCCATATCAACAATAATACTAGGGCACCCGTGACAGAAAAAAAAAAACAACTCTAATATAAATAGAGAGACAAAATAAGGGAGAACAATATACCTCCAGTCGAACTGTAGCGACAAATAAAGAAGTTCCAGAAAGCTTCCAAATAATTAGGTCACAGTGCCCAGAAATCCAAGAAATATAAATAATGGATCTACTGCATTAAAAACATATCAACAAAAAGAGGATTCAACCCCTCTCTAAACAAGGAGTCCTAGATACTGCAACCCGGCAGCACGGTGCAAAGAACGAAGCAATAACGACCCGATGAATGGGCTGAATAATGACCCAGCAGTAGGCTAGGCACTTGGGGTCACTGGTGTACAGTGGGCTGAGTTGTGGGCAGTGGGCTGGGTAGTGGGTCGTGTTTATTGGTGTGGGTTTGTCGGTGCTGTTTGTGTTTATATTTCGCTGGGCTGGTCTGGGTTGGGTCAGTGGGTATTGGACAGTGTGTTGGGTCAGTTGGTGTTGTTTGGACTGAGTTTTGTGGGTTCTTTGAAGTTCTTTTGGTGGGCTGTGCTTGCTGGGTCGGTGGAATATTGGTGGCGGGGGCTGTCTGGTTTGTCGGTGGTCTGGTATATTGATGGGTTTGTCGTTTTGGGCAGTTTGGGATGCTGCTGGGCAGCGGTGGATACTGTTTTTTTTTTTTTTTTTGCAGTCGGTGGTTATTTGATTGGGTTGCTGAGGCTGGCTGGTTTGGCTCTTGGATTGAGTGTTGGCTGTCGGTGCAAAGGATGATGGTTGGATTTCGGTGTGTTGGGTCAGTCGGTGGGTTTTGTGGCTGTTGGTGCAGTCGGTGTATACTGTCTTGTTTGTGGTTTGTCGCTGCCATATGCTTGCTGGGAAGCTGCCGGTGCTACTGGGCAGCTAGGAAATTATGGCTGCTAGTATGGAGTAGTCACGGCGGCTGGTGGCAGTCTGGTGGCTGGTGGTTGCAATGTGGAGGAGGGGCTAGGGCTAGGGCTAAGGTTAGGGTTAGGGTTAGGGTTAGGGTTAGGGTTAGAGTTATGGCTCTGATACCAACTTGGAATTTACGTGAGTGAAAAGGGATACAAACTAAGTGTAGAGCCCCCGTATATATAGTCAAATAATAAAAGTACAAATAAGAAGAAACTAGGAAAAGGAAAACCCTAATAAACTAGGAAAAGGAAAACCCTAATAAATTATAAATTAGGAAATATCTCCAACAGAATCAATGGTGTGCAACACTTAGTGCGGATAAGCTTCACTCAATCGAACAGTTCTTTGAACGTGAAGAAGACATTGATGAACGTTTATGGTTTTTTATGTGTTTTCTCTCTCATTGATGATGACATTGAACAGGGTTCCGGCTGTGTGTTTTCGTGAAGAATATGATCTTGTACCAGTACAACTTATTTTTCTATTTTACTATTTGTTTGTTGAGCATGTTACTACTAATTATCTTTTATATATATATATATATACTAGTTAATGACCGGGCCTGAAGACACTGTATGACACAACAAAATCGCCCGAATAAAAAATCAAACCCACAAAAATTAGCAAATGAGAAAAAAAAATTTAGTAACCAAAAAAATAATCATAGAACCCATAAATACTAATTGAGCTGAACTTAAATAACCATAATTGACTATCACGTCAATATTTTCAAACCTATTAAATCTTCACATGATAACTCAATACTCACGATCATCACGCATACACATTTCATCTTATAATATTATATAGAGGAGAATTATTTATAGCAATGCAACATCATTTCATCCATGGAACAACAAAAAATTCTAAGCTTGATTAAACATCAATTCTTACTCTAGAATAACTATAAAACCCATTAAGCTTGACTTAAAGTAGTCATAGTGGCAACTAAGCAACCAAATAATAACCAAAAACTCCTTAAATTAGTAATTGAAACTCTTGAATGAACTACACAAAGCTAGGTGCATACAAATTAGTGAAGCATGCACGACTACAAATAAAGAAACTGATAAAAAAAAAAAAGAAACAAAAATTGCAAGATCAAACAATAGAATGCAAAAAATATACACAAACCTCCTAATTTTCATTCACGAAAGCTTTTCCAATATAACATGTTAGTCGAATGAGCAATTCGGCAAAACAAAGTATTTTAATTCTATACAAATGTTTTTACCTTTACACTTTATTACTCACACTATGCTGAAATGAACCCCATTTCATTTGATTATGGCAGAAGTTTCTTGAAAAAAAAAATTCAAATCAACTTAAAAGCTAATTGTCAATTTTTCCGGCCAATAAGTAATATATAATTAAAAAAACATATGTTAATAATATCAAAGATATTGTTCAATTGTAGAGAAAAAAATAAGCATTGTGAAAACAAAGCAATGTTAAAGCCGCAATAGTAAAACAAAGTTATAGCTGAAAAATATATATGGGAATAGAATACTACTCTATCAAACAGTGTACATTTGCAATTGATGATCCTGGAAATTTCATCCATTAAAAAGTCAACATTATTTTAAGCCAAAGAAAAAGAGTAAGATTTCAAAGTGCACCACTTACCAAATATTCATAAAGGAACCAATTCATGGCTAATAAAATCAGCAAGTAACTACATTCATCGATGTTCAATCCCCCCATTCAAAGTAGTCATACACTAAATGCACCTATTTGACATTCATGTTTCATTTCAGTCCTAAAGTTGAAGACATATTCTAAAGCAAGCAAAATTTATATCATACATAAAAGCTGAAAATGCATCCTAAACTAAATCTAAAAATTTATCATAGAGTTGACTTTTATATATCCTATGAGGTCACCTCTCATATGTCATTGCTAGCTGGTTGAGGACGAAGTTGGGGAGGAAGAGGTCGCTAACTAGCCGTTGGTCTGGTCATAATCTTCAATTAACAGCTATAAGTAAATAACTGTCCTGCCAATACATTCTTGAAAGGGACAATAAAGTATAATAAGAGTGAATATTTAGTAAGTAAAATGCAGAAGCAGCATAAACACCATTGTGAAGACTTGCAAAACTTCATGAAAAAAATATTACACCCTCGACACATTTATCCATTTATTTTTCGTACAACTCAGCCAGACCTCGGTGCGACTTTCCTGAGCCCACGATCAACCCACCTATGTGGTGATTGATTTCATACCATGCACACACTCTCACCCATGTCAATGCCCATGAATGTGGTGTAACCTATGCATAATGCAATGTAATGTTCAATTGCCTTTGATATTATTTACAATGTCAATTATATAATGAATACAATATAACGACATTTCCAATATTATCCCAAACATGTTATGTAAGATAATCAACTTAAATAGCATACTTATATTCACTTAAGCATTTAAACGAACACTTAGAGGGCACATCAATTTACACAACTAGCATGCTTGTACTTCCAACATAACAACAAGTTTATCAATTCAATAAACATAAACACAATTTAACTATACTAGTCATATGCTAAATGGTCATTTAACATACATACAATCTCATACTCATATCACAAACTAATAAATCAATTAAGCTTGATGTGTTATTAATACATCAAAGTCATGCTAATTTACAAGTAACATATTTTAAACCACTAATGTGGGTATATACCAAATTAATCATAATAGGGTTTTACAAATTAAAGGATTAATTATAAATCCTATATTTAACCTACTAGTTACACTAGTTAATAGCTAAACATGTGATACACACACCCATATCCTACTCATTTCATATGCGATAATTTAGGTTGAAAGTACATCTAAATAGGGAAAACCCTACCTATTGTAGCATGAGCTCACATAGTATAGCTCCCAAAAAAACCCCGAAATCTACCTTTTTAAGCCTTGATTTAACCTTGAGCCAAAATTCTAATTTTTGAAATATATCGTCATTGAGTTTGGTTGGTACCCACGCGTAGTTCTCGCCATTGTGAACAACTTTAATTCTTGATTCGAGACGAGTGGTCACTCAGATTTTGCTAGATCTAAGGAGGAAAATGGAAGTTTTTCTTCTCTCTCTCTCTCTCTCTCTCTCTCTCTTCTCTCTTTTCTCGGGTTAAACTTAGAGTCTAGAACAAGTGTGAGACTTTTGTCTTCCACTTTATATATTTTTAAATGTTTGGCCCATGTCACGCCACACGTCTCATATTTAACAGTTCCAATTTTATTTCAAATCAATTAAATCTCACCCCAAGTTAAGTTTAATATATTTTTTTCAACTAAATTTAAATTATTTCTCGAGTTCTGCGAGTGAAATTTGATTGCGATAATTTTTGTCGCACGATTTCCAATCGTTTCGTAAAACGCAAAAAATTCGACCGTCTTAAAATTCAATTAAAATTGACTGGGTAACTAAATTTCACGAGACGAATCCAACGTTGAGGTCCATTTCAACATCCGAATTATATAAAAATTCATGTTTTTGACCCATAATTTAACTGCTAATTACCGTTTTATCCTTTTAATTAAGATTTTAATTTTTTTAGATTTCACATTCTACCCCCTTAAGGGAATTTTGTTCCCGAAATTACACACATGTAACATGTAATATGGATGTATATGCAAAATGTCTTATAATATACTATGACTAAAAGAAATGTACCTCCATCCTCAAACAAGAACAGATAGGTTGTGCGAATAGTGTCCTCCCACTCCAATGTCGCATCCTCCATACCACGATGCTGTCACATCACCTTTACCAGCCTTATAGTCTTGCCATGTAAAATCTGATCTAGACTATCCATGATACGCATCGGTCCCTCCTAAAAGGTCTCATCAATATCAACAACCAACTCACTCCAATTCACCACATGTGTAGGATCTGTGGTGTATTTCTGGAGTATAGAGACATGGAACACCACATGAACACCCGATAGATTAGGCGATAACGTTAACCAGTAAGTAATTATACCAACCTTCTCGAATACCTCGGAGGGCCCAATATACCTCGGCGACAGCTTTCCCCGCTTACCAAATCTGACCACTCATTTATTAGGCATAACCTTTAAGAAGACATGATTTTCAACCTCAAACTCCAGAGGTCTTTGCCACCTATCGGCATAGCTCTTCCACCGGCTCTAAGTCGTGAGAAGACGCTTCCGTATAACCACCACTTTCTCTGAGGTGTCTCTGATTAAGTCCAGACCCGTGGAAGATCCCTCTTGAACATCCGTCCAACATCACAGCCTCCCATATGATGCTGCATAGGGTGTCATCTGAATACTTTCTTGATAACTATTGTTATAGGCAAACTCCACCAAGGGTTAGTGATCCTCCCAACTACCCTTGAGGTCAAGGACGCACGTTCGAAGCATGTTCTCTAAAACTTGGATAGTCCTCTATAACTAACCATCTGTTTGAGAATGAAAAGTTGTACTCATCATCAATTGCGTCTCCATCGCTCACTGGAAGCTCTCCTAAAAATGAGTCGTGAACCGAGGATCTCGATCCGATACTATAGATACGGGTACCCCATGTAGCCAGACTATCTCTCATATGTACAAACTGTAGAACACCTCCAATCTGAAGGTCATCTGCATAGTTTAAAAATGTGCCGACTTCGTAAATCGGTCCACTATCACCCATACCGCGTTGTGCCCACACGAAGTCCATGGTAAGTGGTCACAAAATCTATAGTAACGTGCTCCCACTTTCACTCAGCCGCCTCCAAAGGCTGGAGCAACCCTGCTCGTCTCTGGTACTCAGCCTTCACCTGATGACACATGAGACATCTATTAACAAAATCTCTGACGTGTCTCTTCATCCCACTCCAGTAATACTGGCGACGAAGATCATGGTACATCTTTATGCCGTAGGGATATACCACAAACGGGAACAATGTAACTCCCGAGGATCTCCTCTCTCAACTCTGTAGACTAGGAAACCACAACCCTGCCCTTGTATACAAGACTACTATCAGCATGAATGATCTAGCTCTCATCACCTGTACCCAATTGTACCCGGTCCTTGATGGATAAATCTTCGTATCTTGTCCTTGGGACTCGATTACCCTGCTCAGTAAAGAAGGCACAACCACTAAATTGCCCAAAACGCCTTAAGCCTGATCCCTGTAGTGTAGCCCGAACTAGCCCACAATCTCGAGCATCAACCACTTCTAGGAAGCTATTCCGGCCAAAACTTTTCGTGACTTCTGGTTGAGTGCATCAGCCATCACATTTGCTTTACCAGGGTGGTAATGTAATGTGAAGTTATAATCTTCCAAATACTCCATTCATCTATGTTCCCTCATGTTGAAGTCCCACTATGTGATGATGTATTTCAGACTCTTGTGATCTGAAAATACCTCAAACTTCTCTCCGTACAAATAGTGGCGCCATGCCTCCAAGGCGAAGACAACAACTGTCAATTCTATGTCGTGTGTAGGTTAGTTCTGCTTGTAGCTCTTCAACTGCCGTGAACCATAAGCTACCACCCTCTCATATTGCATCAGAACACATTCAAGTTCGTCCTTTGAGGCATCACAATAGACTGTGTACCTCTGCCCCATCTCTAGGACAATCAAAATAGGAGCTGAAGTCAGCCACCTCTACAGCTTTTGGAATGTTCTCTGACACGAGTCATCCCACTAGAATATAACCTCTTTCCTGGTCAGCCTAATTATAGGTACAGCGAGCCGAGAGAAGTCCTCAATGAACATCCGATAATATTCTACCAATCCCAAGAAATTGTGTATCTCAAAGACTGACTTAGGTCTCTCCTAACTCATAATTGCCTCAACCTTCTCCGGGTCCACTGACATACCCGAAGCAGACACCACGTGTCCTAGAATTTTCACCTCAGTTAGTCAAAACTCACACTTGCTAAACTTGATATACAATTGATGGTCCCTCAAGGTCTACAACACGATCCTCAAGTGACCCTTATGTTCTTCCTCTGACTTGGAGTAGATCAATATGTCATCAACAAAGACCACGATGAACTAATCTAGGTAGGTCTGCAACACCTTATGCATGAGATCCATGAATGTCGCTGGAACATTTGTCAATCCAAATGGTATAATTGTAAACTCAAAATGCCTGTAATGCGTCCGAAAAGCCATCTTAGGAATGTCGGCTCTCTAATCCTCTTTTGATGGTGCCCCGTGCACAGATCTATCTTGGAGTAAACTTGTGCCCCTTTTTGTTGGTAAAAAAGATCATCAATCCTCGGCAGTGGGTACTTGTTCTTGATAGTGACCCTATTCAACTGTCGGTAATAAATGTAGAGCCTAAATTTCATGTCCTTCTTCTTGGCAAATAGCACCGGAGCACCTCAAGTTGAGGCACTCAGCCAAATGAAGCCTTTATCCAATAGCTCCTATAACTGGACTTTAAGCTCCTACAACTCCGTCGGTGTCATTATATGCGATGTCATAGAAATAAGGGATGCACCGGGCTGTAACTCTATGGTGAATTCTACATCCCGATGTGGTGGTAACCACGGTAAGTCCTCCAAAAATACATCTGCATAATCACACACGACTTGAGACAGACTCAGTTCTTGTCTCGCCTCGTCCTCCAGGGTAAGGCTAACAAGCTAACCCATTAACTGTTCGTGTCATCGGGAGACATATATGGTCTGAGGTAAAGCATGTTGTTTCTCCCCCTAAAACTTGAAACAAATCCCGTCCGAAGTGTAGTCGTAATCCTTTTGCGGTCGTAATCAATGACGACCTTGTGTGCCGCCAACCAATCCATCGCAAGTATGACATCGAACTCTATCATCTCCATGACCCTAAGGTCAACGGTGAGCTGGATCCCCTCGATCTCTAACTCACACCCCCGAAAAATCCTATCTATGCAAAGCTTAGCTCTTAGGGGTGAACTCACATAAAAAGGATCCTCTAAGGTCTTAACCTCTAATCCCAAATCTTTTACACAAAATGCAGAGATGAATGAATGTAATGCACCCAAATCAAACAACACCCTTGCACATAAGCGAGAAAGTAGAAATGTACCCTGAATTACCGACTAATCTGCTACCTCAGTCTGAGGAGTGATGATGTAGACTCGTCCCTGGGTCCTTGAAGTCTTTGCCTAAAATCCCTGTCCTCTATCTCGACCTGCTCCCTGACCCGTTTGACCCTGCTGAGGTGTCCCTGCACTTGAAGTTGTGGAGGCTTACCCCGCAGTCTGATTTTGGTACTGGCTCCCTTGACCCATGGTGGGGAAAGACGGAACATAGAAAGTCTAGGTGGTCCCATTGATGACTGGGACTGAGATGCCCCATAGTTCTATGTTCCTTGCCTCTGCAAACACTCTCTCTTCAAGTGGCTCGGCTGATGATATATGTAACAAGTCCTCGGCCCCCCTTGATGTGTGCCTTTGGAATTCCTCCCGCCTTGGGAAGATTGACCCTAGCCTTGGCCTTGATAGCCCCGACCTTGCCCCTGTGATCCTTGTGGGATGGAAGTTCTCTACTTCTTCCCTGAACTAGTAGTGGTGGACTAACCCTCTTTCTTCTTGGCCTTGGCTCTAGCCTCCCGGATGCTCTTGGCATCGTTTGATAGAGTTATATACTAAAAACTTATTTTTTGTAGTGAAACTCGTTTTATTAATTAATAAGATTTTTTTTCCATTTTATTGAGAATCTATGTGGGAAAAATGTTTGCATTATGGTATGCATGTGTGTCTTAAATTTTACATTGTAGATAATTTGGTGTGTAGAGTTTAGCTTATGCACAGAAGACCAGATTATCGGATCCTTGTATAATATGAGTATATGTTCACAATACTAGATGGAATTGGACACACCATCAATATGATTGTAGTGTAATATTCTGGCATAGTCTGTCTTGACTATAGGAGACTGTTTGATGTCTCGGATTATTGCACTAGTACAATTTGTGTATTAAACAGACCCATGATGAGATTATTATCTTTTACTGATTGAATAAGATAATAAATAACTCATGATTATTATAATTGCTTATACTCTTAATCCCGAGTTATTTAATTGTCACGTGTATATAATTTTTGTCACTTTAATTCATCAAAGAGTGAAATTCATATTGAGTCAATAAGCTCGATAAATTGGGAGACGATGTCATTTGTATGATGAAAATTAATTATTAAAGGAAATGGATCCTGGTGATGTCTTCTTGAGGAAGTTCATAAGTTTTGTCCATGTTAAACTCTGCATGTGAATTTAATTATCTGACATGACAAATAAGTTAAGTGGTAAGGTCTTAAGGAATAAAAGAAGTCAATTACATATAATTATCAGTAATTTATTTAATTGATGAACATTTTTTAACCTTAAACGTGGAAAGA
The DNA here is from genome assembly GCA_951799425.1 of Ilex aquifolium. Taxonomy (NCBI): domain Eukaryota; kingdom Viridiplantae; phylum Streptophyta; class Magnoliopsida; order Aquifoliales; family Aquifoliaceae; genus Ilex; species Ilex aquifolium. Next base: position 7,233,422 of record OX637395.1, read on the forward strand.
TTATTACGCATATAATAATAAGGAGCTCGAAATATAATTTTGAGATAAGGCTCAGGAGATCAATAATAAGTTTTTAGTGGACTAATTTATTATTAATGGACTATAGGATGTTTGTTTTGGGTTGAACATAGGAATCCTAGGCCCATTGGAAGCCCGACCCTTATTTTTCCTTAGGGTTTCTGTCATAGCCTATATATAGACGTCTAGGCTCTCTAAATTAGCATCACCTTGATTACTCACATTTTGAGAGAGAGAGCATAAATTCGGAGGTCTTTGTAGCCCACACTGCATCCAGATTTTGACGTTGGGGGATATACAACAGAAGGCCATGAGGTTCATCGAGCTGTCTTCCACGTTGTTGTTAGATTCTGTGTTTGTGCTAAGATGAGATCAATCCAGAGCAATCTCAAAGGTAAACCTTAGTTCTGTTTTGTAGGGTTTTAATGGAAAAACTTTTGTATTCGATACATACACGCTATCAATGATTCTTGGGATTTCGGTTCCAACAAGTCCTCGGCCCCCCTTGTTGTATGCTTCTGGAATTCCTCCAACCTTGGGGAGATTGACCCTAGCCTTGGCCTTGATAGCCCCGACCTTGCCCCTGTAATCCCTGTGGGGTGGAAGTCCTCTACTTCTTCCCTGAACTAGTAATGGTGGACTGACCCTCCGTCTTCTTGGCCTTGGCTCCGGCCTCCCGGATACTCTTGGCATCGTCAACCTCCCTCTTGGTGGCCATGGATATCTCAACCATCTCATTAAGGTTGTGTAACTTGTGGCAAACGATCTTTCCCCATATTGACAACTTTAGGCCATCCTCAAACCTTTGCACCTTGGCCAAATCTGTGGCCACATAGTCATCTGCAAAATGTGTCAACTCTGTGAACTTGGTCACGTACTGTATGAATGTCATCGTTCCTTGCTTCAAGTCCAGAAACTCTTGAGCTTGGACTAGCTGAAGAGATAAAGGGAAATACTTGTTCATGAAGAGCTCTTGGAACTCTTCCCATGTCATCATCTCGATGTCTCTCGAGGTCCTTGCCCATGTCCACCATTGATGGCCCTCTCCCTCAGGATGAAAATGGTCAGTCGTATCTTGGTGGCTTCAGATGTGATCTCCATTGCCTCTAAAATCTTGTCCACTTATTGGAACCAATTGTCGGCTACCATCGGATTCGTTTTCCCTTTGAAGGTAGGTGGCTTATGGAACTTAAACTTATGGAGGTTGCTCGAGCCTCTTTGTCCTATGTTGGTGCTTGCCTGAACTATGTTTGCAGCCACAGTACCCATAGCCTCCATGAAGACTTGTTGATCGAAAGTCGGTTGTGGTGGTTGGTTGTTCCGTCCACACCCGACGTCCATTTCCCCTAGTTGTCATCTACACACACTTAAGATAGAAATAGACTACTAACTTTGTATCCCAAAGTTAGGGATCAAAAGTTAAAACTGTAGAAAAAATTTGAAAAATTTCTTCTTGTGTTACCAGTAGGAGGTACACTTACACTACCTACCGGTAGGTGCCCAAACAGTAGGCTTTTCCATTTTTTCCTATCTCGACTCAAGGTTATGTTTGCTAACCCTAGTGTCTCATTCCTATATACATTTAATTATGCATATAATCTCATAACGCATAACACGTAACATGCAATACACATAACATGCAATGAACAATGGATGCAATGGTCTAGACTCACGCCTCGCAAGCCCTAGATAAATCCAGAACCTAGGCTATGATACCAAGCTTTGACGCCCCATTTCCCAGGTAGTGATACCCCATTCACTTGGGTCCATAAATTTAATAAAATCCGTGCAGAGTCCCATTTATACGAGGAGCTATACCCAATACACAATATGTGCATTTATACAATATTGACCACACATGGTTTCATCAAAATTCAATCCCATAACATTGAATACTATCCATAATCATCATCTATGCATACATTCATTCATAAAAGAATAAATATATCAAAAGAGTCTCATATACATGTCTTAATTCAAAATACAGGTTTTGTTTAAGGAATTTATACAAGACAAATGTAATAGAAACAAAAACTACAACATCCAAAAATAAGAGCCACAACCAGACTTTATCCTCAAAGCGGGCCCGTAGGAGGACCTTCGATGGAAACACGTATGATACCTGAAAAATGTTCTCATAAAGGGTGGGTTAACACTCAATAAGGTAACTGCTATAGAGAACACCTCTCAAACCAAAATGCATATCAAATGTCACATGCAACGTCATGTCATGCATTCATTGAAATATATTTATCCTAAACAAATGTCATAAATCATGTCATGTTATGAGATGTAACTCATGCATACAATACCAACACCGAGTCCCATCCCGGGCTCCCACACAGATGCAATGTCATGCGTATGAATTCGGGTATTCTAAACCCCCACCATTAATGTTACGTACACCCAAAGACTATTTAATTCATTTTTTGTGTCTTTGTGGAGCGATGATTTATGATATTTCACCAGTAGGACACCACACCATCAACGAATTTTCAGGACATCCCATCTGTGGCTCCATTTTTGCCGTTACACTTTTCTGGAATTTCACCGCCGGGAAGTGTATAAACCAAGTAACCGAGCCTTGCACATGAGGGAGAATCTAGCCCTTCTTATTACACCCCCGACACGTTTATCCATTTAATTTTTCGTGTAACTCAACCGAACCTTGGTACGACTTTATTGAGCCCACGATCAACCCACATATGTGGTGATTGATTTCATACCATGCACACACTCCCACCCATGTCAATGCCCATGAATGTGGTGTAACCCATGCATAATGCAATGCAATGTTCAATTGCCTTCGATACTATTTACAATGTCAATTATATAATAAATACAATATGACGACATTTCCAATATTATCTCAAGCATGTTACGTAAGATAATCAACTTAACTAACATACTCATATTCACTTAGGCATTTAAACGAACACATAGAGGGCACATTAATTTACACAACTAACATGCTTGTACTTCCAACATAGCAACAAGTTTATCAATTCAATAAACATAAACACAATTTAACTATACTAGTCATATGCTAAATGATCATTTAATATACATACAATCTCATACTTATATCACAAGCTAATAAATCGATTAAACTTGATATGTCATTAATACATCAAAGTCATGCTAATTTACAACTAACATATTTTAAACCACTAATGTGAGTATATACCAAATTAATCATAATAGGGTTTTGCAAATTAAAAGATTAATTATAAATCATATATTTAACCCACTACTTACACTAATCAATAGCTAAACATGTGATACACACACCCATAGGCTACTCATTTCATATGTCATAATCTAGTTTGAAATTACATCTAAATAGGGAAAACCTTACCTCTCGTAACGTGAGCTCATGTAGTAGAACTCTTAAGAAAACCTCAAAATCTAGCTTCTTAAACCTTGATTTAATCTTGAGCCAAAACCCCAATTTTCAAAAGATATCGTAATTGAGCGTGGTTGGTACCCACTCGTAGTCCTCGCCATTGTGAGCAACTTTAATTCTTGATTCGAGACGATGGTCGCTTGAATTTTGCTAGATTTAAGGAAGAAGATGGAAGTTTTTTTTTTTCTTTCTTCCTTTTCTTTTTTCTCTCTCTCTTCTCCCTTTTCTCGGCTAAAACTTGGAGTCCAGAACAAGTGGGAGACTTTTGTCTTCTACTTTATATACTTTTAAAAGTTTGGCCCACGTCGTGCCACACGTCTCATTTTTAACGGTTCTAATTTTATTTCGAATCAATTAAATCTCGCCACTCGTTAAATTTAATATATTTTTTTCAACTAATCTTAAATTATTTCCTGGGTCCCGCGAATAAAAAATGATCGCAATAATTTCTGTCGCGCGATACCCGATCGCTTATAAAACGTGAAAAATTCGACTGTATCGAAATTCAATGAAAATTGACTGGGTAACTTGATTTCACTAGACGAACACAACGGTGAGGTCCATTTCATCATTTAAGTTATATAAGAATTCATATTTTTTACTTGTGATTTAACAGCTAATTACCATTTTACCCTTTAATTAAGATTTTAATTTTTCCGGGTTTCACAGTATTTGCTAGATAGCCTAAATGACGAGTGATTATTCTATTGGCTAGTATGGCCCTAAAGGGTACTTGCATGGCCTTAGTGGCGATTACCTTAATGACAATTGTTTAGCCTTAGTGACGAATTGCAGCCTTGATGGCAGACTTAGCCTTAATGGCTAAGAGTGTGTTTGTTAACCCAAATTCAGCACTTAAAATGAATATATTTTGCACTTATTAATTAAGCTCGTTTGATAACTAAAATTTCAACTCTCTTAATATGTTAAGTGCTCCTTTAAAATAGGCTACAAAATTAAGTAGGAGATTCCTTACTTAATTCTAAAAGCTGAAAGCGCTCAGTAAAACCATATTTAATAATATTTATAATATGACAATTATACCCCGAAATATTTTACAATCCTATTAAAACTCTAATTAGTGTTATCTTCAAAATTCCTAACCTATCTATCCTCCTTGTCAATCATCTTCTTCAGATAATAGGTATTATTCTTCTTCTTCTTCTTTTTCTTCACTCATCTGCTACAAATAAACATGTTGAAAGTTGAAACACACACACACCCACACCCACACACGCACACACAGACATGCACTTTACACACACCCACCCACACTACCCACACACAAGCACAAATTACACACACACACACACATATTATTAGTGAGATTTAATTTATTCTATTTTTTTAATTCGATTATTTATTCATTTTTTTCTTTATTGTTATCCGATTATTTATTAGTTATTAATTTTTTTATCAGATGTTATTGTTCACTTATTGTGTAATTTAATTTGTTATTGTTCACTTATTATTATTCGATTATTTATTTGTCGTTATTCTTTTATTTTTATCAGATGTTATTATTCAGTTATTGTGTTATTCAATTTATTATTGATTTGATATATTGTCATTTTTTATTAGATAAAAACATATTTTATACATAATTTTAAATTAAAGAGTTGAAGCCTAAAACTGAAAATTAATTTATTTTCAGACGTCAGTTCTGTATAGTTATCAAACAGTTTAGTTTAATTCAATACTTAAATTTCAGTGGATACCAAACAGTCCACAAATTCAGTATTCAACTTTCAGACTTCAGCTTTCAGTTTTTAGACTTCAGTTTTCAGTTTTATCAAACACCACCAAACTTATGGTCTTAATGGTGAAGATATAAGTGTGTAATGATACATAATGACTTGTGAAAGATTATTCTTCGGATTCTATTTCAAATGATGCTTTAATTGGGGTTACTTACTTGTTATATTCTTGTGGTGGTTTGAAATTTATTGTGTTTTGTGATGGTTATAGCATATGAGGTGTGTTTTTGTTATATCTATTTAATGAAGATGTACATTCACTGAGTGTGTTGTGCTCTTTCCCCCATAGTTTTCCTTTTTTCAGGTAACGAGACATAATGGGAAGTCCACCGTTGGGTTTAGACCGTCAAGGAAATATAGATGAAGGGGAAGTCTTGTTGTGCCCTTTTGCAAATGTAAAAGTTATGTTAAGTTGTTATGGGTTAGAGTTGTATACTTGAGTGTATGCTATGGGTTAAGTTTTTGGATGATGTGTATGGTTTATATCAAAATATCGATGCACCTAGTCGGTGAATGTGTTTTATTCTATTAGATATTTTGCACAGGTTAATAGGTTTATATTTAATGAGAGGGGTCCACTCTCCCGGATTAGACAGAATGTGCTATTATCTAGGGTAGGGTGTGACACAAGACCTTGTCATGGGGAAACCTTAGTCCTTCACTGACAAGATTGATTATGCTACTATGATGAATTGTAAATTTGTTTGGCAGGTAATAGTTCAGGACCTTCCGGTTATCTGTGAGAGAGCTTCAAGCATCCAACTGACACCATCTTGCCAACTCAAGTGCTGGAAACCGGTGGAATGCTATCTTCCAGGCAAAAAGAAAGCAACTACTCCAAGGGACGGTTCCAACTCCGTTTGCTACCGAATGGAAATCTTGTGCTTAATACCATTGCCCTACCAACAGAGTATGCATATGAAGCTTATTACATAAGAGACACTTTTGGTGGAGACGCTCTGATGGATACTGGATACTTGGTAGTTTTTAATCAACGGGGATACATTTATGGTGTTCGAATGAATGGAGATATTAAAAACCTTACTTAAGGAGATATAGTCCCAACAAAAGAATTCTAGCGCAGGGCGACGCTTGAATATGACAGGATTTTCACACAATATGCACATCTCAAGGCTTCCGAAAATGGGAGCTCAGTTGAGACATGTTTCCCTGTGTGGTCCATCCCAAATGATATATGCTCAGACATTCGGGGCGAGAGAGGTGGTGGTTCTTGTGGATATAACAGCTACTGCATACTTGGCGCAAATAGAAGGCCAGTTTGTGAGTGCCTTTGTAACACCCCAACCCGGGGTACAGTATCTGTAATCCCTACTTATTCTTGTCATATATAACCCAACAATTAGTCATACCGACAGTCAACCCGGGTGATATCATCCTAACATTATTAAAGACTCAATCGACTGGACAGTGGATTGGTCTGCATCTTCCTCTACAGTGCCTGAAAAGGAGAAACTATAGGGGTGTGAGCTAAACCACGCGCTCAGTGAGTATACATGTTATATATGAAATGGAAATGATAGTAATACACTGAAATAGGTAGATTCTACGTAAATACACGTATCAAACAACAACATCAATCCAATACCAAAGAATTCACAAGCCACATCACATCCATACCACCCCTCATCGGGTAATCGATCATACATGGATCCGTGTCTCCCGAACCTCTCGGGAACACCACAGTGCAAGCACACCACCGCACGCCCAATGATCAGGCATCGACGCCCCTGTCTCAAACAGTGCGCCACATTCCACAATACACAATACACACACACATAACATCATTCAATCACATAAACATGTAGCACATTATCTTGAAGATTTGCTGTTAAGTTCTATCATTTACTATCATCTTATAATAGCATTTCCAAAACATATAAAGATATACACCCACCTCAAGTGTACCGAACTACGACGAGCCTTCGAACCTACCGGTGGACTCCTTCGGTGTTTTCGTATCTGTTTCAATACCAACTGTCCTACCTGTTCCACCTAACACATTTGTAATTAATCATGCACTAATGCATGCAAGATGTTCAACCCAAAGTGCCCTGGTAACTGTCCACTCACATATTGGCACATTAGATTTAGGGATCATATTTCCTCTCCAAATCTTCAAAATCACTCACATTAATCATAATTAGAATTAAGTAGGTCAAACACATTGACCAGAGGCCAATTTTCACACATTTCGACCCCAAATCCTAAAAATCGCACTTCCGGCATTTCATACATTTCGCACCGGATATCATAGTCATTTGCATTCGAAAGTCATATTATCACATCAAGCATCATTTAAAAATGCTGCATGCCAAATTTCAAGTCATTTGGATTAAAATTCACACATGTGATAATAACATTTAAAAATTAGGGTTTCGGCGTTACCGACACCCTTTTCCAACCTCTATCGCTCTTTTCTTTTAAGACCACTACACTTAAATTTACATATACATTAAATCAATGTAAAACAGCCCCTATTTGCACCATTTGACGCTCCATTGCACACCCATAAATTTTTGGTTCCGACTTAGTCTACTCAAAGTATCTCGAGTGTTCGTTTCCCACATTTTCTCACACTCATTATGTACCTATTTAAAATTCATGCTTAACAGCCCGTTAATCATGCTAAATACACTTAATTACACCCATACAAAATATGTTTTGACATTAAACAAAATCAGCCCATGAAACTTAAATTAAAACAGCCCATTAAAATTAACATAAAACAACTCATGTATTTAAATTAAAACAGCCTACTAATTAAAACATGCCAAGATAGCCCACTGAACTAAATTAAAATAGCCACTAATTTACACATAATAGGCCACATATTTACGTACATATGAAAATTAATCACATAAACATGCTTAAATTGAATTGCACATACCTTCCTCGGTCTCGACTCAAAGGAACCACACCTATTATTTTTTTTCTTTTTCTCTTCGTGCTCTCCTCACTCTCGGCTTCACTTTTTTTTTTTTTTTCTTTCTTGCTCCCCTTTCCCTGTTGCTCTCCTCACTCTCTCACGGTTCAGTCAAGAACCAGAACACACACCACACACACACTGTTTTTTTCTGTCCACCAAACACACACCCACACACCTAAACTTTATACACACACACACACATACACACGGCTTGCATGCACACACACACACGGCACACCAATCTTTTTCTCATGCCAACACATGTAAAGGTGTTGGCTTAACTACACTTACCACCCCACAAGTTTTTAAGTGATTCTGAAATTGACCCATTAGTATGTTCACATAATGATAATTTAGCCCACTAAATTATGCTAATATGCATGTAATGTATGATCGGGTCTCACAGCCTTCCTGGATTTTCCTTTGTAGATTCAAATAACAAGTTCAATGGGTGCAAGCAAGACCAAGTTCAAAAATGTGAGCAAAATGCTTCAAAGCACCCAAGAGATTTATATGAAATGTGTGTGCTACACAACACATTTCGGCCTAATTCTTCGAATTTTGAGCAGTTGTAGCCAATCAATGAGATTGAATGCACCAGTTCTTATTTCGACGATTGCAATTGTGTGGTTGCTGTCATTGAAGATGGGAAATGCTTCAAGAAAAAACTACCTCTGTCCAATGGCAGGGTAGACCAGGATCAGACTAGGAAGGCTATCGTCAAATTACTCAAGTCTGAAGTTTCACCTAGTAACACTTGTTTCCCTAAAGTAGTCAAGGGGAAGAAAGATCAAGCTACCCTAATTCTGATGGGATCACTTCTTTTGGGTGGCTCAGTTTTTCTCAACTTTCAACTTATTCCTTTAATTGCTATAGTTATTTTCTCTTTATACCATAAAAACCAGAAACTTAACGGGGTTTTGACTATTATTGATACAAATCTTTGTATTTTCACTTTTGAAGATCTCAGACTAGCCACAGGAGGATTTAAGGAAGAACTCGGGAGAGGTGTTTTTTAACTGTATATAAAGGGATGTTAGCATCAACAAGTTTTTCAAGAATCATTGTAGTAGTTAAACAGTTAAACAAGTTGGTGCAAGAAAGCGAGAAGGAATTTAAGACAGAAATAGGCGCAATAGCCAAGACCCATCACAAGAATTTGGTTAGAGTGTTTGGATTCTGTGAGGAAGGTCCTCACAAGCTTTTAGACTATGAGTTCATGAGCAACGGTACATTGGCTAGCTTCCTCTTTGGAAATTCGACGCCTGATTAGGACAAACGAATACAAATGGCACTTGGGATTGCAAGGGGGATCATGTATTTGCATGAGGAATGTAGCACACAGATCATCCATTGTGACATTAAGCCACATAATATTCTACTGGACGATTCATTCACCGTGAGAATTTCAGACTTTGGATTGGCAAATCTTTTGATTAATGATCAGATGCGAACAAATACAGCCATTAGAGGGACCAAAGGGTATGTTGCACCAGAATGGTTTAGGAGCACACCGATTAAATTACATTTTATCCCTCTGAACTATTATCTTTATTTCACTTTGTACCCTTAATTATAAAATTCTCACATTGCACCCTAAAGTATCAGTTTTATTTCATATCACTCCAATAAATAATGACAAACTTGAAAATCTGTCAAATGAGGGAGGGAAGCCCCAAAGAGCTTACCGTCAAGTGTCTAGTACCACTTTATTTTACTTCTTTTGCAACCAAATTATTGCTGGGAATAAAAAGAAAGTTGGCCGATGGAAGAAAATTTAGAGCTTAAAAATGACAGTCATGAATGTGTATTTTTCTTAATGTGCAATAGCCTACTACTTATTGGCAGTACAAACCATTCACGTGCACATTTACTGTAAAAAAAATTAACAGTCGTTATTTATTGGAGTGATATGAAATAAAATTAATACTTTAAAGTGTAATATGAGAAATTTTATAGTTGAATGTTCAAAGTAAAAGAAATATACTAGTTCAAAGTGGTGAAGTGTAATTTACCCTTCCAAAACTCATGGAGTATCGCGTTGTTTTGAATGTGTCAAAGTCTTGATCAGGAGCATTTCAAATCTTTAAACACCCGTTTTTCTTTTTCGTTGATTACCATTTTGTGGGTCGGTAATGGGTCGTAAAAGGCAACTGTCTCTAGCAGGAAACAAACAGTCCACGTTTGGGTCTAAATTCATGATCCGAAATTAACCCACGAGCTAAGTAATTGAAAATTATAATGTTGACCCTAAATTGTAACTCTATCTGGTTTTTTTTTTTTTTAATTTGATAATCTATACCTTGGATTATTGTTCACGTTGAAACTTTCATCAAAAGTAAAACATAATTATTAGTTAGCTATGAGTATATGGATGTATTATGTATAATCTTATGTAATTTTATATAATAATGAAAGCAATCGGAATAAGGGTCATAAAGCGAATCATAACTCAAAATAATTTACCAATTAAGTCTATTCTTATCGTATCACATAATTAAAAACTTATTACATACTAAATCGACTGATCACGATTTAATTTGGAAAGCCTATTAAAATATGACACGTCACTACTTGGGTCCCACTCAATTTTTTGCCTTTTGCTATGTCGCCATCTATTTTTCACACACCAACAAATACGCACGCATACAGTCCAACCCCAAATGCATATGAACACACTCTTTGGTTATCGGAGGCGATAAAAATGGACGGTGTGGAAAAGAGATTTTGATGGGTCACTTGTTGGTGCAGTGGTAGAGGTGGATCTGAGTTGAGGTTAGGGTTCAGGTTGGTGCTGAATGGGTTTTGTTGACGGGCACAGCTGGGTTTATCGGTGTTTTTCTATGTGACTGTGTGGTGGGTGGGTGGGTGGATGAAGAAAATATTGGGTACCACGTTACACCACATTAATATGATTAACGTGGTGTAATCATCCAATTATCAGATAACAAGTGGACAAATAGATCTTACATAACTAAATAACTATCTATATAATAAAGTAGTTTACAATTCAAATTTCAAAAGATAAACAAAATGACTTTTGCTTTTTGCGGTTCAGATCACTTTAAATTTTACTTTAAAGTTAATCTAACAGCTAATATTAACATCATAAATTTAATAGGAAAATTAGGCTCTTAAATGTCTGTTTGGAGTGACTTTTTAAAATTACTTCTAGAAATTATTTCTCATAAATACTTTAAAAATATATATATAATGTTTGAAACCGCCTAACCACTACCTCTACCACCACCACCTCCACTTCCACCACCTCTACCACCACTGTCACCGCCGCCACCACCATCGCCGTCGCCGTCGACGTCGCCGTCGCCACTACCTCCGCCGTCGCCACCACCACCATCACCACCGCCACCGCCACCGTCACCGCCATCACCACCACCACTGCCGCCATCACCGCCACCACCACCGTCATCGCCACCACTACCACCACCACCGCCACCACCACCGCCACCCCCACCGTCGTCGCCGCCGCCGCCACCACCACCATCGTCGCCACCACCACCACCAACGCCACCACCACCGTCGTCGCCGCCACTACCACCGTCGCCACCACCATCGTCGCCGCCGCCGCCACGGTCATTGTCACCCATCACAACCATCACCGTCTCCTACCATCACCACCTCTCACCCCCACTACAATTGATGCTTAAATTCATTTATTTCTCCTCTATGTTTGTGATATGATTTTAGATATGAATACAAATATATTTATTGTTTATCATTTTTTATTACTCTGTGCCTTCAGGCACAGACAATAACTAGTTTATATAATAAAGTAGCTTACAATTCAAATCTCAAAAAATAAACAAAATAACTTTTGCTATTCGCGGTTGAGATCATTTTAAATTTTACTTTAAAGTTAATCTAATGGCTAATATTAACACTTTAAATTTAATAGGAAAATTAAGCCCCTAAGGGTATGTTTGGAGTGATTTTTTAAACGTACTTTTAGAAATTATTTCTCATAACTACTTTAAAAAAAATAATAACATTTGAAACCGTCATACTACTACCTCTACCTAAACCACCACCACACCCCCACCACCACCACCACCGCCGCCGCCACCACCGCCGCCGTCGCCACCACCGTCGTCGCTGCCACTGCCACCACCACCACCGTCATCGCCGCCGTCACCACCACCATCGCCACCACCACCACTGTTGCCGCCGCCACTACCACCATTGTCGCCGCCACTGCCACCACCACCGTTATCGTCATCGTCGCCACCACTATCACCACCATCGTCGCCGCCACCACCGCCGTCGCCGCCATCCCCACCACCACCACCATTGACATCGCTACTTTAAAAAAAATAGTAGTGTTTAAAACCATTCCACCACTACCTCAACAACCACCACCACCACCACCCCCCAACCACCACCACTGTTACTGCAGCCGTCGCCGCCATCACCGCCACAACCACCACCGCCACCATTGCCACCACCACGGCCGTCGCCACCACCACGGCCACCACCACCGCCCCCCCCACCAGCACCACCACCGCCACCGCCACCATCGCAGCCACCGCCGCCGCCGCCGCCGCCACCACCAGCACCACCACCATCGCCGCCGCCATCACGGTCATTGCCACCCACCACAACCATCACCGTCTCCTACCACTACCACTGCCGCCCACCACCTCTTACTCTCACTACAACCGATGCTGAAATTCATTTATCTCTCATCTATGTTTGTGATTTGATTTTGGATATGAATACAAATATATTTATTGTTTATCATTTTTTATTACTTTGTGCCTTTAGGCATAGGCAATAATTAGTCTATATAATAAAGTAGCTTACAATTCAAATTTCAAAAGATAAACAAAATGACTTTTGTTTTTCGCGGTTGAGATCGCTTTAAATTTTACTTTAAAGTTAATCTAACGGTTAATATTAACACTCTAAATTTAATAGTAAAAATAGGCCTCTAAGGGTGTGTTTGTAATGACTTTTTAAAAGTACTTCTATAAATTATTTCTCATAAGTATTTTAAAAAAAAAATAGTGTTTGAAACCGCCTCACCACCACCGCCGCTGCCACCACCACCACCACCACTGACACCACCGCCACCACCGCCACCACTGTTGCCACCACCACCACCACCGTCGTCGCCACTGCCGTCGCCGTCGCCGCCACCACCACCACCACCACCACAACCACCACCGTCATTGCCATCGCCGCCACCACCACCACCGTTGCCATCACCGTCGTCGCCGCCGCCACCACCACCGTCGCAGCCACCACTACCGCCACCGCCACTGCCACTGCCACCACGGTCATTGCCACCCACCACAACCATCACCTCTCCTACCATCACCACCTCTCACCCCCACTATAATCGATGCTTAAATTCATTTATCTCTCTTATATATTTGTGATTTGATTTTTGATATGAATACAAATATGTTTATTATTTATCATTTTTTATTACTCTGTGCCTTCAGGCACAGGCAATAACTAGTCCATTTATATCATGTAATAACTACTCATATGAATTCATGTCCTCTCGTTGTTTTATTATTGAACGGTTAAACTTTGATGACGTGATATAACAGTGACATCCATTATTTATTTGGGTGGATCGTCTGTGATATAAAAATGAGCCAAGTTGAGGCCAAACTGAACATGTGTGCTAAAAATCGAGCCTAATTTGAGTAAAAATATAAACTTAGAATTGAGCTTCGCGTGGAGTTTGGGAAGAATATAAGCTCAAGCATAAGATAGTGAAATCGAGCTGTGTCCAACTTTGACTCAATTAACACGCGTAAATACTCCGTCGAAAATCAAGTCTCTTTCGTTGAGATGATTGAAGAATTTCGTCGGCCAATTAGTCAGTGGTAAAGGAAGAAAAATCAACACGGATGTCACCTTTTTTAACCCCCGCGTCACGCAAATTCCATGGGAGACTTAAAATTCTTCATTTCCTTGTACAAATCGGTACTGGCAAAGAAATGAAGACTTTTGAGTCTTTGCCATGATACTGCAGCGACATCACCGATAAAAAGTTGGTTCTTGAAAAAACAAATTGACAACGTGATACGGGACAACGACCAGTTAGTTCACCAAACCCCAATCAAAGGTCACACATTCTCCAAGTCCGAAGGGATTCAATGTCCAACTACCGATTCCTCGTGGAATCGCACTATCAGAGCCGAGAGCCAGATATACAATTTTTTATTAGTGATCGATGTACACATGTGGTGTATTAAACCTACACAAAAATTTCTCTAATTTTTTCAAAAAAGCCAACTTTTTATCAGTGATATACGTCACATCATACTGCTATGTGATGTGTTAAACCCGCACAAAAATTTCTCCTTGCATGCAGTGGTTGGTTGGGGCCGAAGTTTTATATATAGCTCCATAAACTTTCATGCAATGTAATTCAGAAGAAAAAAAATGGTCCCTCATACTTTTAACCAATTCTGTATCATCTGGCTTCTTTTTCTTCTCTCACTGTTAGCATCTAATGAAGCTTATGAGAACATTAGTTTGGGATCTTCCATAGTAGCTTCTGAGCACTCTTCTTCATGGCAATCGCCTTCGGGTGGTTTTGCCTTTGGATTTCGCCGTATTGAGAATCAAAATCTGTTTTTGCTTGCTATTTGGTTCGACAAAATTCCCAATAAAACTCTTATTTGGTATGCAAATGGCGATGTTCCAGCACCAGAAGGGTCAAAAATCAATCTTACACTTGATGGCCAGTTCATACTTTCTGATCCACAAGGCATTGTCATGTGGAAACCTCAGCCCCTCCCTGGCAGGGTTGATTATGCTGCTATGACGGACACTGGTAACTTTGTTCTGGCCGGTAATAGCTCCGAACCTTCTGGATATCTGTGGGAGAGTTTCAAGCATCCAACTGACACCATCTTGCCAACTCAAGTGCTGGAAACCGGTGGAATGCTATCTTCCAGGCAAAAAGAAAGCAACTACTCCAAGGGACGGTTCCAACTCCGTTTGCTACCAAATGGAAATCTTGTGCTTAATACCATTGCCCTGCCAACAGAGTATGCATATGAAGCTTATTACATCAGTGGCAATTTTGGTGGAAGAGTCCCGATGAATTCTGGATACCTGGTAGTTTTTAATCAAACAGGTTACATTTATATTGTTCGAAGGAATGGAGATATTAAAAACCTTACTTCAGGAGATATAGTCCCAACAAAAGAATTCTACCACAGGGCGACGCTTGAATATGACGGGGTTTTCACACAATATGCCCATCGCAAGGCTCCGAGAAATGGGAGCCCGGATGAGACATGGCGCCCTGTGTGGTCCATCCCAAACGATATATGCTCAGACATTCGGGGCGAGAGAGGTGGTGGTACTTGTGGATTTAACAGCTACTGCATACTTGGCGCAAATAGAAGGCCAGTTTGTGAGTGCCTTCCTGGATTTTCTTTTGTAGATCCAACTAACAAGTTCAATGGGTGCAAGCAAGATAAAGTTCAAAAATGTGAGCAAAATGCTTCGAACAACCCAAGAAATCTATATGAAATGCGTGTGCTGTCCAACATATTTTGGCCTAATTCTGCGAATTTCGAGCAGTTGCAGCCATTCAACGAGGATGAATGCAGCAGTCCTTGTTTCAACGACTGTAATTGTGTGGTTGCTGTCAGTGTACAAGGGACATGCAACAAGAAGAAACTGCCTCTGTCCAATGGCAGGGTGGACCGAGATCAGACTAGGAAAGCTCTCATCAAATTACTCAAGTCCGAAGTTTCACCTGGTAACACTTGTTTCCCTGAAGCAGGCAAGGGGAAGAAAGATCAAGCTACCCTAATTCTAGTGGGATCACTTCTTTTGGGTGGCTCAGTTTTTCTCAACTTTCTCCTTATTCCTTTAATTGCTATAGTTTCTTTCTCTTCATACCATAAAATCCAGAAACTTGACAGGGTTTCGACTATTATTGAGACAAATCTTCGTCCTTTCACTTTTGAAGATCTCAGACTAGCCACAGAAGGATTTAAGGAAGAAATTAGGAAGAGGTGCTTTTGGAACTGTTTATAAAGGGGTGTTAGCATCAACAAGTACTTCAAGTACTATTGTTGCAGTTAAACAGTTAAACAAGTTGGTGCAAGAAAGCGAGAAGGAATTTAAGACAGAAATAGGCGCGATAGCCAAGACCCATCACAAGAATTTGGTTAGATTGCTTGGATTCTGTGAGGAAGGTCCTCACAGGCTTTTAGTCTATGAGTTCATGAGCAATGGTACATTGGATAGCTTCCTCTTTGGAAATTCAACGCCTGATTGGGACAAACGAACACAAATGGCACTTGGGATTGCAAAGGGGATCATGTATTTGCATGAGGAATGTAGCACACAGATCATCCATTGTGACATTAAGCCACAGAATATTCTACTGGACGATTCATTCACCGCGAGAATTTCAGACTTTGGATTGGCAAAGCTTTTGATGAATGATCAGACGCGGACTAATACAGCCATTAGAGGGGCCAAAGGGTATGTTGCACCAGAATGGTTCAGGAGCACACCGATTAACGCAAAAGTGGATGTTTACAGCTATGGGGTCCTGTTATTAGAGATCATTTGTTGCAGGAAGAACGTTGAAATGGAAAAGGAGAATGAAGAGGAAGCAATACTGACTGATTGGGCTTATGACTGCTATAAGGTTCAAAGATTAGATAAGCTGGTAGAAAATGATGAGGATGCAAGAAATGACATGAGGAGGCTGGAGAGGCTTGTGATGGTGGCAATTTGGTGCATTCAAGAGGATCCATCTTTGAGGCCTTCCATGAAGAAGGTAATTCAGATGATTGAAGGTGTCGTCGAAGTTTCTGCTCCTCCGTGCCCTTCGCCTTTCTCTTCAAATTGAAATGATAAGTCTACGGTACCCAAAAGTGTTTTTTTATGTAGTATCACAAAAAGACTAAGTTCTAGGTTAACTTATAAACTTTTTGAGGTTAAATTAAAACTTTTAAGGTGTTTGGGATTGATATCTTGTTGAAATCACCGGTCATTAGAACTTCAAAAGTGTTATGCCCTTACTTTGTATCTTTGTTATTTTGAAATCACTACATTTTAAATCTGACTTTCATAGTAACTAGTTGATGCGCACGTGCGTTGCACATGGATCATGTTAAAAGATAGTATAATATTACTAATTTAAATATTGAGATCAATATGACAGCTATAGCACCTTTGGTTTGAAATAAATTTAGATTCTTTGATTCATATTCGTTGTTTGGACAAACATGACATTTTTTTTTTTGCTTAGAAATACGTTATATATTAATGAATGAAGTTGAACATATGTGAAGCTCTTAATTAAATGCAAAATATTAAATAATATAATATAACTGAGATTGATAATAGTGCTCACTTAATTGTAGTCTCACTCCATGTATCTTATCTTTTTGTGTCCAATGACTTTTTTATCTGGACAATTCAATCTAAAATTGAGATTAGACTTAGAGTCACATGGTTTTGTTAGTTTTTCATTTATGATCAAAGAAACGTGCAAAAAGAGTACTATTTTTTAATCGAACATTGAACATATATTTGACTAAAAGATGAACATATACTTATTAATAGTTTTTGACTTGTGCTACACTACCTCTCCGTCTAATCATACCATCTAAGCACCAATCACAATACTCCCGTTGTGGAACAAGGAGTATTCCTTGGCACAAGGTAGAAAAAATTGGAACAAAAATAAATTCTGTTTTTTTTTTCCTTCTAAACTAGAATCATAACCAATAATCATCAATATATAGAATAACACGTAGGGTTGAATCATGAACAGAATAGAACTATAAATTTCGAGAATCTCACTCATAAGATAGCATAGTACACACAACAGTACTCTCATTGAATCAACAATACACTAAGTTCTAGCACTTGAAGAAGATACGAAGAGAAAATTATGGAATGGCTGCTTCAGCAACTAATCGAGTAATTTCTCCTCGATCTCAATTAGTGGTCGAAAAGTTATACAAAGAGTTTTATGTGGAACCACATTCGTTTCGACCGACGCTAGACGAAGTCTAATTTGAAAGCATCCGTACGGAGATGTGTGATTGGTTGGAAAGGCTTTTTGAGAAAAAGGAGGTTTTCTCTTTTTCTTTTCTTTTGAAGGCGGGATAATGAGAAGGGCAGTTTATCTTTTTCACTCTGTAATCACAAAATTTTAATCTTGAGACAAATCGATAAATTAAACATTAGAATGATAATTATCACATCGAACAGAACAAAAGCCAATTGGAGTTGTATTGAGAATTAAAATCAAACAAAAAATCATGCAAGCCCAAATGAAAGTAAAATAAATTTGCATATAAAAGATAAATCTAGCACATGACAAAGTCCTAGTCCTTTATAGTATAAGGTTTCCATTACCTTTTTCTATAAGTAAGCGTGTTTTTCCTATTGCAATTGTTCAATTTTCTGTTTCTAGGTTAGTCCGTATTCCGTAATAGCATTGGTGTTAAATTGATTTGACAAAACAAAGGAAAATATGATAATATAAGTGTTCATGACAGGTTTATTAAGCCTATCTACACAGTTTTGTGTCACAATATCGCTGAATTCCCTCAAATAAAGTTTTCATTACCTCTTTTTATATTCATGCATCTTTTTTCCTTTCCGATTCTTTAACTTTCTATTATAGGCTAGCTTCTAGAAACCCAATAAGTTGACTACTTTTGAAAACAAAAATAAAATTAAAAAAAATATTTTTTCCTATGAAAAATTAACCAACTTGAAAGTCAAAGACTAAATATTAAAAAAAAAAAAAAAATCCCTAACAAGAAGAACTATGGTAGAGAACAAGAAAATGTTGCACCAGTTCATTACTGCACAATTTTATTCCTGAGCACTAAAACTACGAAGCTAGTAGCATATTTTACCTTAATTTGCTTGGCCCTTTGAAAGTCAGAAAAGTAAACTGCAGTAGAGTCAGAAGTTTTGTGGCGAAAAGGTAAAAGTGTCACAAAAAGTTTGGATACCACCAAAAATACTTGACAAGAAGTAGACTGTTCTTACGTGGTTAATGTATAGTTATCTATATTTAACAAGCATGGTATTGAAGGTGAAAGGCTCAAGAGTGAACAATGCAATTAATGTTATGGTAATGAATTAACTGCACACCAAGCTTGTGATGTGGTCGACAAGAAAAATAAACTATTCCTATTTTCATGCTTTCAGGGAAAACTATTTCATAGCCCCCAACCTAGTAAAAAGAGATTGTCTAATGTAACTAACAAAGAATAAAAGCCCTAAAAACCTTTTTGTTGTAACTAACAAAGAATATTGTTGTTGATGCAATGACCTATAATTTACTGAAGAATGTAAGTTTAACGACACTGCGATCAATTTGTACACAATAAAGAAATGAAGATAAGGGACTGTTGGGATAGAATCGATTGTACCAGAGAATATGTGACAGGTAGCAATTGAAGTGAGGAAATTAAGGCTAGAGTTCAATTTAGGACCTCTTAATTCTGCTTCAATTAAACTCCCTAAGTCGCTCACTTGCCTCTGTACATCACAGTTTTTATCATCCACTCCTCTTTCATCATATTGTTCACCGTCATCCCCATTTTCGTTACTACTCTTCCCCGGCCTCTGGGTTCTTAACTTCAAGAGCTTCGAAGTATCGTTCATCCCCATCCATGGCCAATTCCAACACAGAGGAATTACGTGTGTCCGTGGGCATGTGTGTGGTTTTTCAGGTTTAGAGAGAGGGAGAAGCTAAAAGGTTTTGGAACTGGTTTGTGCAGCAGTTGGATTTTCCGTGCCGTTTTTTAAGAGGGAGGGAATTTACTCAAACAATGTTAAATGAAAAATAATATTGAAAACCCAAAATAAGATTTCCATTTTTTGAAGACACTTTCAGCTGCATCAGATGCATTGAGACTTTAAACTTTAATTCATTCAAGTAGCATAACTGTACTACATTGACAAGAACATCTTGTTTTTTTATTTAGAATCCCGGAACTTGATTCCATTGATCTGTGAAGCAATACCAAAACAAGCATATGCATCCAATATCTAATCCTCTCTGTTTTCAAAAAAAAAAACCCTAATCTTCGTTATTGAATTGTCAGATAAACATTAGCAAAACAATAGTGGTGATGGGGGTGGCAACGGTGGTGGTAGCGGTAGTGTGGCAGTAGTGGTGATGGTTGTGGGGGTGGTGGTGGTGGTGTGGCGACAGTGGTAATGGTCATGGGGTGGGGGGTGGTGGCGGGGTGGCAACGGTGGTGATGGTGGGGGTAGTTGTGGTGGTTGGTGGTAACGGTGGTGGTGGGGCAGTTCCAAACACTATTTTTTTTTATATACTTATGAGAAATTATAAATCTTAGAAGCACTTTTAAAAAGTCATCTCAAACACATCTATAGGGGCTATTTTCCCTATTAAATTTGGGGTGTTAATATTAACCGTCAGATTAATTTTAGAGTAAAATTTAAAGAGATCTCAACCGTGAAAAGCAAAAGTCATTTTGTTTATTTTTTAAGATTTGAATTGTATTGTATTTTATTATATAGATATACAGAGGGAAGAGAGGTTTGTATATAAGACACCGTGCATACCATTACTGAGGCTGCTGAACCACCATTCTGAACATAAGCAGTCCCAGAGTTAACCCAGAGACAGTAGAAGAGCAAATGCACAAACAAAGTACAAAAAAAGTAAAGCCAAGACCAATCAGTAACTCAAATGAAGAAACAAAATCAAAAATGAGACCAGTTCATCTAAAAATTGAATAAAATCTCAATTCAAAATCGGAGACAAATGTTGAAGTCAAAAATAATTCAAATTCCCAATTGGAAGGCGGTGCAATGGTTGTTTTGGGTTGGTACGGTGCTATTGGGTTGGTGGCCTGAAGAAAAAGAGGGGGAGAGAAACAGAGTGGCATGTGCACTACCGGAGTTTCGCCATCGTCGTAGTCGCCGTCGCCGAGAGTTGTCGAATTTGGAATTGGGCTCTTCAACATCCTATTTTCGCTTGCTTCAGACTTCTTTATACTCTGCCTATTGAAGATGTGAGAGCTGCCCAACAGTCATCTACCAAGAGTCTACTAACGGTGAGAAATTAAAATAATTTTAATGTTGATATTAACTTAGAAAAAAATAGGAGGATAAGTATAACATAGTTAACATCTCAGAGGGTAAAAGAAGAAAAAAAAATTTCATATATGCTAATATATTAAAGTAGTATATGTATGTATTTTTTGTTCCAAAAATAGATGTCCACGATGAATGATAATTTTTGACACCATGCACGTTAGAGTAATACTATTTGGACCTAAAAATTTGACTTAATTTGCTGACATAATGATGTGGTTTCATAAAAATCATGACTACAGATAGAACAGATTGTTGACACTATTTTTATTTGCCTAGTTCCTCTTGTTTTTTTTTTTTTTTTTCCCCTTTTTGTGTTTAAGCAACAAATGAAACGATGCAGGGGATGAAAATGGATTGAACAGAGAAAAAAATTGACAATAATTATAATTATCAAGTATACTTTTTAAGTATGTCTTTTAAGTCCATGTAACATTGCTCTTGTTTTAATCAACCCCTCCCATTAAAGATTAACCGAGAAATGAGATAAATTCTCCTAATTTTGATGTTTATGACCTTTGGCTTAAGTGGACTCAATCATCGTAAGTATGTTTAACTTGAATCATATTATGAGCCTAATTCAAAATGAAAGAAATTACTCCATAAAATAAAAAATAAAAACAAAATGCAAAACGATTTTGCTTATAGATTTGTTTGTGGTAACTATTTTTCTCTCTTGGACAAAGGCTTGAAAATTTTCAATATTGGGACAAATTTTTTTAGCCTTGGCTCATGGCATCAATCTAGTGGGGAACAATATCATTTGTATATACACACTAACTAGTGATGACTCCGTGTGATGCATGGATTTATATCTCATCACCTTTCATTAGTTCTTTCACAATTTGTTTTTCTCTCCCACCCCACCACATAAGGAGTAAAGAAGTTAGACAAAAGAATTATAAAAACTTGGGGTGATAGGAATTAAATTTTAAAAAAATATTTAAATTCTAAGAAATGCTATTGATTGACAACTGATCAGCCTCAACTAGACTAGGAATTATGAGAGTACCCTACACAAGGAAGTCAGAATGGCAGGACCAACACAACACGCCACCAAGGGGAGCGGGACGCGTGGCATAAAGTACAGAATGAGGGGCAAATAGACAGATATACCCCTGGTGATATGCGGCTGTCTCAGGCAAGCATTTAATGGATCCTCAGTCGATAGGACACCTAAAGTGACTCGAGAAGCCAGGGAGGAGGAGCATTAAGTGCTCCAGTATCAGGACATTTAATGTCTCAGCATTGAAGAAAGAACATTAAATGCTCGGGGATCCGAGCATTTAATGTCTTTGCATAAAAGAAAGGGCATTGATTGCTCGGGGATTCGAGCAATTAATAATGGGGCCTTCCCCATGTGAAATAGGGGACACTCTGCACCATTTTTGGAAGCTACCTATCATCTAGGCTCCCAGTAATGATGAGTTTTTGGTGAGTATAAATAGCTTTCAAAAACACATTGCAAAGGTACGCGAAATCATCCCTCAAGAACATACTATAGTGCTCTCTTCTTCCCCTCTCTCAAAGAACTGACTTGATCGTCGGAGGGAATACGTCGGAAAACACTCCGACTCCCTTTCTAACCTGTTTTCTGTGTGCCAGGAACCATCACCGACCCGCCTGAATCGATCGAGCGACCCCTTGAAACAATTCATCACTACTTCATAGGCCCCCTTTGGACCTCTCAACCCTTTCCTTACCACGGGATCTTCGGCGTTCGAGACCAGCACGAGTTCGTCAAGGGAGAGATCTGTCTTTCATTACTATTGTGCAAAATTCACCGTGCACAGACTTCGAGTTTTGATAGCTGGTGGTGGTGTTGGGGGGCTAGTGTTGGCTCTGGCAGCGAAACACCGAGGACTCGACGTGAAAGTGTTCGAGAAAGACTCGAGCGTAGTGATAGGTGAGGGTAGGGATCGTGGTCCGATTCAACTGTCCAGTAATTCCATGACAGTGTTGGAAGCCATTGATAAGGATGTCGCGAGGCGGATCGTGGAAGCAGCTGGTTGCATTACCGGCAATAGGATCAATGGCTTTGTCGATGGCCTTTCAAGGAAATGGTATGAACCTGTCTGAATTTTGACTATACTGTTTGCAAGTTGTGTCTGTTCTTGACTCGTATGTCATATTGACACATAGGGGTGTTCAGGTTATCTATGGGGTCCCGTTACTCAGCCTCAAAAATAGTTCCGAAATTTGATAGTTGATCCACCTGAGTCCGAGCCTAATATCTTTAAAAAACGGACTTGTGTTTGCCCATAAACCCATTACTCGGCCCGAAACCTGGTCCAATAGCCCGCCCGAAAAAACTCGTTAAAACCCGGCCCAAGAGATCGCCTTTCGAGACCCAGCCCACTCACATTTCCTTCGAAAAAAAGTTATACTTTTAGACTATTAAATTTGAAATTTTGAAATAAGTCTCTCAATGTAGGAATTTAAAATTTTAAAAATTTAGATACTATAAATAATGTATTATTTTCTTTTCCATGTATTAAGCATATAAGTTTTAAAGGGTAGAGTAATGCAAATGATAGATAAGTGAGTATGTGTTAACCTAGTTGAGATGTATTCATTCTATTGGATGCAGTTAAACCCTTTAATCAAAAATAAAATTATTCATTATTTTATTTTTATTCATTTTGACTATACTTTTGATTCAAAAATATAATTTACACAAATATTAAGTTACAAAATATTTATTATTTTTTAAAAAAATTGTATATAAAAAAACCCACGAGCAGGCCCACCTAGAAAGTCCGCTCAATAGGCTCGTGGATTGGACTGCGGGTAGCCTATTCCTAATCGAAGCCCGGCCCGGCTCGGCTGATAACTCACTTGGGTAAGGGCTTGAGCCTACACTACCTAAGCCCGGCCCGAAAAAGATTCAAAAAATAGAGGTAGTGTCCTTGAAGATATAATAAACTAGAAATGGTGTGGCTGAAATTTTTCCTTAGTACTATTGATGTCAAAATTTGGACGACATACACGCGAGTTTATTGGGCTTCGATCACCTGAAAAAGAAGTCAGAGACCAAAAAGGAGCTCTGTAAGTCGACTCTCCGATGCCTAAGTCAGTAAGTGACTCAAAAATATGAACTGCGTATAGTAATTAGTATAAATATATCAAAGAACTCAATTCAACACTCATTTTACATAGAATTATACTGTCTATTGGAATAAAACTAAAAAATCAAATAAGGGGTCAAACTGTAATTGATACAATATCTTATATCTTTAATTAAGATAATTTGATTATTTAATAGATTCCGTATGTTTCGTAACTAATAAGGGGTTTAAGTGTAATATTTTAAATTTAAGTGGTCTAAGTGTTACACACCTACAAATTTCAGGAAGTTTAAGTATAATTTACTAACAGATAGACTAACGGACATTAATGGCAAGAGTCTAAGTGTTATGCGCATATAAACTTTAAGGGGTCTGTTTGTAATATTTTATATATCAGGGGTCTCAGTAATTAAGTGACAAACCTCAGGAATTTGGGTGTAATATTTTAAATGCTAGAATTCAGGATGTAAAATTTGGGGTCATTTGGAAGCCGGTACACCGAATTGGACATAATTGTAAAAAAGTACACAGAACAAAATATTTTGGAAAAAAGTACACAGTTGAGATACAAAGACGTAAATGCCCATTTTGTAAAAAACAATTTCCTAAAAAACTGTAACAAGACATTTATTTTAAGCGCTGAAATTTAGGATCATTTAATTCGAAATTTCTAATGCACCTTGATTCATGCGTATTTTTTTTTAGAGTGGTTTTCTTTTCAAATTATATTTATGCATTAAATATCTCCTAGTTTTATGGGAGAACTTTAATATTCCGTTTATTTTAAGATATATCACTTTGTTTGAATTTCAAAATTTGTTAATTATTATTTTTATATAATTTGAAATATAAAATTATTTACACTGTAACAAAAAACGTAACAAATTCATTAAGCAATAGTGTAACAAAAACAGTGTAACAATACACTGTAACAAAAACAATGTAACAATACAATGTAACAAAAACAGTGTTTAGTAATTTTGTGCATGTGACAACAAATTCAAAATAGAGATGAACTGTTTTAAATGAAATTATATGAAAATATATATTTGACAAAATGTAATAGTACAATATTTTGTGTAAATGTCTTGTTGCACTGTTATTATTACACTATTATGGAGTTCGGATATTAATATAATTTGAAAACAAAATCACTTTCCAAAAAAAATACGCATGAATCAAGGTGCATTAAATATAATTTGAAAACAAAACCACTTTAAAAAAAAATACGCATGAATTAAGGGAGGACATAAAAATACGGATTATTAAAGTTCTCCCATAAAACTAGGAAATGTTTAATGCATCACTTTTCAAAAAAAATACGCATGAATCAAATGAGGATATAAATGTCAGAAAAAAATACGAAAATTTCAAATAATATACTTGGAAACAAATAAGTATCAAAATTAAGGACTTTTTTACCTTACATTTTTTTCTGTGTACTTTTTTACAATTAACTCCAATTTGGTGTACCCCCTTCCAATTTCCCCTAAAATTTGTTACACACCTACAAATTTCACATTTCTAGAATATAGATAACGTGTAGAGAACAAAAAATACTAAAAGCTCAAAATGTTTTGGTTTGTCTAGGTAATATCAACATATAAAGAAAGTTAAATGACATTACATCAAAATCAATGGATGATAGAAATCGAGTCAAATACAAGGAAGTTTTCAGTCAATTACCTCACAAGTTATGTGTTAAGACCAAAGGGGGGAAAATGGGCATTTACTTGCAATTCTTATAAAGAACTATAAAATCATTAGCACCATTTTTGCGTGTGGGTGTGGCTGATTTAATATTGAATCGAATTGGCACACCTAATGTGATCCTGCAAGTGAAAAATATTTGTGTATACAATGTTGATATGTAAGGCCCCTAGGCAACAGTTTAGTAATAAACATATAGTTTATATATGTTAATATCAATAATATATTGGAAACAAACCAATAGAAAATTTCAAATTAAAGCATATACAAAATCTTATAAATTGAACTTTTTTGAAATAAATAAAAGACATCACATTAAATCAACTATTGCTAAATTTCAAACCAAATCTATAACAAATAGACTAATCAAATAGAGAAAAAATGTTATTTGATCGATCAATAGTCATTAATAGACCCAAGATTAGACAATATAGCAGTGCTACAAAGTGCAATTGCTTGAACCGTATTCGTAAATGTTTGTTTTCATTGTAATATAAAACATTGATCTTCGACATGTTGCATGACAGCAAGCACAATTAAACTATTGCTTGGTTTCGTTGTTGCATGATGGAAAAAAATTTGTGACATTTAAAACAATATGAACTGAGACTCTAAGGAGGTAGAAAGATAACGAGATACCAAAAGTTAGAGCATCGAGGCAAAATCTATGATAGATAGATCACTAAAAGAAGAAAAATTATTGTTCATCCATACACTTTCAAGTAATATCTCTGATTTCATAATACACAAAGTGTGTGAGATAATGAGACCGAGAGGAGAAGCATATGAAATGAAAGAACCTTGGAGACATCAATTCTTCAGATTCCAGTTGCCAATTATCAAACATTATTTTAGCTTCAATGCCTTAGAACTTTCATAACCAACCAAGTCAATGAGGTTTCGTATCCATTAATAAGATGCACAAAAATTAGAACAATTCAAGCGATCTTCATTACATATGATAGAGAATTAAACATGCTTACGCAAGTGAAGCAAAAACCATCAACCATGCTTACTTATGAAACTTCTAGTAATAATGACATTGTCTAGGGTCTGTCTTCTTGATATGAAACTGCTTTGATTAGGGCTAACAAGATTATCTAGAAATGGCCTCAGCCTTGCAACCAAGAGCTTAATCAAGATTTTGTAGTAAACATTGCACAAACTAATGCGTCTAAATTGTGCTATCAGGGTGGAGGGAATCGAGACGGCTCGGCAGGCCCCAAGGCGACACGTGTACAAATGAAGCCGTTACGGAGTGCAGGAGCCGAGTACAAGGGAATACGCCGAGTAGTAAGCAGGAGCCGAGAAGGCGCTGTTCCATGGAGCCAGGAATGAACCTCTGACACCAGCAGTTAATGAGATATGACTCAGCATTTATGAAGACGTGAGTGACTTAGACAGCATTAAATGCGCCTCTGCATCCTCGAAGACCCAAACTGACAGTGATGAGTGGATGCATTAATGACTGTGATGCCGAGTTCTCACATAGGGCCGAGTGCCCCTAAACACCAAGTACTCGGGTGTAGGCGTCAGACACCGTTCATAGGCACTCAAGTGTCTTGATAGCCTGATGAACTCGGCGTTGCCCCAAGGTTGGATATCCCCCCGCCGAGCATTGATGGCGCGGGAATCTAGGTAAAAATCACTCATTACATGTGGGTAATGGCAACAAGCATTGATTGCTGAGACAACCCCAGTGTCAGAGCAATCATTACAGGTTTGTGTATAAATACTCCTCAGAACAATGAGCAAAGGTACGTAAAATCTATCCAGAATTCACAGAAGGAGAGATTTCCCCCATCCTTACTAACTAAAGCTTCGGAGGGGATAAGCCGGGCGTGCGCCTGGCTCCCTTTTTCCTAACCTTGTGATTGTTTCAGGGTCCGCTATCAGCCCAGCCGCTACTCGATATTGATTGCAGGAATTATCCCGTGCAATTTGGCGCCGTCTGTGGGAACAAACAACCTTTCTTTTGTAGCGGTTACATCATGGTGAATACTCGATCCCAAGGGGAGGGGATAGGGAGCTTGCACGCGAGGAACGTAGGGGCTATACGCCTCCCACTGGTTAGAGAAGGAAGCCCAGCGCGCCAGTCAGCTGGGGTTGAACGTTCTTCCCAACGAACGTTCCTCATGGATCAGGGACCAGGGGGCAAATCCCCTCGGCCCGTGACATCGTTGAGATGGTGGAGGAACGTATGGGGGAACGCATGAGAAAACTAGAGAGAGACAACGCCAAGGTGCGGCGTAGACTGAGAGAGTTCGAGCAATCAGCAAACGCCAGCTGGCGCACCCGAGAACCTTTCGATCGGAGCCCCAGCCGGCAAGAATCCAGGAGAACGAGGCCTGAGACCCCCGTGAGAAATCGGCGCGGGCGCTCAGCCGAAAGACAAGGTCTGCGAAAACGGCAGAGGCATGCACCCGAAGAAGGGCCCGGGGAAATCCGCCGGGGAGCAAGCCTTTCATGGTGGGACCTCCGCCGAGGGATTCCTCGAGATGTCTTATCCACGGAGTCCCAGGCAGAATCTACCGCAAGGAGGCCTAGAGAGGCCAAGTACCCGGGAAAGCTCGAGGGTGATGTGCACAGAGGACCGCAACCCAGGGGGGATGACGAGCAGATATCCTCTCCGTTTGTGCGTTCCATCAGAGAAACTGAAATGCCGAGGAAGTTTGTCGTCCCCCGGTTCAAGGCGTACGATGGGAGGACCGATCCTGAGAGTCACCTTCGGCATTACAAACAACTGATGTCGATTTATGACACTGACCAGAGGGTGTTATGCCGGGTCTTCCCCATGAGTCTGGGGGATACCGCTATGAAGTGGTATGAAAGTTTGGCCCCGGAAAGCATTGAGTGTTGGAAGCAGATGGCCGAGCTCTTCAAGGCGCGGTTCATCACCAGCACCAAGAAGCCGAAAGACATCGGCGCCCTGCTCACCCTTAGGAGGAGGAACGAGGAGTCCCTCCGACAGTATGCCATACGATACTGGGAGGAGGTTAATGAGGTGGATGCGTGCTCGGAAGCGATGGCTGCTGCGTCTTTCCGGCTAGGATTGTCCCGGGACACCGGCCTTTACCGGTCCCTTACTAAGAGGGGTCCTGGGGACATGAGGGACTTAATGGCGCGCATAGACAAGTATGCTCGAGTCGAGGAAGAGGCCACCGTTCCCGAGAATAGAGCAGCAATGCCGAGGAAGAAAGAGAGGAAGCCACAGTCTCGGGGTGCGCCCATTACGCCACCAAGCCGCTTGTCTTTTCAGGGGGTTAACACGGTTTTCAAGGAGCCCATTTACAGAATGTTGAGAAAAATAAGATACCAGCCTTATTTCAGGTGGCCCCCAAAGATGATAGGCGACCCGACTACGAAAGACACAACAGTCAGATGTTCCTACCATAGGGATTTTGGCCATATGACCGAAGACTGCAAAGCATACAAGTCATTCCTTGAACAATTGGTCCGAGACGGACACCTTGGAGAGTTCATTGACCAAAAGCCCCGCCGAAGGGTGGTTGAGGAGAGGGCGGAGTCGCCCCGGGAAGTTGTTCCTGTAATTAACGTTATACATGCCTGTACAGTTGAAAGGCCGACGTATAATGTCCTCCGAGCAGAACGCAGGAGAGTGTCGCAGGCTTTGAAAGTCGAACAGAGCGAGTGGACAGAACAGTCCACCAAGAGGCCACGGCTGGTTCACGAGGCCATCAGTTTCTCTGACGACGACTTAGGGGGGGTGGCCCTGCCGCATGATGATGCACTTGTCATCACCTTACGAATCGATAAATTTGACGTGAGGAGGATCCTGGTGGACTCAGGAAGCTCGTCCGAGGTGATGTACGACGACCTCTTCCGGAAGTTGGGCCTAACCCGCAAGGACTTGAAGCCTGTCCAAACCCCCCTTGTCGGTTTCAACGGCTCGAGTGCTCTTCCACTCGGCAAGATCAGTTTGATGGTTCAAGCAGCAATCGTTTCGGTCCCGGTGGAGTTTTTGGTGATAGACTCTGATTCCCCATACAATGCCATTATGGGAAGGACATGGATGCACGCCATTAGGGCAGTCCACTCCAGCTATCATCAGAAAATAAAGTTCCCCACCCCGCGCGGCATCATGGAGATCCGAGGGGATCAGTTGGCCGCCAAAAATTGTTTCTATGCCGCGATGAAGACAGGATTGGGAGCCCGACTTGAAGACCGTAACCCCGAGGACGTGGTGGCCAAATAGCAATCACAGTTTGGTCGGCTCGGAGTAGATGAGCCCGCGCTGGAACCGGCCGACCGTTCCACCGAGCCTCTGATCAAGGTCCAGCTTAATCCCGAAGATGAGGGGAGATATTTCTTGATAGGATCCACATTGGAGGGTGCTGAGAGGGAGGAAATGAGTTCTTTTCTGCGCCGGAATGTCGATATATTTGCTTGGACTCATTCCGAGATGACAGGGATCAATCCCGAGGTCATGACTCATCGACTCCATGCCAACCCGAGGGTGAAGCCAGTAAGGCAAAAGGCAAGAAGAACGGCTCCGCATCATGCAAAGGCTGTGGAGGAGGAGGTTGACAAATTACTAGAGGCGGGTACCATTCGGGAGGTCCAATTTCCCGAGTGGCTGTCTAACACAGTGTGCGCGAAAAAGAAGGAGGGTAAATGGCGGGTTTGCGTAGATTTCACCGACTTGAATAAGGCGTGTCCCAAAGATGGATACCCGCTTCCTAAAGTTGATCAGTTGGTAGATGCGACTGCAGGTCACAAGCGCATCACCTTCATGGATGCTCGGGCGGGATATCACCAAATCCCATTAGACGAGTCGGACCAAGAGAAGACAGCCTTTATTACCCCCCGGGGAATCTATTGCTATACTGTGATGCCGTTTGGGTTGAAAAACGCCGGAGCTACCTACCAGCGGTTGATGAACAAAATGTTCAAACACCTTCTCGGCGTGACCATGGAGGTGTACATTGACGACATGCTAGTAAAGAGTAGAGAGAGCGCCGATCATCTGGCGGATCTCGGCATCACGTTTTCTATACTCCGACGCTACGGGTTAAAGCTTAATGCATCGAAGTGCGCTTTTGGGGTAAGCTCGGGGAAGTTCCTAGGATACCTGGTGACCCATAGGGGTATCGAAGCTAACCCCGACCAGATTCATGCAGTCCAAAACGTCCAGGCTCCTAGGACTATCAAAGACATCCAGAAGTTAACTGGGATGCTCGCCGCCCTTAACCGGTTTATTTCTAAATCCTCTGATAAGTGCAAGTCATTCTTTGCCAAGTTGAAGGGTGCGGCGAAGGGGGTATGGGACGACGAATGTGAACGAGCACTTGAAGGGGTTAAGAAGTATCTGAAATGTCCTCCGACTCTATCCGTCCCGGTGGCGGAGGAAACGCTATACCTCTACCTGTCTGTCTCGGAGGAGGCCGTTAGTGGCGCGTTGGTAAGGGAATATGAAGGGGCCCAAAGGCCCGTATATTTCGTCAGTAAGACCTTGCTTGACGCCGAGACAAGGTATCTGCCGATGGAGAAGATGGTCCTTGCGCTGATAGTCTCGGCGAGAAAACTCAGGCACTATTTCCAGGCGCACATCATTGAGGTAATGACTGATCGCCCTCTCAGGCCCATCCTTCAGAGAGCCGACTTGTCAGGCAGAATTGCCAAGTGGGCCGTAGAGCTTGGTGAATTCGAGATAAGGTACAAACCCCGTAGTTCGATTAAGGGGCAAGTCCTGGCTGATTTTATCGCCGAGTTCACTGCGGCCGAGCCCCCGCCGAAGATCGACGCTTTGGGTGTTGACTGGAGCCTGCATGTCGACGGGTCCTCGAACGCAAGGGGGACAGGAGTAGGGGTAATACTAGCTAGTACAGAAGGATTCACAATTGAAAGAGCTATCAGATTGGGATTTAAAGCATCCAATAATGAAGCCGAATATGAGGCGCTGCTGGCGGGACTCGATGTTGCCTACTCGGTCGGAGTTAGGCACCTGCAGGCCTTCTGCGACTCCCAGCTGGTGGTGAATCAGATCAATGGTGACTTTGAAGTCCGAGATACGAGAATGAAAGCTTACTGTCAAAAGGCGAAAGCCAAGATAGAGAAATTTGCAAAGGTGGAAATCTCCCAGATTCCAAGAGATCAGAAAACCCACGCCGACGCCCTGGCTTGCCTGGCCTCGGCATTGGCCTCAGAAGTAACCCGGCGTATCACAATTGAAAACCGGGAGAAACCAAGTATAAAGGAGACATACGTCCAGCTAGCGTTGCCGGTGCATGTGCAG
Source organism: Ilex aquifolium (assembly GCA_951799425.1). Lineage (NCBI taxonomy): Eukaryota > Viridiplantae > Streptophyta > Magnoliopsida > Aquifoliales > Aquifoliaceae > Ilex > Ilex aquifolium. The sequence goes on from OX637395.1 coordinate 7,265,694, forward strand.
TCAACTACCGGCTGGATGGTTCCTATTATTGCCTACTTGACAGAAGGCGTGCTCCCCGAGGATATCAAGGAAGCCAGAAAGATCAGGCTCAAGGCCCCTAGGTTCTGGATTTCCGGCAATCAGCAACTTTATAGGAAATCTTTCTCCGGTCCCCATCTACTTTGCGTCCCTGAGGACAAGGTGGAACCCCTGCTCTATGAAATCCATGAAGGCATATGCGGAAGTCACACGGGAGGCAGATCCCTTGCACACCGAGCAATGACACAAGGATATTGGTGGCCATATATGCAAAGAGACGCGAAGAGCTACGTGAGAAGATGCGACAAATGCCAGAAGTTCGCCCCCATTATCCGACAACCGGCGGGGGACCTGAACTTTATGACTAGTCCTTGGCCTTTCTCTCAATGGGGAATAGACATTGTGGGTCCACTTCCGAAGGCCCCCTTAGGCAAGAAATTCTTGTTGGTGGCAACCGATTACTTCACCAAGTGGATCGAAGCCGAGCCCCTGAGCCGTATCCAAGACGCCGAGACAAAGAGATTCGTTTGGCGGAACATTATCACTCGGTTTGGGATTCCCAGAGCTATAATCTCGGACAACGGCACCCAATTCAACAGTGGCCCTTTCAGAGAATTTTGCTCGGGGTTTGGAATACGTAATTACTATTCCACACCAGCGTACCCCCAGAGCAATGGGCAAGCAGAGGTTTCTAACAAGACTGTGTTGGCAGGGATCAAGAAGATGCTTGAAAAGGCAAAAGGAAAGTGGACCGAGGAGTTGCTCAACGTGATGTGGGCCTATAGGACGACACCGAGGACTTCAACAGGGGAAACGCCGTTTGCCTTAACTTACGGGGTGGAGGCTGTCATCCCGCTTGAAGTCGGGCTCCCGACCATCAGGAGTCAAGCGTTTGATCTGGGGAATAATGACCAGATGCTCGCTAGAGATCTGGACTTAGCCGAAGAGAAGAGAGAATTGGCGTCCATCAAGCTAGCCAAGTACCAAGGAGAACTATCAAGACAGCACCACAAGAAGATCCGACTCAGAGATTTTAAGGTGGGGGACTTGGTCCTCAGAAAGGTAGTAGGCGCTGCTCGGGAACCCACAGAGGGTAAACTCGGACCTAATTGGGAAGGCCCCTACAAAGTGGTTGCAGTGGGGGGCACCGGGGCGTATAGGCTACAGGATATGGATGGCATTGATGTAATCCGCCCTTGGAATGTATCTAACCTGAAGAGATATTTTTGTTAATACAAGTTCATTATTCTGTCAATTTGTTAATGCAGATGTCAACGAGACGAGCTCTCGGTCGTAAGGGGCATGGTCCCGAGGGGTATAAGACCTCACCATTGAGGCAACGCTCTCAAATCCAACACGAGACGAGCTCTCGGTCGTTAGGGGCATGGTCCCGAGGGGTATAAGACCTCACCATTGAGGCAACGCTCTCAAATCCAACACGAGACGAGCTCTCGGTCATTAGGGGCATGGTCCCGAGGGGTATAAGACCTCACCATTGAGGCAACGCTCTCAAATCCAACACGAGACGAGCTCTCGGTCGTTAGGGGCATGGTCCCGAGGGGTATAAGACCTCACCATTGAGGCAGCGCTCTCAAATACAACACGAGACGAGCTCTCGATCGTTAGGGGCATGGTCCCGAGGGGTATAAGACCTCACCATTGAGGCACCGCTCTCAAATCCAACACGAGACGAGCTCTCGGTCGTTAGGGGCATGGTCCCGAGGGGTATAAGACCTCACCATTGAGGCAACGCTCTCAAATCCAACACGAGACGAGCTCTCGGTCGTTAGGGGCATGGTCCCGAGGGGTATAAGACCTCACCATTGAGGCAACGCTCTCAAATCCAACACGAGACGAGCTCTCGGTCGTTAGGGGCATGGTCCCGAGGGGTATAAGACCTCACCATTGAGGCAACGCTCTCAAATCCAACACGACACGAGCTCTCGGTCGTTAGGGGCGCGGCCCTGAGGAGAGGTTTCTGATAGTGTGGTGCCCAGCAGTTTAGGGGTTTACTCATCCTTCACCCAAGTATTTCCTTTTCCCTATGGTTATAAGCTCACTTCCACTTCGTGGAAACGGGATGCTATTGGTCTTGGCCCCCAGCAGTCCAAAGACCGAGTTAAGACAGCGAGTGACCCAAAGCCAGTCGAAAAAAAAAAAAAAAACGAAAGAGCGCCTATAAAGAAGAAATTGCATTCACAGTCAAAGCATAAACGAAATGACAGAAATTTCCATTGATTGGTGAGGAAAAGTGCGTTACAATTCAAAACGGGGCTTTGTGTCCCCGGTGGCGTACATATATTCAAAGAAAACAAAAACGAAAGGGCTCACCGCCGGGTTTACCTCGGCTCGTGAGTAGTCAGATCGTCGACCGGCGAGGAGGGAAGATCAGGCTCTTGGCCACCAATGACGGGAGAAAGGCCATCAGAACCATCACTTACAGTAATGGTTGTCGTGGCACCCTCGGCTGCCTCAACCTTCTCGGCGTATGGATCTCCTTCTGGGAGGTCCCCAGGTTCGAACCCAGCGAGAGAAATGTGCTGTTGGAAAAGTTCGCTGGCTGGGTCCACCCGAGCGGCATGCAGAGCGGTCGCCCATCCGCGCCGGAAAGCAATGGTCTTGACTTCTTCGAAGGCGGGAACCATCTGCTCTTGGGTCTCCAAGTAGACCCTCTCACACTCCTTGTGGAGCCTTTGTGGCTCCCCTGCCTTCTCTGCTGTCAAGGAGTCCACCTGAGCGGTCAACTGCCTGACAAGGCCCTCGGAGTCTAGAGCTTTGTCCTCGGCAGCCGAGATCTTCAGCTCGTACTCCTCAACCTTCTTCATTGCCGCCGCCTCACTCGCCCTCAGTTTCTGCAATTCGGCGTCTAGCGAGTCGCGTTCAACAATGAGATTGGTGATGTGCTTCTTCTGATCGGCGAGGACCGCCTCGACGCCCTTGATGTGCACGTCCTTCTCATCTATCACCTTCTGGGCGCCCCTCGCCGTCTGCTTGTACTCCCAGAAGCGATCAATGATGACCCCCAGCTGCTGAGAGACCTGAAAATCGGTAAAACAGCGAGTTAAGTGGTTGCCGAGTACATGGAACGAAGCCCAAATGAAACGCTTACCACCAAGTTGTTCTGGACAGCGCTTAAAAGGAGTGCGTTGTCAGATTGGTCGTTGTGAACGCACATGTCTGCGCTGAATTGGAGGGTCGAGGCCACAGCAAAGGCTACTTCCCTGTCCTGTATGATGGAGTCTGACTCCAGGACTAGTTGGCCTCCCCTCCTTTCCGTCCGTGCAACCCACGCGGCAGGGGTGGACGTCCCGGGAACAGAGGTGGTTGTGCCAGGGACATCATGGCGGCGCTTCTTCCGACGCTCTTCATCTTGTCGGCGTTCGGGTATCTGGGAATCCCGACTTCGCCTGCCGGTTTCCCGATCGTCGGTAGGTGGAACTTGGTGAATGGGCACAGTGCCAGTCGGCGGAATTGCAGGATCCGCCTGTCGCCGAGTTGGTGCAGGTGAGGGCACATCCTGCTGAGGTGCTGGGGGAATAGCCGTTGCGATGCTCGGGGAGGCACCCTGAGCCAAGGCCCTGGCCCTGCGCCGAGATGCGACAGCTTCCATGGTAGCAGTAGAAATAGGAGGGACGTTGAACATGTCTTCGGCCGGGGAAAGAGGAGCTTGAGGAGAAGGGGTTCTCTCAGCGTCGTCTTCGGATGAAGACAAGTCCTCCCAACGCTTAGGGTCGAAGGGAGGCGGAACCTGAGAGAACCGGCTGTAGGGTGGATGGTAGCCGAGGAGCACGTGTGCTGCTCGGGAGTACTCGTTAGTCGGCTCGGAGGACCACACCTTCAACAGGTCGTCGAACCGGATCTGAGATCTGTGAGGTTGGGCTGCGTCACGCCGGTATCCCTCTGCAAAAGCAGCAAAAGGCAGAGTTAGAAGGAAAAATACTTCTAAAGCCGAGGGGTCGTCCAACTAGTTCAACCCACCTTCATCCCTCGGCACTTTGGGGCAGTACAGTCCGTCGTACTCGGGTCCAGGGCCCCTCTCCCAGCTTCCGCCGAGCATAATCAGTTCATCGAAATACCCCTTGTCGGAGTCTGGCATATGTGTGACTAGGTACATAGAGGTGTCCCGGGCTTTGAGGTAGTACCTTCCCCCGCCGACTAATCTTAGGTCGTAGCAGAACAGGATTTCGTCTACTCCTAAGTTGACCCCTAAACGAGCGTTCAGGGCGACTACTCCCATGACTATCCTATAGAAGTTTACCCCGCACTGAAGAGGGAACAGCCTGAGCTGCATCAGCATCTTCAGTACAAGGGGGGGTAGAGGGAAAGTCAGACCACCTTCCATGATGGCCTTTGTATAGAAGGGCATCATCTCAACACACCCACGTTCCCTACTGTGTCGTGAAGGGTGGAAAGGGAAGGTCAAGACTCTCTCTGGTATTCGGTACTTGGCCCTAAAGGCATCTATGTTACCCTCATTGACCACGGTTTTCTTCAACCTTTGAGTTGTGGATGAGGAGGGGTTCCTAGCTTGGCTACTGCGACTTCTAGCCATGGGTGGAGATGATGGAAAGGGTAAAAGGAGAAGAATAAAGGAAGAGTGCAGAGTACTTACAGGATTTTTCTTCTGAAGAGTTCTCGGAGGTAAAGGGAGGAGTACTCGGCAGCTATTTGCTTGAAAGAGAATTGAGATTGCAAAGTTCTCAAATGCCCAAGAGTTCCCCTATTTATAGGGAGATGGGAGAGCGGGAATCGAGGAGATGTTCATCATTACAGAATTTGAAAAGGGCGGCTCAAGACGTGCAAGTAACCGCCCCTCGTTAAATGGACGTAACAGGCAAGCCCCCTCTCTGCTTGCGCCACCTGTCCCACGCCGCAAAAAGAGTGGGGGCTGGGGGGCAGTTGGAGGGAATCGAGACGGCTCGGCAGGCCCCAAGGCGACACGTGTACAAATGAAGCCGTTACGGAGTGCAGGAGCCGAGTACAAGGGAATACGCCGAGTAGTAAGCAGGAGCCGAGAAGGCGCTGTTCCATGGAGCCAGGAATGAACCTCTGACACCAGCAGTTAATGAGATATGACTCAGCATTTATGAAGACGTGAGTGACTTAGACAGCATTAAATGCGCCTCTGCATCCTCGAAGACCCAAACTGACAGTGATGAGTGGATGCATTAATGACTGTGATGCCGAGTTCTCACATAGGGCCGAGTGCCCCTAAACACCAAGTACTCGGGTGTAGGCGTCAGACACCGTTCATAGGCACTCAAGTGCCTTGATAGCCTGATGAACTCGGCGTTGCCCCAAGGTTGGATATGCCCCCGCCGAGCATTGATGGCGCGGGAATCTAGGTAAAAATCACTCATTACATGTGGGTAATGGCAACAGGCAGTGATTGCTGAGACAACCCCAGTGTCAGAGCAATCATTACAGGTTTGTGTATAAATACTCCTCAGAACAATGAGCAAAGGTACGCAAAATCTATCCAGAATTCACAGAAGGAGAGCTTTCCCCCATCCTTACTAACTAAAACTTCGGAGGGGATAAGCCGGGCGTGCGCCTGGCTCCCTTTTTCCTAACCTTGTGATTGTTTCAGGGTCCGCTATCAGCCCAGCCGCTACTCGATATTGATTGCAGGAATTATCCCGTGCACAGGGTATGATTCTTAACTTTAGGTATCAATCCCTTTGATTAAGAAATATGATTGTATTTGTCAATATATATATATAGGTCGTAGTACCAAACCACGTATTTTCTTTGTATTCTTGTTCTTTCGCTTTCTCTATTATTAAATTTTTCGAAACAATATTGCAGGAGAGTGGGATGACGAGGTGATTTGTTAACAAGAGAATTAGCGAGAAAATATATATTTGTTGTATGAAAAATGGATATACAAATATGTCATTTCACACATCCGCCAAGAATAGAGTATTAACTAGGAATCTACCAAGAAGAAAATTGACGAAAAAACAAGGAATATACTACAATGGCATATTTGTACAACAAGTACCTTCTCTTTCGAGGGCCTTTACTTACATTTGAGTTTTAATTTCAACTCTCAAGTCTCCAAGTGAGTGGTGGTTATATTAAATAAAGTGCTTGCTCAACATTACAAAGCCTTGGTTAAAATAGGCATCCGGAACTAGCTTTGCTTCTTCTTCTTTTTCTTTCTTTCTTTTTGTGTTTTTTGTCTGATACTGATCATCGTAACTTTCCTTGTTCATTGATTATCGTAACTTTCCTTGTTCATTCTTGTAACCTCTATACATTAAAGTATCATAGTTTTTTCTTATTATTTCAATAACATGAATTCAATAAAAACCATACTATCATTTTTTCGGTGGATAGATGTCTTAAAAAATAGTAAGTGTGAATGAGCTCATAAAAGTCGGTTTGTTGCTAGTATGAGATATAGAATTGATCAATCAGATAGTTTTGTTTATCGTCAGTTATTGATTTTAGGAAACATAGTCCACCATTTTAGCATATAATATGATTTGTCTAAAATAGTTCATGTATAACGCACATGTACATTAACTAAATAAAAAATTAATCGGTGAATTATAATTTAGCCTAAGTTTTGTTACTAGGGAAAGACCATTATATCAAATTCGATACCATATTGCAAAATTTTTTAAAAATTACGACTTACTGATCTTAAATTATAGCTCAAATTCCCAAATTAACCCACGAGCTAGGTAATTAGAAATTATAATGTTGACCGCAAATTGTAACCCGACTTGATTATTTTTTGGGTTAATTACAAATTGCACTCTGAAAGATCGTTCGAATATCAATTTACACCTTTAAAGATCAAAAATCTCAATTTGCACCCTTAAAAATAAAAATTTGTATCAATGCGCATCTGAAATTAACAGTCGTCAGTTTGCCGTCTAAAATTAAATGGATAAATTACACATAGATCCCCTCATGCTTGTCACTTAATCATTTGAACCTCATCACATTTAAAATATTACTCTTACACCTTCTAACGTTTGTGCACGTATAACACATAACCCCTTATCGTTATAATATGTTAGTATAACCATTAAAAAATATGATTTCATCTTAATAACAAATTATAATTTTCATACTACCCTATATTTTGTTGGCCCGTTATACTCTAAAGTTCAAAATCAAACTTATCATTTGAATGTCCAATATAATGCAGATATTTATATAATGTTTTTTATATCTAATGCAATACATCACTTAAACAAAATTATTTGGATGCCCAATTGGGGGAATATTTTTAGTCATATTTGGATTCTAAAGGGATGTAGGTGTAATATTTAAAATGTGGGGGTCTAAGTGATTAAGTAACAAGCATGAGGGGGTCGAGGTGTAATTTATCCATTTAATTTTAGACGGCAAACTGACGACTGTTAGTTTGAAGTACGCATTGATACAAATTTCCATATTTGAGGGTGCAAATTAAGATTTTTTATCTTTGAGGGTGTAAATTGAAATTCGAACAATCTTTTGGGGGTGCAATTTGAGATTAACCCTTATTTTTTTTATTTTGATAATCTATAAACAAATATTTTAAATGTATATTGTCTTGGATTATTGTTCAAGTTGAAACTTTCATAGAAGTATAAAATAATTATTAGTTAGGTATGAGTATATGAATGTATAATCTTATGTAATTTCATAGAATAATGAAAAGCAATCCAAATAAGAGTTATGAAGCGAACCATAATCCTAAATAGTTTATCAATTAAGCATACTCTTAATGTATGACGTAATCACAAAATTATCTTATCGCATTTTTGTATCCGAACCCAATTCAATCGTAATCTACATCAAAAAAAGCCTATTAAAATATGACACATCACTACTATGGGTCCCACTCAATTTTTGGCCTTTCTGCTATGTCCCCATCTTTTTCTTCACCTATGTTCTCTCTTTTTGACACACCAACAAGTACGCACCTAGGACTGGCAAAATCCAATATGACACGATTAATCGACATGAATCGACACGAATTAAGCGGGTTTAGGTGAAATCTTAACGGGTTTAGGTGGTAAACGGGTTGACACGCCAAACACGTTTAATAAACGGGTCGTGTTCGGGTGAGACATCTCAAACCATTTATCACACGTTTACCCGTTTAAATAAAATTAATATAATAATAAATTAATAATTATTTTAAAAAATTAGCAAGAGAAAAAGAAATCAATAAATCAATAAAAAATAATAATAATAATAAAAGAAGTAAAGTAATAGTTTAAAGACAAAGGAGGGGAGATAGGGGGATGAGGAGCACTTTAAAGACAAAGGCAAACCAATGTCTTTTGTTTTTGTCCCACATTGATAAATGAGGGAAGATGGGGGGGGTTGAGTTGCCTATAAAATGCAATGACCCCTTGCCTTTTTTTTTAAGCCTTCAAATCTGATTTTTATGTGAGATTTAACTAAAAATTCCTTTTATTTTGAGGTAAGTATAGTTGGCAATAAAAAAAATAGAGTATTAAAATTTGTTGATATAATTTTTTTAAAATTAAATGGGTTAAATGAGTCGTGTCGTGTTACCCGTTTATTAAATGGGCCGTGTTTGTGTTAAGATTTTTCACCCGTTTATTAAATGTGTCGTGTACGGGTTCACATATTTTTCACCTGTTACCCGTTTAACCTGACACGTAACCGTTTAATCCGACACGTTTAACACCCCTATACACACCCATAGAGTCCACCCCCAAATGCATATGAAAGCATAAAAGTGATACAAATATTAACAAAAATGATAAAAAAAAAATACCCACAAAAATGACAAATTATACACAAAAATGATAATTTTTTTGTATCGAATAAAAGTGATAAAAATAATTATCACAACCGTGACAAAAACACCCACAAAAATCATAAATTACCCATAAAAATAGTAAATTTTTTTTTGTAAAAATACTCATAAAAATAATAAATTTTGGGAATACGGTACCAAATTTTTTTATTCGGTACCATAATATAAGTCCTACAGTCCAGTCAATGGGAATAAGAATGAAAGAAGAGGTGGAAACTGAAAAAGAGAGATGAAGATTTCGATAGGCTGGAAAAAAGAAAAATCTGAAATGAGCCCCCACTTTGCTGACGTGTTTGATGTTGAGTGGCTGCCCGTAAAGCTACACCCAACTTTACCTTAATGTATAAAATGTTCAATTTCTGATAATAATCCGATTATTGAGAGGGTTCAGGTTTCATGCGTGGTGTGTTGTTTGGATTTACACGATCTTGGGCTTGAATTTGAGCTAATAATATAAAAATGAATTGAGTCGGGGTCAAACTAAGTATGTGAGCTAAAAATCGAGCCTAATTAGAATAAAAATTCAAGTTAGAAAGTTTCAAAAAGAGTTTAAGGAAAAGTACAAGTTCGAGATAATGACATCGAACTGTGTCCAACTTTAACTCGATTAACCCCCGTAACTACTCCGTGGAAAATCAAGTCTTCTTTCGTGAGATGATAGTGTAGAATAATTTCGTCCACCAATTGGTCATTGGTAGAAGAAGAAAAATCAACACGGATGCCTGCATTTTTTCGACTTGAACATGGAGTAATAAGGGGCATGGGTCAAGTCAACAACCACTCAACTTTATTGAACCCCAGTTTAAGAAAGAAACGAAGACTTTAAGTTTTCGCAATGACGCAATGGCATACATCATCGATAAAAAATTGATTTTTTAAAAATAATTTTGACAAAATGATAGATGACAGTCATTCATTAAAATCATATAATTTTTTATTAGTGATCAATATACACCACTATCATTTTTTTTTTTTTTTGTTCAAACCCAACCTATGTCCCTTGCTAGAACACAAGTCTTAAGTGTTGGTCGGACACTCGGGGTATCACAGCTCGACTGGCCAGAGATGATTAGGAGTGTTCGAATTAGCTTACGTGTATCTCGACTAATTTCTTCTCCGGTTCTATCAAAAACAAACCATCAATGTCAGAATTATAGTATTCATGATGAATAAATCTTTCATGACCTAGTCTCAGAGAATTATCAAAATTTGAACTCAAGACGTCTGATATACACCAAAATCATGTGAAGTGTTAGACGTTCGCAAAAATTTCTCCAATTTTTTTTGAAAAAGCCAACTTTTTAGCAGTGATATATGTCACATCACATTGCAATGCGATGTGTTAAACCCGTGGGGTCGAAGGTTAATTTCTAATTACAAAAGTGGCTATATAGCTCCATAAACTTTCCTGAAATTTCATTCAGATTCAACAGAAGAAAAAAAAAATGGTCCTTCATATTTTTCACCGATTCTGTATCGTCTGGCTTCTTTTTCTTCTCTCACTTGTAGCATCTAATGAAGCTTATGAGAACATTAGTTTGGGAACCTCCATAAAAGCTTCTGAGCGCTCTTCTTCATGGCAATCGCCTTCGGGTGATTTTGCCTTTGGATTTCGCCGTATTGAGAATCAAAATCTATTTTTGCTTGCTATTTGGTTCGACAAAATTCCAAGTAAAACTCTTGTTTGGTATGCAAATGGCGATAATCCAGCACCAGAAGGGTCAAAAATCGATCTTACACTTGATGGCCAGTTCCTACTTTCTGATCCACAAGGCGTTGTCATGTGGAAACCTCAGCCCTTCCCTGGCAGGGTTGATTATGCTGCTATGACGGACACTGGTAACTTTGTTCTGGCAAGTAATAGTTCCGGACCTTCCGGTTATCTGTGGGAGAGCTTCAAGCATCCAACAGACACCATCTTGCCAACTCAAGTGCTGGAAACCGGTGGAATGCTATCTTCCAGGCAAAAAGAAAGCAACTACTCGAAGGGACGGTTCCAACTCCGTTTGCTACCGGATGGAAATCTTGTGCTTAATACCATTGCCCTGCCAACAGAGTATGCATATGAAGCTTATTACGTCAGTGACACTTTCGGTGGAGACGTCCCGATGAATTCTGGATACCTGGTAGTTTTTAATCAAACAGGTTACATTTATATTGTTCGAAGGAATGGAGATATTAAAAACCTTACTTCAGGAGATATGGTCCCAACAAAAGAATTCTACCACAGGGCGATACTTGAATATGACGGGGTTTTCACACAATACGCTCATCCCAAGGCTCCGAGAAATGGGATCTTGGATGAGACATGGAGCCGTGTGTGGTCCATCCCAAACGATATATGCTCAGACATTCAGGGAGAGAGAGGTGGTGGTACTTGTGGATTTAACAGCTACTGCATACTTGGCGCAAATGGAAGGCCGGTTTGTGAGTGCGTTCCTGGATTTTCTTTTGTAGATCCAAATAACAAGTTCAATGGGTGCAATCAAGACAAAGTTCAAAAATGTGAGCAAAATGCTTCAAACAACCAAAGAGATCTATATGAAATGCGTGTGCTGTCCAACACATTTTGGCCTAATTCTTCAAATTTCGAGATGTTGCCATTCAACGAGGATGAATGCGCCAGTTCTTGTTTGGACGACTGCAATTGTGTGGTTGCTGTCCTTGCAGAAGGGATATGCCACAAGAAGAAACTGCCTCTGTCCAATGGCAGGGTGAACCGAGGTCGGACTGGGAAGGCTCTCATCAAATTACTCAAGTCTGAAGTTTCACCTCGTAACACTTGTTTCCCTGAAGCAGGCAAGGGGAAGAAAGATCAAGCTACCCTAATTCTAGTGGGATCACTTCTTTTGGGTGGCTCAGTTTTTCTCAACTTTCTACTTATTCCTTTAATTGCTATAGTTGCTTTCTCTTCATACCATAAAATCCAGAAACGTAACAGGGTTTCGACTATTATTGAGACAAATCTTCGTCCTTTCACTTTTGAAGATCTCAGACTAGCCACAGAAGGGTTTAAGGAAGAACTAGGGAGAGGTGCTTTTGGAACTGTATATAAAGGGGTGTTAGCATCATCAAGTACTTCAAGTACTATTGTTGCAGTTAAACAGTTAAACAAGTTGGTGCAAGAAAGCGAGAAGGAATTTAAGACAGAAATAACCGCGATAGCCAAGACCCATCACAAGAATTTGGTTAGATTGCTTGGATTCTGTGAGGAAGGTCCTCACAGGCTTTTAGTCTATGAGTTCATGAGCAACGGTACATTGGCTAGCTTCCTCTTTGGAAATTCGACGCCTGATTGGGACAAACGAACACAAATGGCACTTGGGATTGCAAAGGGGATCATGTATTTGCATGAGGAATGTAGCACACAAATCATCCATTGTGACATTAAGCCACAGAATATTCTACTGGACGATTCATTTACCGCGAGAATTTCAGACTTTGGACTGGCAAAGCTTTTGATGAATGATCAGACGCGGACTAATACAGCCATTAGAGGGACCAAAGGGTATGTTGCACCAGAATGGTTCAGGAGCACACCGATTAACGCAAAAGTGGATGTTTACAGCTATGGGGTCCTGTTATTAGAGATCATTTGTTGCAGGAAGAACGTTGAAATGGAAAAGGAGAATGAAGAGGAAGCAATACTGACTGATTGGGCTTATGACTGCTATAAGGTTCAAAGATTAGATAAGCTGGTAAAAAATGATGAGGAGGCAAGAAATGACATGAGGAGGTTGGAGAGGGTTGTGATGGTGGCAATTTGGTGCATTCAAGAGGATCCATCTTTGAGGCCTTCCATGAAGAAGGTAATTCAGATGATTGAAGGTGTCGTCGAAGTTTCTACTCCCCCGTGCCCTTCGCCTTTCTCTTCAAATTGAAATGATAAGTCTACGGTACCCAAAAGTGTTTTTTTATGTAGTATCACAAAATACTAAGTTTTAGGTTTACTTATAAACTTTTGGAGGTTAAATTAAAACTTTTAAGGTGTTTGAGATTAAATCTGACTTTTATAGTAACTAGTTGATGCGCACGTGCGTTGCGCATGGATCATGTTAAAAGAGAGTATAATATTACTAATTCAAATATTGATATCAATATGACAACCATAGCACTTTTTTCGTGACACGTTTGAAATAAATTAAGATTCTTTCATTCATATTCGTTGTTTGGACAAACATGACATTTTTTTTTTTGCTTAGAAATACGTTATATATTTTTAATGAATGAAGTTGAACATATGTGAAGCTCTTAATCAAATACAAAATATTAAATAATATAATATAACTGTGGTCGATAATAGTGCTCACTCACTCCATGTATCTTATCTTTTTGTGTCCAATGACTTTTTTATCAGGACAATTCAATCTAAAAATGATATTACACTTATGTTGCATTTGGTACGCAGTAATGCATTTATATAAGAATGGAATGGACATGAGAATAGAATGAACTTGGGAATGGAATGGAATGTGCATTACCATTCCAATGTTTGACAATTAATTAGGATTAAGTCTCGGAATGGAATGCCCATTCCATTCCAAAGTTTGGATAAAACAAATTTTTTCATTGGAATGGAATGAAATTTAATCAAAATATCCATAGTGAAAATAATTAATAAGAATTTTTTTTTTTATGATTGCGATTGCCTTTGAGAGGAATGTGTAAAAAAATTTATAAGTAGAAAAAATGAGAATCTATTGAAAAAAATTAAATCCCTATAAATTTAAAAAAAAAAAAAATTCCTTCAAAAATAGGTTCACAAAAAGAAATCAACATCAAAATCAAAAAATATTTAAAATTTGTCATTCATTTCAAATGAGCAACTATAGTTCTTTGTGAATTCAATAGAGCACATGTGCAAATCCAAAAAGAAAACTATCAAGAAATTACACTCTTTGTCTACTTGCTCTCTACTCATCAAACATTTTGTTTGCCAAATTCAATGTAAATGTTGACCACTCGTTAGATGTTTCAACCGTGGTAATACGATCATCATGTGCATCATTTTCCACCACAAGACCTGCTGCATTACAGTCATTGATTGCCCCTATGGCCAAAAAACAAAAAAGAAATTTTCAGAAATCAAACAAACACACAATCGCATTGACCATCTGCCAGGGAAGGAAATTCTCAACAGTACAGATTAGATGAATGCAAACATGGCAGTGTTAGTCATGCAATTAAAGTCCACAATACACTTAGAAACACACATGACATCAAACATCTGCAACAAATTATTCCACTGAACCCCACACATACAAACATCTGCAGTCATTGAATGATGCAATATGACTGTATACAAAAAAAGGAAGCAAGGTCTGAAGGCCAAGATTATTGCATCAAAGAAATGACTGTCCCCCAACATTTGGGACAAAGAAAATGCATCAGAATTAAAGTGGGTGAGATAAAATTCATTTGAAAGAATCAAAAATCCATTCTGCCTAAAAACAGTAGTGACAATTATACTACCAATTTGACAGCACTTCAACTGCATAAAATATAGCACAGATATTCCATGAATTACTGGATAACAAAAGCATTGTTTAGGCTGATAAATTGGACTTCCCAAAGACTTAAAAAAACTAAAGTTCATTACTTAGAACCATTAGATCATTCTACCCACATTTATTACTAAACAGCTCAACTTGAATTGGTACGAATAATCACAAAATCACATAAATAACATAAGTGGCTAAACAAAAGTTCATTACCAAGTTAGATTTCCCCTCATGGTGGTATGTTGTGTCTTGGAAAAGAAATGAATGGCTTCCAAATAATTGAAATAATCATTTAGAATTCCCTTATCGAATTCAATATATGGTGTAAATAATAAGAAATTATCTTCATGAGCAATTCCACCATTTCTTATCAGCATAATTCAAGGAACATTCTTTTTTTTTTTTAAAACTACAAAGAGAAAAACTTTTACTGTACCCTTGATGCTCAGCTGTCAGGTCTGAAGAATGAGACTTAATGTGCAAGCTTGTGACAGAGAACTAGTTATGAGTGTAAGCCGGATCTACAGGGATCCATTGCAAGATGTGTATGCACATGATGGGGGAATGACCTAACGTAAAAACTAGAATGAGGAAGGGCAATGTGGTGAACCTACATGGACATTTGGCTTAGTTTTGTTGTTCAATAATTTGAAACAAAGGCCAATAACTCAATGAGGGCTTCAAACATGGAGCAAATCACAGACAAAACAGGTTCAATCAGAAAATTGAAACAGTAAACAAATACTTTTTGTTTAATGAGGAGTGAATGTAAGTACCTCAGGCAACCATTTCTCGTTCTCCGCATCTGCCATGACAATATTGAGCCAGTCGGAATTCCTAGCTTCTACTTCCAAGACAAAACTAAGCAAAGAATTGCAGAGGCTGCACTTGGGCGAGTAGAATTCAATAACAGTGGCCTCTTTCCCACTTGTCAGTGCAGATGCTAAAGCTATAGAGCCAAGATTTTTAAATGATGTAAAAAGCCAAGGAGCCTCAAAGTTGCAGGTATTCGGGTTACTAGGGTTCTGATGAACAATATCCCATGGCCATTTTAAGCAAAACAGAGGTGGTTTGGGAAGAGAACCCATGAAATCCCCTACGAGATCTCATAAATTTCTGCAATGTAAAATCACTGTATCTTCGGTACTTTATAGGCAAAGCAATGCAATGTGCATACATAACCGAAATTCAAGTTGTATGCGTCCAGGAATCTAAATTCAGCTAAATCTAAAGTCTCAGACATTTCTCTAATTTCTCTCTCTCTCTCCCCTATCAAAACCCACATTATAAAATTCGTTCAGATTTCAAATTTGTAACTCAAAACCTGGTAAATTATCACACAAAATTATTATATTCCAAACTCAAGTTGAAATTCTATCGAACCTCCCAAAACACAAATCTACCAAAGAAACCAATTCAACAATTCATTACAAGTACATGGTCAAACAACTGATGAAGAAAATATCTGAAAAGAAAGGAGCTGAAAAAAAAAAAAAAGATGCAACTAAAAGGACCACAATCAAGGCATACAACAAACAATCGACAACAAATAATTACTAGTTGTTGAAAAAATTTATGCAAAAAACTCAAAAAGAGCAACAGTTCAGAAAAAAAGTTAAACCCCTTAAGTAAAGACAATTTCAAAAACTTCAAAACGAAACCCACAAATTATCTGTCATTTCAAAAACCGAAAACTTCTCAGTCCAAACACTTTGTTATTGAAAATGCATTACCAAATACCTGAATTGACGATACATCTTCAATTGACCAAATAACTATATTTAGTCCAAAATTTTATTTGATCAAAAGAAATAAGGTTCCGAGGAGTGAGAAACAAACCTTGGGGAAGATTCGCTGCAGAGATCAGAGACCCAAGGCAAAAATCTAGGGTTTGGCTGGGGACTTTCGATTCAGCTCAAGACGCAGCTCGAGCCTACGATGCCATTGCTCTTTCGCTTCGGGGACCCAAGGCCAAGATCAACTTTCCATTAACCACTCCTTCAAGAGCCTACGATGCCGGTGTTGCCGGATGAAAGAAGGGATCGAATGGCATGGGCTCGGTAGAGAAGAGTTGAGAGGTGAGCAGAGGAGTGGAGGAGAGAAGAGAGATTTGGGGAGGGAGGTGCATGTCGATGGGACTGGGATCAGGAGGAGTCGGGTTTAGTGGTTATAAATTTGGCTTCATTTGAGTGATTGGGAATGAGAAATACCACGTTTTAATTGGTAATAATCCCATACTTTGCTGGATTAGTTATTCCTTTGGAATGAAAGGGAATGTGAATGAATTTTGATTACCACAAACCAAACAAAGGAATGCTCATTACCAAGTAATACTCATTCCATTCCCTTGATCTAATACCACAAACCAAACACAGCGTTAGAGTCACATGATCAAACAAATGTGCAAAAAGAGTACTATTTTTTAATCAAACATCATAAGTAATCATTTTACTGTGCCCATTGAACATATATTTATCGTTCAAAAAAAAAAAAAAAAAAAAACATATATTTGACTAAAAGATGAACATATACTTATTAATAGTTTTTAACTTATGTTACACTACCTCTCCCTCTAATCACAATACTCCCGTTATGGATCAAGGCTTACCAACAACCAATGTTCTAAAACCCGCCCCAGTTGGCCCACTTGAGAACCATTCAAACCGGTCTAAACTGGTCACTTTTCACAAACCCACTAAAACCGGTCCGATTTCCACAAATCCTATAAATCCATTTTTATATTGGAACTCAAACATAAAATATTAAAACTAAACTTTAAGGCTCAAGCTGATACTGGGCTCATCTCATCTAAAGGAGTTGACGTTAAGCCATTAAGTCTTGACCATTAATAGCAGCAAATAAACAAGTGCATCAATTCTTTAGGCACACAGTCCTCATAACTCCCTGTGAGTTTTCGATGTGGGATAGGTAGTGCACTTGTCATTGTTTTTTCTATCAATTTTTCTTTTGGTTTTTTAGGCATCATATTATTACTATTTATAGTTATACTAAATATTCAATATTTCTTAGTGAATTGTTTTATGCTCTATCAAATTATATCAATTATGTAAGCAAATTAATGAATTGAGGATATTTTTTGTCTTTTTATTTCATTTACTATAACATAAAATATGTTATTTTTTGTAACTATCATAATTGTTTAGCATATTTATTATTATTATTATTTATTATTAATTATATGACCGGTTAGACCGATTGACCCACGGTTGAACCAGTAATCCATTGATCTTGTCCTTTTGCCGGGTTGGTGTCCGGACCGGGTTTAAAACTATGCCACCAACAATGAATCTCCAGGAGATAGTCAACCATCTTCTTTTTATAAACACCTGCCCAGCTGTGAAATTTATTCTGGTTGATGACCAAGACATTACTCACGGGGCTAAGCCAGGAGCCTAGAATTCGGTTTTGTGTGAAGTCATGCTCGGTGATATAGATAAAGAAGGGCGGCTTCCTTTTTACATCAAATTCCCGGCCGCCTCCGGTTCGGTGGGTCGGTTGTACTT
Organism: Ilex aquifolium; assembly: GCA_951799425.1. Taxonomy (NCBI): domain Eukaryota; kingdom Viridiplantae; phylum Streptophyta; class Magnoliopsida; order Aquifoliales; family Aquifoliaceae; genus Ilex; species Ilex aquifolium. The sequence continues at coordinate 7,283,534 of OX637395.1, forward strand.
TTTGGTTTTATCGCTCCTCTCTCGAATCCATTGGAACAAAAATAAATTTTTTTTTTTTTTTTCTAAGCATGAATCATAACCAATAACCATCAATATATAGAATAACACATGGTTGAAACATGAACACAATAGAACTATAAATTTCAAGAATCTCACTCATAAGATAGCATAATACACACAGTAGTACTCTCATTGAATCAACAATACACTAAGTTCTAGCACTTAAAGAAGTAACTCAACAGCCAAATCAAAAACCCTCTCATTGAATTCATCTACGACCAAAAAAATAGGAAGCATAATTAAATAAAATTCTAATAGACACCCTACCTCGACTATAAGTGCATTTTCTTTTGTTTGGAGAGTGATTGAAACTTCTTGAAGAAAGACACAAAGAGAAAATTATGGAATGGTTGCTTCAGCAACTAATCGAGTAATTTATGTTGGACTAAAAACAGATTTTAGTAATTAAAATTTGATTTTTGGTCGATTTTGAGCCTAAATTAAAGTAGGACCCGCTCGTTGTTTCGAATAAACTTCTTGGGTTCGTGCTCTACTCTTTGAGGAGAATAACGTAATATATTCATTTGCTCAAATCGAGTAAAAAATGAATGAGAAAATAAACTCCAAAGTGACTCTCTTGAAATGTGAAAATAAAAGTTATACAATGTGAGATTTGACACCAATTCTACATTAGTTGAGGATGAAGTTCTACGTGGGTATATATAAGCCAAGTTTGCTCTATGGGATTGGGCCCCAAGGGATACCGCAAATTTATGAGTAGAGCGAGCACCTACATGCCTTCGGTTCAACTACACACGCGCGGGCCGCCCGCCTCGCCACGACCATGTGGATGTGGGTGTGGGTGTGGTTTAGACCAAACCCTATCTTTTTTGGAGAAAATTCGTTTAATAAATTAGGCCTGAATCTCTTAATCCGAAATTTAATTTTGGTATCCGTTGGATTTGAATTCGCACTGGCTCGGATTTTTGTTTCCCTCAAGTCCGAAATTTGAATAGTGTATGTTCATAGATGAACAATTAATCAATGGTATCTTCAGACTGCATGTGTCTGCTGGGTTGCATCCATTCATATGGTGACTGTCCAGATCAGTCACCATTCTCTCTATAAATAACTCAGTCACATAATCATTTTGCATCCATAAAATTCGTAGTCATTTAAGGCAGTCTCATACAGTTTATATTTGGAGAGTACACAATATAATTTCTGGTTCGTTGGGCGAGTAGATTGGAGTGCTACTTCTATTCGCGTGAGATCATTATATCCTGGGAGACAAACACTTTAATTTCTATAAGTACCGTATGTGGGGGCGAAATCTGTTTTAAGGACATAGTGTCACACACTAGTCTTGATCTGCAGAAAATTCAATCTCAGTTCCTGATCTACTACGGGGTCAGTATTTATATTGGTTAAACAAACAGTTACGTGTAACTGTTTCATTCATACTACTGTAACTGTTTCGTTAATTTTTCTGTAACTGTTTCAGTTTTTTGTGTTACTGTTTTGCACTAGATTATTACTGTTTTATTCTAAGTTACACAATACAAATTAGAAAATTCAGTAAATAACTTTACTATATTTGGAATATCACAAACAACAATTTCTACTAAACCTCGATTAGTGGTCGAAAAGTTCTACAAAGAGTTTTACGTGCAACCACATTTGTTTCAACTAATGCCAGACGAAGTCTAATTTGAAAGCATCCCTACGGAGATGTGTGATTAGTTGGAAAAGCCTTTTGAGAAAGATGAGGTTTTCTCTCTTTCTTTTGTTTTGAAGGTGGGATAATGAGAAGGGCATTTTATCTTTTTCACTCTGTAATCACAAAATTTTGATCTTGACACAAACCAATAAATCAAACATTAGAATGATAATGATCACATCGGACAGAACAAAAGTCAATTAGAGTTGTATTGAGAATTAAAATCAAACAAAAAACCATGCAAGCCCAAATGAAAGTAAAATAAATTTGCATATAAAAGATAAATATAGCACATGACAAAGTCCTAGTCCTTTATATTATAAGGTTTCCATTACCTTTTTCTATAAGTGAGTGTCTTTTTCTTATTGTGATTGTTCCATTTTCTCTTTTTAGGTTAGTCCGTAATAGCATTGGTGTTAAATTAATTTGACAAAACAAAACAAAAGACGATAACATAAGTGTTCATGATAGGTTTATTAAGTCTATCTACATAATTTTGTATCACAATACCGTTGAATTTCCTCAAATAAAGTTTTCATTACCTCTTTTTATAATCATGCATCTTTTTTCCTTTCCGATTCTTTAACTTCCTATTATAGGTTAGCTTCTAGAAACCCAATAAGTTGACTACTTTTGAAAACAAGAATAAAATAAAATAAAATAAAAAACAAATTTTCCTATGAAAAATTAACCAACTTGAAAGTCAAAGACTAAATATTTGAAAAAAAAAAAATCCCTAACAAGAAGAACTATGGTATAGAATAAGAAAATGTTGCACCAGTTCATTACTTGCTTGACTAAAAACCTTTGTTGTTCCTAACCTCTTAACATCTCCCTCAATGATGTATATATGATGTATGGATGAAGGGAAGTGTCACTCTCCCTTAGGGATGATGTCAAAAGAAAGGGCAAGAAAATGGGGAAATGGAATGTTAAAAATGTGGGATGTGAATGAACAAAAGTGCTTCCCAAGCGCAAGAAGACTTTTGCAGGTCGTGTTTTGCTTGGAAAAGTATTCCAAGATCGTCTCTTCAGGGAAGGAGTTGTATCATCATGAAGGTGATTCTGGTGCAAAAGAAAGTGGAAAATCTTTTGTTGTTTGAAGTTGGGTTTGTGGTTTGTCTTGTGGTGAAATCTGAATGGGAAATAAGTGTTGGCTAGTCCTAGGGGTCACTCCAATGGAAATACCAATTCAACTCAAATCATTCCTCTAATAGAGCATAGGTGAACGATTGATTCGTGGGAAGTTAGGGACGAGATTGATTGAGGATCTAAGCATAAACCGTGACAAGTCTACGGAATATCAAAAACTCACTATCTCATCCACTCTCTACCCAGTCAAACCGAACCACCGTACTCTGAGGGAAGGAGAGAAAAAGAGTTGAAATAGCATTTCCAAATGGAGGTCTCCTTTTGGACTAGCCAACTAAAAAACTTAGCTACTCATGCTTAAAAGGGAAACAACAATGAAATAGGAAGACATTATGAAGAAATAAAGATTAAGCTAAGCATAAAAGAAATGCATCAATATAACTTCGACATATTACAACAAGAAAGCCGATCTTCGACAAAGAATGAGTGAATCACGTTCTACCCTTCACGGCTTTGGTAAAGCTCTAGAAAAGTGGAAGAGTTTCACTCCTCTAAGGGAAGAAGGAAGCTCCAACAATGGAAGTAAAAGAAAACAATACTTAAATTAAAAAAAAGCAATAATTACTTGGTGTTTAATCCATAACCAAGAGATGATAATACAATAAAAGAAAGCAATAATATAAAAGAAAGCAATAACTACTTGGTGTTTAATCCACAACCAAGAGATGATAATACATAAAAGAAAACAATAACTACTTGGTGTTTAATCCACAACCAAGAGATAATAATAACATAAAAGAAAACAATAACTACTTGGTGTTTAATCCACAACCAAGAGATAATAATAACATAAAAGAAAACAATAATTAAAAGACAACAATAACTACTTGGTAGATGATACAAGAAAGCAATCAAGACTTTTGGAGTGTTTTCCACTAGGAAGAAATGCTCTTTACAAGAAAAATGATACAAGAGAAAGATTCAAGATTACAAGCCCCCAATGAGGGTATTTATAGGCATCCAAATTACAAATATCCTAAAAGATCTTGATTTACAAATATCCTAAAAGATCTTTATTTACAAATATCCTAAAAGATCTTTATTTACAAATATCAAGAAAATCTTGATTTACACTTTGATCTCCCTTTGTTTTGAGCTTTAATAATTGACACCATATGCTTTGATACTTGGCTCCCCGGTAATTTGTAACTTTGACATAAAGAAATCCTGAAAAGAACAACAATTAATGCATTATCATTAATTCACACATTAACCCTAATTAGATTTATTTTGACTAGTTTAACTTTATTTAATTACACAATTGACCTATTAATTTAATTACATTTTGCATTAATTAGGGTTAATCACACCCCCCAACCTAAACATTACTAGTCTCTAGTAATAAATAACAACTTAACAAAATCATTTTCGTAAATAACACGATTGCATTTAGCATATGCAACAAGCCGTTAAACCCCTAGGTGATCCCTAGTGGACGAGTTTTGTCTCGTGAAGGTTTCCAGTGAAGCTAACTACAAACTCCAGTTGAAAATATGTGTGTATGCATTAGCACCATGATCGTTGAGACGCCGAATTATTTTTTTATTTTTTATTTTTTATTTTTTATTTTTTATTTTTTATTTTTTATTTTTCTAGCAAAATAGAACACTTTTCTGTCATTGGTACGTAATATATGCAAAAATAAACACTTGTTATATTGGTATTTGAAATTCCCTATGTAGTAAGAATGATCATTCTAACAACAAGAATTGTTATATAACAAACACTCCATTTTACTACCTTCCATGGATAGCTTCGATTTCACAAACCTCTCGTAGAATGCTCTCAGCAAAAGTTCGCTCCGATTATAGTGACTTGTCTCTCAACTCTCAAGGGGCATGTGATCAGAGGGTGGCCAATCGAAAAATCACATGCACAATTAGGTAGGGAGTGAAGTTTAAGGAAACAAACTAATCATGTTTGACATAATCTCATGAAGGAATATTGATGCAATTTAAAGAAATATTATTTACCATACCCCAATTTTGATTAACAACACACGCATGTAACAGACTTGAGATCAATTAGGGCTTTTCATAGGTTGTAGCGTGGCCAGAGGTCAGTGGCTAACGAAATGACGTCAGAGGTTTTCAAAAGCTATCTTCTGTTTATGTAGTGTAGCACACTTTTTCTAACTTTTTTTTTTTTTTTTTCAATTTTTTTTTTTAATTGTTCCCATTGATTCTCCTTGTCATCGAAAAGTAGCCTTCACAGTTTTCTCATTCCCTTGTATTTCTGTGTCATATTGATTTATAAGAGTGTACAAGAAAATTAGATAGCAATGGTGTGTCCAGTAAGTTTTCTTGTGGCTTGGTAAACATTTGGGTTTATCAAAGAAGAAATCATACATTGAGGGCTCAAACATGGCTGACTAAGGAAATAATTTTGTAGAAGAAATGGCTAAGGCTCAATATCAAATCAAAGATGGCCTAAGATCCTTTCTCAAGTATGTGCACATGTATGTGTCGTATGAACAGATTTCTTGGGGGATATGTCAACAGATTGTCTTAGTTGCATCAATCAAAGCAAATTTAATGAGATTATTCAAAAATAGAGAGTGAAAGGCCTTACTTGAATAAATGTTAATTATCTCTCAAAAGTATGGTAAGGCTCAAAACTTACCATGGTATTCTTTGTCATCTCCACTGGTAATGTCAGATTTTTCATGGAATGTCGATTATATACCGATTCTATTTTCGAGTCTGGTCATTCTGCACCTTAAGAATAACAAATAGCAATGTACATTTGATATTTAAGCATAGAGAAAATACCATTTTTCAAGGAAATGAGTTTTTTTTTTTTTTTAATACTGGAATTCGAAATCAAACAAAATCACAGTTATTTACATACATATTTATCTATGAAAATTAACAGAAGATAAAATGCACAAATTGAACTTGAAAATTTATGGCGTCTCAGGATCAGTCCTTACCCACGCTATAGGTTGGCATTTTAGGACATTCCTTACTCGGCCCACATTTTTATTTCAACAACAAGATTTTGTACAAAAATATTTTACAAAAGAGTTCGGACCCTTAACCTTCATCCCAAAACACGTTTTTCCACAGCTTTGTCTTTATTAGTCAAAATCTAATCTGAGTCATCGCTTGTGTCTATATCAGTATTAGTGACCCTTCCAACTTCTTGTAACACATAACGTGTAAGTCCCGGGCTGGAATAGGATGGCGTGTCAGGAAAATCCTTGCTCTGCCCATACACTATCCAGTTTAATCTATCGGTTGCACGACCCGAAATTGGTTCAGAACACTGATTATATTTTTTCATGCCACATTGTTTACAAGCACCCAGTTGTTTGGCACGACGACGTTTAGCATAACTACTTCTGCCACACAATGGGTTTGCTTGTGCTTCCCGGATTTCAATTTGTCTCACAACTCTTGCCTTTTTCATTATCACAGCATACACATCGGATGGAAAGGTGCGTAAAACGCCTAAACTGAACCAAAAAAGTCTACTATCCATGCTTGCTAAAATTAGAGACACCCTATCTGGTTCTTTAACGTCTGCCAGTTACAAAGACAATTGAAGCTGCATCCGATGTGATCATGAAATATAAGTACAAATCCTGTAAAAATACGCAATCCATAATAAAAATAAACAGAACCTTTTTTTTTTTTTTTTTATCTAAAACTGGAATTACAAATACGAAACTAGAAAAAGAGAAAGTAGATCCACACCCCCCAATCTAAACTGAACATTGTCCCCAATGTTTCGAATTTACCAGTTTATGAAGTTTGAAAATGAGGTTATAGGGTAGAGATTTGTTCAGCTGCCGATTCCTACAAACAAAACACAACAATTACTCAACTCGAGGGAGATCTGGGCTACGCTGGAAACCCCTCATCCTAAGTGCGAGAACAAAAAGAGCACCCAGGTATAAATACAAACATATAAGACAAATAATTAAACAAAGGACTGGGTCGTCGGCGTATATGGTCATGGATTTATAGGGGGTGAGTTGTTTTTACAGAGAACAGAGAGAACGACGACGAAGAAAAAGAAGAAGAAGAAGAAGAAGAAGAAGAAAAGAAGAAAGGGGGGGGGGGGGGGAACCAACACCGGTGATGGGGGAAGAAAAAAAGAAAAAGTGGACGGCCTAATAAAGGCATCCCTCTGACTTTTTTTTTTTTTTTTTGAAGAAGTGTCGGCAGGAGCTGGGTCGGCCCCCCCCCCCCCCCCTTTTTTTTAAAAGTGAGTGTCGGCAGGCAGAAGAAAAGAAGAAGAAGAAGGGGGGACCAACACCGGTGATGGGGGAAGAAAAAAGAAAAAGTGGGAGGCCTAATAAAGGCATATTTCTGCCCCTTTTTTTTTTTTTTAAATGTCGGCAGGCGTGAATACGTCGGCAGGCGTGAATACATTGGTATAACATGCAAATGGTGCATCTCACCCCCCAAATTGAGTCATGCATTGTCCTCAATGAAACAACAAGGTATGATATTCAATGAAGGACAGTAAAAAAAAATGAGTAGGGTTAGAAAACACCTTGCAATTTAGCTTCGGTAAAAGCACCAATATCTGAAACTCAAAAAAAAATAATACTATACAACCAAAGAAAGTAAGTGACATAAAAATAACATAAATAAAAGCAACTGTACACTAAAAAGCATAAACACTAGCTACTCCTCTACCAAATCCGGATACACCGGATCAATTAAATTCTCCTCCACCATCTGTCCTTCAAAACCCTCAAAGAATGGCTTAAGCCTTTGGCCATTGACCTTGAATGTCTGGCCATTGTCGGGGTTTGTGACATCCACAGCTCCGTTGGGGTAGGCCACCTTGACAAGATAGGGGCCATCCCAACGGGATCGAAGTTTTCCTTGGAAAATGGATAGACGAGAATTGTATAAAAACACTTTTTGCCCGGACTCAAATGATTTCCTCACAATGGATTTGTCATGAAAAATTTTGGTCCGTTCTTTTGAAATTTTTGAACTCTCATACGCATCTCGGCGGATTTCTTCCAATTCATTCAGTTCCAACTTTCTTTGCTCACCGGCCATTCTCAAGTCAAAATTCAAGGTCTTAATGGCCCAATAGGCCTTGTGCTCCATTTCAACCGGCAAATGACAAGCTTTCCATAAACCAGCCGGTAGGGAGACATGCCCAAAACAGTCTTATAGGCAGTACGGTACGCCCATAAGACATCGGTCAGTCTAACTGACCAATCCTTCCTGTTTGGGTTAACCGTTTTTTCCAAGATATTTTTAATCTCCCTATTGGCTAATTCAGCTTGGCCATTGGTTTGTGGGTGGTATGCAGTTGATACTTTGTGTGTAACGCCATATTTAAACATTAATGATGCAAATGGCCTATTACAGAAGTGGGATCCACCATCACTGATCATTGCACGAGGCATCCCAAACTTCGAAAAAATGTTCTCTTTGAGGAACTTGACTACGACCCGGTGGTCATTAGTCTTGGTTGGGATAGCCTCTACCCACTTGGACACGTAGTCCACTGCCAGAAGAATGTACAGATAACCAAAAAACATGGGGAATGGACCCATGAAATCAATGCCCCAACAGTCAAATATTTCGATGACAAGCACGGGGGAAAGGGGCATCATATTTCTACGGATCACACTACCCAATCGTTGGCATCTGTCGCATGCCTTACAATATGAGACACAATCTTTATTAAGTGAGGGCCAGTAAAAACCTGATTGAAGAATTTTTGCCGAAGTTTTATTTGCTGAGAAGTGGCCACCGCATGCTTCTGAATGGCAAAATGCAAGGACATTCCGCTGTTCATTCTCCGGTACGCATCTCCGCATAACTTGGTCAGGACAATACTTGAACATGTACGGGTTGTTGAAGTAAAAATACTTCACATTCGCCATGAATCTCCTTCGGTCTTCCGGGCTCCAATGCGGTGGTATTTGTCCTGTTGCAAGATAATTACATATGTCAGCATACCAAGGACACACAGAATGAATTGAAAGCAATTGTTCATCAGGGAAATAATCTGGGATAGGAATGTGCTCCTCGCCCTCTTGCATGACCAGTCGAGATAAATGGTCCGCCACCACGTTCTCCACTCCTTTCTTGTCTTTGATGATCAGATTGAACACTTGGAGTAGGAGGATCCACCTGATAAGCCTCGGTTTGGCATCCTGCTTAGACAACAAATACTTCAAAGCAGAATGATCAGTATAAACAACTATCGGTGAACCAATGATGTAAGACCGGAATTTATCTAATGCAAATACTACTGCTAGTAACTCCTTTTCCGTGGTGGTATAATTCATTTGAGCTTCATTAAGAGTTTTACTAGCATAGTATATTACATATGGTCTATTTTCCTCTCTTTGACTGAGCACTGCGCCGACCGCGTAATCACTTGCGTCGCACATAAGCTCAAAAGGTAAATCCCACTTGGGTGGTCGCATAATTGGAGGCGTGACAAGCATACTTTTGAGTTTTGTAAAAGATGCCTCACAATTATCCGACCACTCGAATGGAACATCTTTAGATAATAAATTGGTCAAAGGTCGGGCCAATGCACTAAAATTTTTAATGAATCGACGGTAAAAACCCGCATGGCCCAGAAACGATCTGATATCCTTGACGACTTTCGGGGTAGGGAGGTTGGAGATGGCCTCCACCTTTGATTTGTCCACTTCTATCCCCTTTGCCAAAACAATGTGTCCAAGAACAATTCCTTGTGTCACCATGAAGTGACACTTCTCCCAATTCAATACTAAACTTTTTTTTTCACATCTCTCGAGAACTTTCTCCAAATTCTCCAAGCATCCATTGAAAGAATCACCAAAAGACCGAGAAGTCATCCATAAATACTTCAACAAATTTTCCTACTATATCACTAAAGATTCCCATCATGCATCATTGAAAGGTCCCAGGGGCGTTACATAGCCCAAAAGGCATGCGACGGTAGGCAAAGGTACCGTAGGGACAAGTGAAGGTGGTCTTCTCTTGGTCTTCCAATACAATTTCAATTTGATTGTAGCCGGAGTATCCATCCAAGAAACAATAAAATAGATGCCCCGCTACTCGTTCCAACACTTGGTCAAGGAATGGCATTGGAAAGTTATCTTTTCTTGTGCACAAGTTAAGCTTCCGATAATCAATACAAACTCTCCAACCCGTGATCACTCTTGTTGGAATAAGTTCATTCTCCTCATTCTCCACAACCGTGACTCCCGACTTCTTGGGTACTACTTGCGTGGGGCTAACCCACTTACTATCAGCAATCGGAAAAATGATGCCCACGTCAAGTAGTTTCAACACCTCATCTCTTACCACTTCCTTCATGATCGGATTCAACCTTCTTTGTGGCTGTCGAGACGGTTTGGCATCCTCCTCAAGATAGATCCGATGAGTACAAATGAGGGGGCTTATCCCTTTTATGTCGGCAATTGTCCAACCAATCGCTCCCTTATGCCTTCTCAACACTTCCAAGAGTTCCTCTTCTTGCTTTGCATCCAAAGTTGAGCTAATTACCACCGGAAATGTCTCATCTTCCTCGAGATATGCATACTTCAAATGAGATGGCAATGGCTTCAATTCCAATTTGAGTTTTTGCTCATTTGAAGGGAAAATCTTCTTGTATTGGGGTGGGAGCTTCTCGAATGTAGGGGTCCAATTTTCTACCCCTTTTAAACTCTCTACTTCCTCTTGCCCATCCATTTCCTCTAGATCAACATTCTCCTCTTTTTTGAACTTTAACATTCTCATAATTTCCAGGTGCTCTTCCACCAAGGTGTCAATCATATTGACTTCATGCACCTCCTCATCATCTCCCAGTTGCTTGCACAAGTTGAACACGTTGAGTTCCATAGTTATGTTCCCAAATGCTAGCTTCATAAGACCATTTCTGCAATTAATCACAGCATTAGATGTAGCAAGAAAAGGTCTACCAAGTATCACAGGGATTTGGGAACTAAGATTTGCAACCGGGTGAGTGTCAAGTACAATAAAATCAACAGGAAAATAAAATTTATCAACTTGCACTAAGACATCCTCAACTACTCCCCTTGGTGTTCGGACACTACGGTCTGCCAATTGAAGTGTGATTGAAGTGGGCTTCAATTCTTCGAGCTGAAGTTGTTGGTACACCGAGTATGGAAGGAGGTTCACACTTGCCCCCAAGTCAAGAAGGGCTTGCTCCACCTGGCAATTTCCTATGGTTATGGCAATGGTGGGGCAGCCAGGGTCTTTAAACTTCGGAGGAGTGTTTGTCCTCAACATCGAGCTCACTTGCTCGGTAATGAATACTTTCTTGTGGACATTCAACCTCCTCTTTACGGTGCATAAGTCCTTCAAGATTTTTGCACATGATGGAATTTGTCTTATGGCATCAAGGAGTGGGATGTTGATTTTCACCTGCTTAAACATTTCAAGTATATCAGCATAATTAGCCACCTTGATATGTGACTTCAAACGATTTGGAAAAGGAGCAGGAATAGGAGAAACAAGCACACTTTCATCAATTATTTTTTCTTTCTCAACCACCTCACTTTCTTTCTTTTCACTCACCTCACCTTCGTCGGTGTCACCATTGGTCTCTTTTTCATTTGGTAATGTGACCTTGGGTGAGACCTTTGGCACAATGGTCTTATCAATTTTCTTGCCACTTCGGAGGGTGGTGACTGCCTTGAGTTGCTCATAACTCTCTTTGGTGGGCTCGGACGACTCAATGACATGTTGCCCCTTAGGGTTCTCTTGGGGTTGAGCGGGGAATTTCCCTTTCTCTTGTTGTGATAACCCTATGGCATTGGTAATTTTCGTGAGTTGAGCCGAGATGTTGTTGTTGAAGGTGGTTTGACTTTGGATGAAATTATTAAGCACATCCTCCAAGTTCCTCTTATGGGGAGGTTGGTAGGTGGAAGGATTAGATGGTGCTTGTTGGGGAGAACTTTGGGGAGATAGACCTTGGGAGAAATTTTGTGGAGATGGATTGGACGAATACCCTTGCGGATTGGACCGGGGGTATTGGGAGCTAGATGCTTTCCCTTGACCTTGGGATTAAAATTGATTTTGCCTAGGAGGTACAGGAGATGAATATGCATTTGAACCATGAGGAATGGGATTTTCATTTCTCCAACTGAAGTTCGGGTGATTGCTCCAACCCGGATTGTAGGTGTTTGAATGTGGAGAAAATGATTGCCTCGTTTGGTTAAAGGCATGTACTTGCTCATGGTACACTTCCTTAAGTGTCGGAATGTTGGGGCAATCTGATATGGAATGCCCTACACTTTCACAAATTGAGCAAAACTCATCTATCTTTGAAACATTAGACACCTCGTGCCTCCTATTGACTTCAAGACTTTCAACTTTCCTTGACAATTTAGAAATTTTTGCAAGCAAGTCTTCCCGATCTCTCAAGTCATACATCCCTCCCCCTTGAGTTTGGCCACTCCCTTGAGGAGAAGATCTTGGTACATCGGTGGGATTCCTAATGTCCCAAGATTGTGCATTCAGGGCCAAAGTTCTAAAGTAGTCAAGGGCCTCATCGGGGTCTTTGTTCAAAAACTCGCCATTACACATCATGTCAATAAATTGTCTATGGCTCGGTGTAATTCCTTCATAGAAGAAACTCACCAATTGCCATGCTGTGAAACCATGATGTGGAATGGATTGCAATAACTCCTTGTACCGATCCCAACATTGGTAGAATTGTTCATTGGGCTTCTCCGAAAAGTTTTGAATTTCTTTTTTCAAAGTGGTGGTTCTATGAACCGGGAAAAAATTGTTTAAAAATTCGGAGAGCATTTTGTCCCACAATGTTATGGAGTGAGGTCTCAAGGAGTTAAACCATGTTTTTGCCTTATCTCTCAAGGAAAATTGAAACAATTTCAGCCTAGCTATGTCTTCCATACCATGATTGGTGAGGAAGGTCGCAACTATTTCCTCAAAATCCCTTATGTGCAAATAGGGGTTCTCCTTTTCAATTCCGTGGAACGTGGGAAGTAGTTGCAACATCCCCGGCTTAACTAGGAAGAGATGAGCTTGGGGTGGGAGTCGGATGCATGATGGTGTGGTGCTTCGTGTGGGTTGGAGGAAATCTCTCATTGACCTCGCCGGAGGCTCAATGTGGATGTTGTTCCCTTCATTTACGGGAAGGGGAATTTGCAGTCTCGGATTAGACATTCTAGGTTCGGGCACTCCCCCACCCCTTTGAACATTAGGAATGTCTCCCATATTTTCAAAATTTGCACCTGCATCCTCGGGTAGGTCTAGGTCAAGGTTCATGTTGGGGCTCAAGGGTTGTCTAACTAGTCGATTTTGTTCGTCTCTACCCCACATGCAATCAAAACTATCTGTAATTGAAAATGTAAACAAACAAAAGTATATACAAGGATCAACGTACCTCAACCCATGATGAACATCACGGGACTTACCTCCGTTGTCCGAAAATCACCTTCTAGGTTCAACGCTTGCCTTCCCCGGTAACGACGCCAAAAATGCTTGACTAAAAACCTTTGTTGTTCCTAACCTCTTAACATCTCCCTTAATGATGTATATATGATGTATGGATGAAGGGAAGTGTCACTCTCCCTTAGGGATGATGTCAAAAGAAAGGGCAAGAAAATGGGGAAATGGAATGTTAAAAATGTGGGATGTGAATGAACAAAAGTGTTTCCCAAGCGCAAGAAGACTTTTGCAGGTCGTGTTTTACTTGGAAAAGTATTCCAAGGTCGTCTCCTCAGGGAAGGAGTTATATCATCATGAAGGTGATTCTGGTGCAAAAGAAAGTGGAAAATCTTTTGTTGTTTGAAGTTGGGTTTGTGGTTTGTCTTGTGGTGAAATCTGAATGGGAAATAAGTGTTGGCTAGTCCTAGGGGTCACTCCAATGGAAATACCAATTCAACTCAAATCATTCCTCTAATAGAGCATAGGTGAACGATTGATTCGTGGGAAGTTAGGGACGAGATTGATTGAGGATCTAAGCATAAACCGTGACAAGTCTACGGAATATCAAAAACTCACTATCTCATCCACTCTCTACCCAGTCAAACCGAACCACCGTACTCTGAGGGAAGGAGAGAAAAAGAGTTGAAATAGCATTTCCAAATGGAGGTCTCCTTTTGGACTAGCCAACTAAAAAGCTTAGCTACTCATGCTTAAAAGGGAAACAACAATGAAATGGAAAGACATTATGAAGAAATAAAGATTAAGCTAAGCATAAAAGAAATGCATCAATATAACTTCGACATATTATAACAAGAAAGCCGATCTTCGACAAAGAATGAGTGAATCACGTTCCACCCTTCACGGCTTTGGTAAAGCTCTAGAAAAGTGGAAGAGTTTCACTCCTCTAAGGGAAGAAGGAAGCTCCAACAATGGAAGTAAAAGAAAACAATACTTAAATTAAAAGAAAGCAATAATTACTTGGTGTTTAATCCACAACCAATAGATGATAATACAATAAAAGAAAGCAATAATATAAAAGAAAGCAATAACTACTTGGTGTTTAATCCACAACCAAGAGATGATAATACATAAAAGAAAACAATAACTACTTGGTGTTTAATCCACAACCAAGAGATAATAATAACATAAAAGAAAACAATAACTACTTGATGTTTAATCCACAACCAAGAGATAATAATAACATAAAAGAAAGCAATAATTAAAAGACAACAATAACTACTTGGTAGATGATACAAGAAAGCAATCAAGACTTTTGGAGTGTTTTCCACTAGGAAGAAATGCTCTTTACAAGAAAAATGATACAAGAGAAAGATTCAAGATTACAAGCCCCCAAGGGGGGTATTTATAGGCATCCAAATTATAAATATCCTAAAAGATCTTGATTTACAAATATCCTAAAAGATCTTTATTTACAAATATCCTAAAAGATCTTTATTTACAAATATCAAGAAGATCTTGATTTACACTTTGATCTCCCTTTGTTTTGAGCTTTAATAATTGACACCATATGCTTTGATAATTGGCTCCCCGGTAATTTGTAAATTTGACATAAAGAAATCCTGAAAAGAACAACAATTAATGCATTATCATTAATTCACACATTAACCCTAATTAGATTTATTTTGACTAGTTTAACTTTATTTAATTACACAATTGACCTATTAACTTAATTACATTTTGCATTAATTAGGGTTGATCATTACTGCACAATTTTATTCTTGAGCACTAAAACTACGAAGCTAGTAGCATACTTTACTTTAATTTGCTTGGCCCTTTGAAAGTCAGAAAAGTAAACTGCAGTAGAATCAGAATTGCGGTGGTGGTGGTGGGTGTCCATGGGCAACGGTGATAGTTGTTGACGGTGGTGATGGTGGGGCGAGGACGGTGGTGGAGGCGGTGGTGCGCGGTGATGATAGGTGGTGGTAGGCGACTATGGGTGCTTTCTGAGAGACAGTGTGATGGGTGATGGTGAATGGAGGTGGTGGTAGGTGTGGTGGGAGTAGGTAACAGTGGCTGGCGATAGTGGTGGTGGTAGGTGTGGTGAGAGTGGGTGATAGTGGCTGGCGACGATGGGTGGTGGTGGGTGCTGACAATGGTAGTGGGATGATAGTGGTAGTGGTAATAAATATAAGAATAAAATGACGATGGAGGTGAGTGGTGGCGGTGGACGATAGTGGTAGCAATCAGTGGTGGGTGGTGAAGGTGGCGGTGGGGTGGGGGTGGCGGTGATGGTGATGGTGGGGCAGTGGAGGTGGTGGTGGTGGTAGTGTGGCGGTAATGGTGATGGTTGTGGGGGTGGTGGTAGTGTGGCGACAGTGGTAATGGTCGTGGGGGTGGGGTGGTGGTGGTGGCGTGGCAACGGTGGTGATGGTGGGGGTAGTTGTGGTGGTGGGGTGGCGGTGGTGGGGGTGGTTGGTGGTAACGGTGGTGGTGGGACAGTTCCAAATACTATTTTTTTTTTTAAATACTTATGAGAAATTATAAATTGTAGAAGCACTTTTAAAAAGTCATTTCAAACACATTTTTAGGGGCCTATTTTTCCTATTAAATTTGGGGTGTTAATATTAACCGTCAGATTAACTTTAGGGTAAAATTTAAAGAGATCTCAACCGCGAAAAACAAAAGTCATTTTGTTTATTTTTTGAAATTTGAATTGTATTGTACTTTATTATATAGATATACAGAGGGAAGAGAGGTTTGTATATAAGACACCGTGCATACCATTACTGAGGCTGTTGAACCACCATTCTGAACATAAGCAGTCCCAGAGTTAACCCAGAGACAGTAGAAGAGCAAATGCATAAACAAAGTACAAAAAAAGTAAAGTCAAGACCAATCAGTAACTCAAATGAAGAAACAAAATAAAAAATGAGACCAGTTCATCTAAAAATTGAATAAAATCTCAATTCAAAATCGGAGACAAATGTTGAAGTCAAAAATAATTCAAATTCCCAATTGGAAGGCGGTGCAGTGGTTGTTTTGGGTTGGTACGAGGCTGTTGGGTTGGTGGCCTGAAGAAAAAGTGGGGGAGAGAAACAGAGTAGCATGCGCACTACCGGAGTTTCGCCGCCGTCGCCGAGAGTTGTCGAATTTGGAATTGGGCTCTTCCACGTCCTATTTTCGCTAGCTTCAGACTTCTTTATACTCTGCCTATTGAAGATGGGAGAGCTGCCCAACAGTCATCTACCAAGAGTTTACTAACGGTGAGAAATTAAAATAATTTTAATGTTGATATTAACTTAGAAAAAAATAGGAGGATAAGTATAACATAGTTAACATGTCAGAGGGTAAAAGTGAAATTTAATTTTTCATATATGCTAATATATTAAAGGAGTATATGTATTTATTTTTTATTCCAAAAATAGATGACCATGATGAATGATAATTTTTGACACCATACATGTTAGAGTAATACTATTTTGACCTAAAAATCTGACCTAATTTGTTGACATAATTATGTGGCTTCATAAGAATCATTGGATCAACACCAAGTTCTAATGTTTGATGGAATCTACAATGAATCCAAATGTCACAATAAATTATGTCAGCAAATTATGTCAGTAAATTAAGTCTCAATAGCATTGCTCTGCACGTTAACACGAAGATATCTTAATACAAAATTAGTGGGTAAGGATAAGGTTAATTAGTTTTCGATACAAACTCAAACAGTGTTTTGTCTAAGTTTTCAACTGGATACCAGTGTCTAGTGAGGTTAATTTATGAAGGAAACTCCTTAGCATAAAATATATTCCATCAATAAGCTAATTGATTTAAACCATAGGGGAAATACAAATAGTTTGCAGCCTTTCTAGTGATATAGGATTTAAACAGTCTTTTCATGAACCACAATGTATCAGCTAGCTTTCAAGTAATCCTAGGCTTGATAAATTCAAAGTTATCTCAAATGTGTTTTTGTAGCAATGTTGCTGAATCGATGAGTCCCAAATTAGTAGCGTAGTCAAAATAAATATACATCAGACTTATTTGGTTGTCGTATTAAAAATGGATTGATTAAATAAAATAATTCGGTCTAATACAATACATAATGACAAAAGACAAGACTAAATAAGATATTAGAATAATACGTAATTTTATCTAATGTTTGGTAATACACAAAATAAACGTTGGATAGTAATTATTTAATCCAATTGGTTGTTTGGTTAAGGAATTATTTTATCATATTAATGTTGAATTAACAAAAATATCCTCAATCAGTGTTTGTTACATTGATGACAATTTGATTTTATCAGTTGGGGGGTTATAATGGTAAATATGTAAAATAATACCTTTGAGTTGGATTATAATACCACATCTTTTGGTGGTATTAAAATACCTCCATAATACAGGTTTAACGTATAAAAAATATATAATAAATATATGATTATTATACGTTTTTGAAATTAATACGGTATCAAATTTGCTTACCAAATAAAGTATTAGACCCCATTAAATAAAAAATAATACAATTTAATATTTAATCCCCTCATAATACGTCTACCAAACGAGCCCATCAAGGATAAGTAGGAACTCTAACGATAAGGTGCAATTTTTTACTTTCAACAGCTAACCTAAATTGCATTTTGGGGCCATTTGTCATCTAACACAGTCTTAACAAGTATTTTGTGGTATTGATACTATGAATCATTGGAATATATTACTTTTTTTTTCAAGTAAGTCATTAAAATATATTAACCATAGCAAGTTATTAAAACAAACACATAACACTACAAATAGAACAGATTGTTGAAACTATTTTTATTTGCCTAGTTCCTTTTCTTCTTTTTTTCCCCCTATTGTGTTTAATCAACAAATGAAACGATGCACGGGATGAAAATAGATTGAACAGAGAAAAAAAATTGACAATAATTATAATTATGAAGTCTATTTTTTAAGTTTATTTTTTAAGTCTATGTAACATTGCTCTTGTTTTAATCAACCCCTCCCATTAAAGATTAACTGAGAAATGAGATAAATTCTCCTAATTTTGATGTTTTTGACCTTTGGCTTAAGTGGACTCAATCATCCTAAGTATGTTTAACTTGAATCATATTATGAGCCTAATTCAAAATGAAAGAAATTACTCCATAAAATAAAAAATAAAAACAAAATGCAAAACGATTTTGCTTATAGATTTGTTTGGGGTTAACTATTTTTCTCTCTTGGACAAAGACTTGAAAATTTTCAATATTGGGACAAATTTTTTTAGCCTTGGCTGATGGCATCAATCTAGTGGGGAACAATATCTTTTGTATATACACACTAACTAGTGACGATTCCGTGTGATGCATGGATTTATATCTCATCACCTTTTATTATTTCTTTCAAATTTTTTCTTCTCTCCCACCCCGCCACTTAAGGAGTAAAGAAGTTAGACAAAAGAATTATAAAAACTTGGGGTGATAGAAATTAAATTTTAAAAAATATGTAAATGAGGAGTTATTAGTTAGTGGATGAGTGATTATGTCACAAGGTGAAATGTAATCGGATTGAATGTATTAAAATAACTCAAATCTAAGAACTGGAGAATTGGGGAGAAGGTCTCTCGAAATCATAACTTGTATCTAAATATACGATCCAATATAAAATTTAAGTATTTAAAATATCAATATCACTATGTCCAATAACAATGTTTCTTTCATTCCCTTTTTAATTATATAATTTGAATTTAGTTCAAAAAATATGAGTTCAAAAATATGTATCAACATGTGTCCACTATCGTATGTGAACAATGTCTGAAATAAAAATTGTATTGAGCTAATAATTATTTTTTTTAAAAAATATATAAATAAACATGTGTACATTATCGTATATGAAAAATTGTATTGAAACTTCTTAAAATATATTATCTCAAAAAATATATATCAATATGTATATACTATCATATTTGAACAAAGTTTGAAATAAAAATTATATGAAACCACAAATTAATAGAAAATTAAATAATTCAACATGTGATATAAATAAGTGATAAAATAAAAATAGGCGAGAAAAATATAGGGATAAGATGGATAGATTCTATCATTTTTTTAATTTATTTTTTCTCTTTTACCTTATCATTTAAGAAGTTAAATACAATAAAATAAAATAAAATAATTGAATAGTAAAAATAATTTTATGCAAATAAATTTAAAAGAACAATGAGCAGTTAATGGGAAGTTGAGGGCTGGTTATAAAATTAAGGAACACTTGAGACGACGCCGTTTTCGCAACAGTTTCCTACTTAAACTACCAGTCTTCTTTTCCGACTCATAAAACCCTAAACCTTTTTCACCACCCTATTTAGACTTTGCCTTCATCTATCTGAGACTCTACTACAATGGAGGAACGAAAAGAACCAACTCGAACAAACCCAAATCCCGACCAACAAGCTCTATGCGAAGAGTGTAAATCAAACCCTTCAAAGTATAAATGCCCAGGCTGTTCCATACGCTCGTGTAGCCTCCCTTGCGTCAAAGCTCACAAACAACGCACTGGCTGTACGGGTAAAAGAGAGCAGACCAAGTTCGTTCCTCTATCTCAATTCGATGATAATCTTCTCCTTTCGGGTAATTTGAATTCAAATTACAACACCCTTTTTGCTAATTTCAATGTTTCTTTTGGGCTGTTGAGGATTTTTTCTCTTCTTCATGTGGAATTTGTTCTAAATTTATGGATTTGATGTTTACTTACGAGCATATCATAGTTTGCTTGATATTCTATCAACAGTTTATGTATTACGCAGTTCTTTTCTCGTAATTTGATGATAACCTCCTCCTGTCCAGCAATTTTGGCTTCAAAATTCACTATTTCTTTTGGCTAATCGGAAATTTTTTATGGGTTGTCGAGGGAGGTTGATGTCTATCCTTTTGAGATCATCACTCATTTTCACGTTTTCCCATTGTTATCCATGAAAGTTTCTCATTTAGTTTTATTGTTATAGTGCGCCTATTAGTTAAATTGAATGTATATTTGTGGGCAGATGCAAATAGCTTGAACAGATTAGGCTTTTCTTCAATAAAAAGTTATAATCTGTTTGAAGTTAGCAAGGCCTTTATAAATTGTTAGATACGAATCTTTTTAGAAATAAATATCTACCATGTCTTCAAATCATAGTTGTAGCCAGAAGTAAATTGATTGAGGAGGGTTATCCCTTTGGCAAGTTTTGTAGTTTTAATGATTCTTTCTTCGATATGTTGTTCTTTGCTTGAGGAATTTTCCCTTTGATTGGTCAGCATGTTTTATTTTAAGGCAAATTTTATTTGCTAAAGAAAGTTTGCTGGTTGTTTTAAATTTATACCTTTTGTGCTGTTTAAAAGAATTCACATGAGTGAATTGTTTGGAAGTTACTGTGATGATCAAGTTCTAATATCATCATGGAGAACTACTTTTCATGTGTAGATTATAATATGCTTGAGGATGTGAAGAGGATTGCTGAATCTGCCCAGAGGATGAGGGTTAAGGTGTGTGGGTATTCTCATTTTAGGCTTCCTTTTCCTCTTAAAAGCCTTCGGAAGGCCGCTGCAAGCCGGAGGACGAAGCTCCTGTTTCTTTCAAGTGGAATGTCCAAGAGGGGAGCTAATCGAACTTGTTATGACAACAGGTTACTGAATTCATGATAACCTGCCACTGTTGATAAAATAAGTTGATAGTTTATTTCACACCGGTCTACTGATGATATTGTAAATATAACTTTTGATGTTGTATTCAAGTTCTGGAGCTGCCCATACCCCATCAGTGATTGGTTTACCAGTGATTGTGGCACTCTTTGATCTTGTTGGCGCTACACGTTGCTTATTTCATTTCCTGAGTACAAGTAATTCTAAAAAATTGATCTTCAAATATTGCTTATGTCATACCATAACAATGTTGCTTGTCATAGGAGTTGATTTCTCAATTTGAGGATTGTTATACTATGTGTGCTATATATACAATAACAACTAAGGCTCATCCTTGGGACCTAACTTTCTGCAGTTCTGAGAACGTTCTATCTGCTATAAATGGAGTGGGTTTGGTCAAGGAAGAGTGACAGGATCATAAACGGGTCTGAACTTTTTTAACAAACGTTAGCAATATATAGTAGATCAACTTTGAACAGTTTTTCTGCATAATATTTCTGGTGTTTTTAGGTGAATTTGAATTTAGTTAGTTCTTAGTAGTTTGTGCAGAGCTGAGTTGGAGGATGTTAGGTGCTATTTTTCTCATCTCATCCATTTTTTCGGTGTTACTAAGATCCATAGAAATGGTGGCACCTTGGTGTACTTCATTATCATTTAAAGTCCAGATTCCAGGGGATTTTTGTGTTATTTTCCAAATCAGTGTTTACCTTGGAGTTAACATTATGCCCTTTCATACCAGGAACAGGGGCTGGTGAGGGTGGTGGTGGAAGGGAACTTGAGGCTTTAGCAAACATAAACAACCTAATCACAATCATACTCATCTATCATTAGAAGCCAGCCAACGAGCATATAGAATCAAACTTGCGTCGATGTTCTAGTTTCCAAAGTATTAATTTTCCAAAAGGGCAAAGGCATAAAATATCCATTGCTTAGCTTCTAGAAAGACTTCTCTATTAGCCTGATATTATACACCGATATTTCTTCTGAGTAAGGGTACTAGTGCAATCTTTGGAGGTAGTTGCTATGTTATTATTCTTATTTGCAGATCAATTCACTTAACAAAGCTTTAATTCTTATAGCAGGCACCCATTTATGGTAGTTCTTTGTGAAACTTCTGACTTGCCTGTACAATAGCTAATAAAATCTATGCGTAGGGGAGTTTATCCTTCATAGGTTCCACAAAAGGGATCCAATATTTGTTTTGTAAAACTGGGTTTGACGGCAGATCATTAGCATTCCTAATTTTTTATCAAATTAGGGAATCAATAGGCGACTTAGTCGTTGTTGATGACTTCTGTTTTTTTGGTCAAGGTTGCTGATGACTCCTGGTTCACAATTTGTGTCTTGTCAAGTTTGCGTTATTTTTTCTATTATTATCAACTTTAATCCATTTTTTGCCTTTTTTTTTAGATTCTGGGCAAGTACTTTATTTTGTTATCCTTTTTGCATTGGCATCAAAAGGGAAAATTGTTATTAATGAATTGTCAATTCTCTTGCATTGTGTTCTAGGAAGAAATTTATCTCATGGACAATAGAGTGGCGGTTCCATTCGACAGATATTGCATTGATTGATCATGGGTTAGTTATTTAACCAATTTAAATTCCAAGGGTTATGTCCTGACCTTTTACTTTTTCAGCGATTAGTGTTTCACTCATTGGTACAGGCTGGGTGGATGCTTATAGTCCTCATGCAATGTTTGTTGTTGCAGAGTACATGAAAACACAAACCTATGCTCAGTGATTGAGAAGCATCTAAAACCAGGCCCATGGAATCATGGGTTGAGGCAATTCTGTGAGGAGCCGCTAAATTCTCTCAGATTTTTCATCCGTAAATATCCAAAGGTTTTTCTTTCACATTCTGTTTAAGGGTTGTTTGATCTCTATTTTGGACTGAGCTTTTGATTATAATGGGAGAACAAATTCACAAGTGTGAGACCATCTTGAATGCCACCCTTGTGGGTGCAGGATCTACCGTTAAATGGACCCTCCTCTTCCATCTCCTATAGAAAGAGTGCAGAATTGGTTTGTGTGCTTTAGTAAAATTTTGATGGACCATTCTCAGGACATACATTCGGTGTTTGATGACTGCTTTTTAATTGGGCTAGGATATATCAGGCTGCTCAACCTGAACTGAACCGTGTTTGCATTGCAGTCACTAAATTTCACTGGGTTTCATCTCACAACTTTTAGGAATAGTTCTTGGGGTCCTTTTTTGTTAATTCAAGTTGCCAATTTAGGCCCCAACCTCCACCTACACAAAAGGAAAAATCACACATCCCCTGAAAAAAGAGAAAAACCCTAACCTCAAAAATAGTAAAAATGAGAACTTAAATAAATGTGCTTATAGTGCATCATATGATACATTATAAATTTTGATTCCAGTTGCCTCTAATGTGCCACAGTCAAGAGCTGACTGCTGAGAGCTTGCATTAAGCTATACTTCATTTGCTACTCAATCTCCTAACTAAAAATCTACCTGCTTTGCGTTATGACAGGGTCCTAGATCACCATTCCGCGAGTTGGACATAAAGGCCCCAATACGCGAACAGTTAGCCAATTTAGTTATTCTGGAGTACCCTGTTATTCACGTTTTCTTACCTTCACACAGCTATGATTTTGAAGTTGTTAAAGATGCCATTCCTCGAAGACCAGAGCTCAAGGAGTCTGTTACAAATAATTGTCCAAGTCCTAAAGGTGTGACCTTCAAGGAGGAGGAAATAGAAGAGGGAGTCTCTTCAGACCCTAAGGTTTTTGATCTCATGAAGCATAGTCATCCGGATGCAGTGTTCCAGACTCCCCATCAAAAGAGGGGAACTGCAAAAAATTCAAATGACTCACTAGACAGGCCACTGTCGGCAAGAGTTGCTGAAGGTACCAAACCAGTCTTGGGAAATGGTGTCTCGATTCAAAAAGCTGTTGATGACCCTCCATACTCCAGCGCCATGATCAAGGATGTGGGAGTGCTTGAGGATATGGATTTTGATTTTGAGCAAGGGTTGATAGATGCTTACTCAGATATCGTTGCACAAATTAATCCTGATGACTTTCTTGATCTGGACGATGTATTTACAAGGGATGTAGAACAGGTGGAGAGAATGGATCATGCAAATTTCAGGGGAGTCCTTCCAGTGGAGGAGGAGTTGGAGGAAGGAGAGATACCTGGATTTTGAATTCTTGATGCTTTGATCCTTGCACCTGGTCAAATATGGAACTGTTAAGCTCTGAAAAATTAATCTCGTACTAGCGGTTTTATGGAATCTATTCGCATTGAATCATGAACCAAGATATCACAGGGCTCTGAGCAAATTATCTGAGAATTCAAAACCCTCCTATTGAGCTAAGGAAGCAAACAATTGTATGCTCAGATAACCAATGGCCTTCGCATGTCAATCACAATATTTGTAGTTGAAGCTGCAATGACTGGTTTCGGGATCTTTAAGGTGGTCTGGATTTAGAAAAGTTCTTCCAAGTGGTGAGATTGGTTGCTGCAAGCTATTTCAAATGTGATCAAGATCACTTCCAGGAAAAAATGAGATCAAGATCATGTAGAAAATGTGGAAGTTTTGTGTCAAAGTTTTTTTCTGGTATGTTGTTTGTCAAAGTTGGTCCAGAAATCTGTGTAATCTTGATACCTATATAGCCCTACCTTTGGGAAGTTTGAGAGACCTTGATGCTGAAGCATGAGAGTATTTTTGGGTTTCTCAATTTGTGCTTGTCATTGTGAGTGTTAATACTAATTTTTTTTGTATCGTTTCAATTTTCTCGGATGTCTCTGGACGGATTACTTTTAGTTTTGACCGAGATTTGGTGCTGCTGACTGCAAAATTATGATAGACCAAAAACTGAAGGTCA
Organism: Ilex aquifolium; assembly: GCA_951799425.1. Classification (NCBI taxonomy): domain Eukaryota; kingdom Viridiplantae; phylum Streptophyta; class Magnoliopsida; order Aquifoliales; family Aquifoliaceae; genus Ilex; species Ilex aquifolium. The sequence continues at coordinate 7,308,271 of OX637395.1, forward strand.
AGGTGACCAAATGATGTCTTATTTGCACTCTAGTGCCTGTCGAGTGTTGGCTTCTAGAATTTAATTTTTTTCCCAATGCATCTAGTGAACTTGATCTTAAGTACTATTATAGATTTTGAAATCGAAAAAATGAGTTTTACTTAAAGATCTTTCGAAACCCAATTCTAATGTCATGTTAAAGCGTCCAACATAAAACTAAGTCACATTTTATGATATGATAATTAACATGCTCTCTTCTACCTATTTTGTAAGTCCATTTCGAAGATTGGACCATACCAGTCTAAGGTGTATGGATTACGTTATGACTACATATGCCCAAAATGTGTATGCATCACGTGATGATCGATTGGCAAGGTCAAATCCTAGAAGTGGCTAACCTATGAACTGGATCACAAACAGCAACAGCAAAGGTGGTAGTAAGAGCGAGAGCGAAAAGCAAGCAATAAACTTAAAAAATATTTGACAACAGGAGTGTCTTGAAAATGTCATATTATATGTATTAAGATAAATAATCACACATAAAAATTAAATATAAAAAATTAAATTTCATGCACAACTATGTAGAAAACTATTTAATTTATATTCATTATAAGGTCTTGAAATAACAATTATAGGTTATAAATATTATTCTAATTTGATATGTATCGTTATGTATGAGTCAATAATTTTCAATTAAAAATTTGAGTAATAATGAGTAAGCATATAAGTAAAGGGTTGTTTGATAACATCACTTAAGGCTTAAAACTGAATATTTTAAGCACTTAATAAATTAAATCTGTTTGATAACCTAAAACTCATACTTCTTAAAAATAGGTTAAAATTTTAAGTAATATGTCACTTACTTATCACTTAATGTTGAAAATATTAGTCAATAATGATTTTATAAATGTCTCAAAATGGAAAAATATACCCTCACCACCACCACCACCATTGTATCACCGCCACCACCACTGCTGCCAATATTACCACCACCAACATTTTGCCACCGTCACCACCACTGTCATCGTTGTCGCCACCACTACCATTGTGTTATCGCCACCACCACCAACACCATTGTCGCCACCACTACCATCACTATCATCACCATCGCCGCCACCACCACTTTCATTATGTCACCACCATCATCACCATTGTGTCACCGTTACCACCACCACCATTGTCACCGTCGCCACCACCAACACCGTCGCTACCACTACCATTGTGTCATCGTCACCACCATTAACACTGTTATTGCCACCACCGCCACTACCATTGTGTCACCGCCACCACCACCACTACCGCCACCATTGTGATGGTGGTAATAGGAATAAGACAGTTATGAAGAGATGGTTAAAGAAAATGGAAAAATTAAAATAATAATAATTTTCAGACTTCAGCTTCTTATATTTGTCAAACAGTTTGATTAAATTCAATACTTAAATTTCAGTTGATAACAAACAGTCTGCGATTGAAAAATCCAATATTCAGCACTTAAAATTCAGCATTCAACTTTTAGTTTTATCAAACACTACCTAAGTAAGAGTGCAAATTTGTGAATTAAAAATTTGAATTCGCGAATAAGTGTTGTACGCTACTTGACAATAAATATTTTTTCCAATATAGCATCTTTATTGTCAGGCACATTTGAACTCTGTATTTTTCTAATACATGAGTAGGACTTGCTTTTGATTACTTGAAGCAAAGAGAATCAAATAAAGCCCAATAACAAATGGGTAAGTTGACCTTCTGAATGTCATCTTTCTAAAAGCAACCTAGGTCACAAAAGGGGTGGGTGTCCATATCAAACATAGGCATAACCTAATGTAGGACATACCAAAAAGATTTAATTACATTGTTGCTCTCAAGTTTATATCCACTCCCATTTTGGTTCCCTAAATTTCTTCTTTGTTCTTTCACTCTCGACAAGTTTTAATTCAATTCAAGCAATGACTTATGAAAATATCACGTGTTATCATAGAAATATGACACTGGTGTGTCACGAGATGCTACGTGTCAATTTTTGTAAGGTTGGATTAAATTAACCTAATTTATTGACATAATAATGTGTTAAGTGATAGAGTCTCAAAGAAGAAGTCCAATAGTAACAGTTATAATCATTCTATTGGACTATGTCACTGTCAGTCATTATGTCAACAAATTAGGTTAAATTTTTAAGCCCTAACAACATTACTCTAAAATAATAGGGACAAGATCGATTGCAATAACTTTGCCAACAATTAATCAAGGGGAATTACACTTTGCACCCCAAAAATTTAAAAATTCTCATGCACTCTTAAAGATTAAATTTTTTATATTGTACCCTTAATGTATTAAAAGTGTTACAATGTACGAAAGGATCACATTGTAAGACTTTTAATATATTGAGGATGTAATGAGAGAAATTTAATATTTGAGGGTTCAAAGTGCAATTCGCTTATTAATCAATAAAAAAATTGGTTGTATGATTCATGAGGGCATAGGAAAATTCTGCTCTTTACTACTAAAACTCATGTCTGTTTCTTAATTGAGTCACTATTCTCTACATAGAGAGAGAGAGAGAGACTATTGGCGGTGTTGAGCAGTAGATTCAGCCATGGCTATAAAAGGTCATATCTTCTTCTGCCTGGTAGTCATGGCCAGTCTTTTGGCAAATACCGGTGGCCATTCAGCTCCTCTCCCTAGAAGCAGCTTTCCTGCTGGATTCCCAGGTCTCTCTCTCTCTCTCTCTCTCTCTCTCTCTCTCTCTCTCTCTCTCTCTCTCTCTCTCTCTCTCTCTCTCTCTCTCTCAGGGTAGTTAACCAAACTGAGTTTGTCGAGTTCAAGTATGCTCGAATTTAACCCTATGGTGATGGGTATAGCACGACAAAAATTTGAAAGCATTCAAACCAACTTGAGATAAATCCAACTCTATTTGTCAGATTTTTTTTTTTTTTCAAAAGTCTAAACCTACAACTAGATAACTAATATCAAAATAACTCGTTTCTTAACAAAATATATACCACAAACACTATATAATTAGCCTTAAAATCAACTCTGGAAGTCCAAATTTCCAAAAAATCTATTAAAGCAAGGAGGGAAAGAAAAACATATATTGTCTAAAACTATCTAAGAGTAAGTTTTTAGATTGTTCGTCTTTGGGATAGTAGTTTGCCAATTAATAAATCATAATTGTTTAGAGATGGGAACATATTTGAGTCAAGTTGAACCTATTCAAATCAGGTTGTTGGTATTTGAACCGAACTCTTTAATTGTCATGAATGAAAGTTTGTTGGGTAATTAGTGTAAGAATCTTGAATGGAATATGAAACGTATTAGAAGAATTCAAATAAACCATGCATACCTTTATTGGTGACCTGATAGAAAATATAGATATTTACCAGTATCTAAATTGTATTAATTTAGAGTTGATTATAATTAGTTACCCGATGACCAGTTTTTAATAAATCTATGTAAGTTTTTGATTATGGATGTAGGTATGGTGTACCAAGGTAGGTATATTGTATCGAATCACGTTATATCTTTATCATATCTTGAATTTCTATCTCCTAACTTATGATATCAGTGTTAATTATCTACCTTACAAAACTAACAAGGCCACTCGTTACTTAGATTTAGCTCTTTACACAACATGACACATGTACGCATGGATCATAATTTTTTTTATACTGCAAACTTTTTCTAGTTTTCTTTGCATAATAGGAAATGTATTTCTAGATAACGTGAAAGAGAGCACTAATTTCTTTCAAACTAGGAAAAATCCTCCAAAAGTGCCAGTCGGGGCATGTGAAGACTGTTATAAACAACTAACTCCGAGAAGACTTGCCAGCCTCAAGGATTGTTTAGCACAAGTTGTCCTGGGATTTCATGATCTGGGATGGTGTAAAATATGGCTGACTACGTAAAGTATGCCAAATTTATCGATAAGTCCCTTAAAAAATTATAATGTCCACAAATGCCCTCACATCTTTAGGTATGAAAATTGATAAGAATGATTACCTGGGGAAAATATTCAATGTTTTGTGGGTATCTTGTATTCTAATCATAGTAAGAAACTGATTTGAACTTTGTTCTCTTTAAGAATTTAGAAAAGTAGATGTCTTAGAATTCCACTTCAAGTAAAAAATCAATTAAAACTCTATTGTATAAGGAAATAAAATATTTTGGGTCTATAAATAGATTATAGATTATTCAGTTTTTTTTTTAAGTTTTTGGCCCTGTATTTTGGGGGATTTTAGTCCTAGTTTTGGGCCCCCCAATTATCTAAAGAAAAGATTCAATGCAACAATGATATCATGTCAGTTTTGTTATGCGATATCACCATCCAATAATATGTTCAAAAATAGGTAAGTGGACCTCAGTACCTCACACAAATTAATATCTACCCCTCTATATAACAGAATAACTACCAATTCTTTCTTCATGTAAGACAATAACTATCCACATGTAAGAAAATAAGGTTCACTTTATCCACTTAGTATTTTATTATTGAATAGTGATACCGCATATTAATGCTAACGTGATATGACCGTTATGTGCTAATTGTTTGAACTTATTACCTCAAATGATCTCTATCATGCATTTTGTATCTCATACAAACAGTAGGAAATTGGTCCAATGGTGAAATTGAATATCAAAAACAAAACAACATTAGAATAGACACAAGGGTGGTTCTGTTGGAAAGCCATGTCGATTAGTATTACACTTGATTAATATAAGAAAATTAAGTTTTTAGTGAGTAATGGTGTTTGAGTTAGGTAAGCACCCTAGCTTTGAATCTACGAGTTGCTGAAAGTTGATAATTAGGATTAGAACTGTAAAAAAATTTAAGTAGTCCTATTGAATCCGCCTCCGAGACTCCATCACACGAGAAGTCTTCGAAAAAAAAAGAGGTGGTACAGCATTTTCTCTTTCTTATTGCTTTGATGAATGTAGTTTCTTCACTTTAATTGATTGTTGTGTGTCTTTTAGGTTCTAAAACTGTGATGACCCCAATGAAGTTGGAAGCGAGCTTGAAAGAAGCAGCAATGATTGCCAGTGTTAAGAGGAAACTCGAGGCCAATGTTGCATTCGAGAAATTCATTCTCCTACAAAAGAACCTGGGAATTGAGAAGTCTTATCGACTTGTAGCCGAGGAGGCAGCCCGAGAGGCCAACGAGAGAGCTGAGGTAGCTGAGGCATCTGTAATAGAGCTAATAAAGGGTCTCGAAGAGGCTATTTCTGAGACTCGAGCTTCTTTGTCTAGAGAGGAAGAGTTGAAGAAGAAATTAGCAGAACTAGAGGACTCATTCCCAGCAATGGAAGGTGCTGTAGTGGAAGCTGAGTCTTATGCCATAGTTTAGTACTTTTTTTCTCTCCCTTTTGTCCTCTTAAATCTTTGTCACGAAAATAGGGAAGTAATTGAAAATATGCCATTCCTATTTTTATATTTAGGAATCAATGTCTTTGGATTTATAACGAAATTTCGTTTCACTCACCAAAATATATTCATTGGCTATAATTTGTGTGAATTGCATTCAAGAATTACGGTCAATGTTTCTGCGTAGTTTAAAATATTGGTTGATATCAATGCGATTTGGTGGAATTATATCTAACACGACACCTTCGGCTTTGGTGCCGTTCCCAATTTTGTGTAAACTAAATGTCATTCGACTTGGCTAACTAGTCCAAGATGTCTTCAAGTCAAATCCACGCCCTTGAAAATTTCTCATTGTGTTTTGTTGTAAAATATGGAGAGAAATGTTAGAGAAGAAAATATGAAGACACTTAAATTGCATTTTTCTATTCACTTTGGCTCATTTCTCTTTTGCTAGAATCTAATACTTACATTGGTATTTATAAGATTCTAGAATACATGCACTATCCAAATACATAAATCTAGAATACTCCAAAACATTGAATAAAATTTAATTCTCAACACTCCTCCTTAAACTTAATTCCTTGTAACTCCAAGCATTACCCGCAACTTGGTAAAAGTGTCATACTTGAGAGGCTTCGTAAAAATATCTGCAACTTGATCATGGGTCTTCACATACTTTACCTCCACCTCATTCTTTGCAACACAATCACGAAGAAATTGATACCTCGTATCAATGTGCTTGCTTTTATCATGGAACACCGGGTTTTTCGCCAAAGCAATGACCGACTTGTTATTCACAAAAAATTTTGTAGCCTCCTTTTGTGGTATTTGCAACTCTCTCAATAATCTTCTCAACCAAATTGCATGACAAACACAAGATGCAGCGGCAACATACTCTGTTTCACATGTAGAAAGTGTCACAATTGGTTATTTTTTCGAACTCTTCCTCGGACTTGTCCACGTTCGCGTCCTCTTCCTCGTTGACTTTTCTCACGGTCATAATATTTCTCTTTCACCGACAGCTTGGTGGCTAGAACTTGCTCGATCAGCTCATCCTTCTTCTTGTTAATTCTTTCTTCATGGGCTTGTAGAGAACCAATGAGTTGATCAACTGTCATAGTCTCTAAATCTTTGGACTCCTCAATGGCTGCAACGACATAATTGAACTTTGGATGCCACAAGCGAAAAATCTTCTCAATGACCCGGACTTCCTCCAATTTTTCTCCATATCGCTTCATTTGATTGATTATGGCCAACACCCTTGAGAAGAAATCTGAAATAGACTCATATTCTTGCATTCATAAACCTTCAAATTCTCCTCGCAACAATTGAAGGCGCACTTTCTTAACTTTATCAACCCCTTGATTGGAGTTTTGTAAGATCTACCATGCTTGCTTGGCCGTGGTTGCATTAGCAACTCTTTCGAACATGACTTCATCCAAACATTGATGGTTGAGAGTAAGAGCTTGTTGATCCTTCTTCTGCATCTTTTGCAGAGAATCCTTTTGAATGGGGGTCAACGTAGCTTATGTTAGGGATTAATTAGGAAAATTACATATTTCAATTTTGGTAGTTTTCATTATGTTAGGGATTTTGTTTCAGTTATGGGAACGATTAGGGTTTTCGACGTTCCTATTTATATTGCTCATTTGTACTACAAATTATACTTTCAATAATATCATATTTCATAATTTTCTCTATTATCTCTGTGGATTTAGAGGTTTCCTTTTGTTTCAATACACAAATTAAGAATCGTAGTATTTTTTTGTGTTTCTTGTTCCGCTGCATCAAGGACCTAGCATTAAATAGATCCTCCTCTTCCATCCCCCTTAGAAAGAGTGCGGAATTGATGTGAGTGCGTCATATGATACAAAATACTAAAAAAGGGGACTTAAATAAATGTGTTTGTGCATCTAATGTGCCACAGTCAAGAGCTGCAGACTGCTGAGAGCTAGCAGCATCTACAGTGTTGTTGGGTGGGTTTTATATCCTAGTGTTGCACTTGCTTGTTTTTGGTTTCGACGGAAAGATTTGGTGCTGGAGTTGGACATGTAATGTAGTTGAATCAGTTCATTATATATTTATATCTCTTATTTCATAATAAATAATACAGATGTTTAAAATAATATTGAAGTGAACACGAACAGAATTTTTTACAGGAAAAATTTCAGCCACACCCCTCCTAGTTTACTATATCTTCAATGACACTCTCTCTATTATCAAAAACATCACTGACACCCCTTCTAATTTATATTTAAACATGACTAACACCCCCTACCATTAAACTACCATTTCTAACAAAAAAATTTAATCTAAAATACCAAAAATGCCCCTATATAAACCTCAAGTAATTTTTCTACATAAAATTTTATTAAACTTCGAGCCGATTAAAATTTATTTTTCTACATATTAAAATTTGAACCAATTAAAATTCGATTGAAGCTGAATAAATTTTGTTTTTTTTAACGTATTAAAATTCGAGCCTATTAAAATTTGAGTCGATTTGAACTCTACCCGAGTTGTTAGCGCCGATTAAAATTAGCTTTCAAGTCGATTAAAATTTATATTTTTTTACTTATTAAAATTTAGGCTGATTAAAATTTGATTTGAGTCGATTAAAAATAATTTTTATTTTGCTCAAATAGAATTTTAATTAGCCCAAATTTTCATACGTAAAAAATATAATTTTTAATTGGCTCAAATTTTAATATATAAAAAAATAAATTTTAATTAGCTTGAATCGAATTTTAATTCACTCGAATTTTACTACGTAAAAAAAATTAGAAAACAGAGGGGGTCTCATTGAAGATATGTTTATCTAGAAGGGGTCTCATTGAAGATATACTTACCTATAGGGGGTGTAGATGAAGTTTGTCCTCAAATATATCATGGGCAATTTACTAAAATTGCATTCTAGTTAATATTTTTAATCTGACAGGGGGTGTCACTGAAGATATGGTAAACTAAAGGGGGTGTGATTAAAATTTTTCCTTTTTTATAAAGTCCAGAGGTAGTAAGATTGTTCAATAATAATCTGGGTGTCAAGAGTTTGAATCATAGAAACGCTCTCTTTGTATGTAAAGGTAAAATTAGATATATTTAGCCTTCAGATCTTATAGGGGCGAGAGTTCCGTTTATTAGCTTTTTCTTTTTAGTTTTTTGTCTAATCATATGGTGGATAGAATATAGTTGTTTCAAATTGTGTATGAATCACACATGACTCATTTGGTACAATTTAGTAGTTCTACAAGTGGAAGGGTTTTGTGCTATGAAGAAGTTTTTGCTTTGGGGAAGTGGAACTTTCATTTTCCAGTTGATCAAGGTCAGCTTCGAGGAAAATGAAATCAAGAGGCATTCCATGGATCTCTTCCATTTTTAAATCTGCCTTGCACTTATGAAGTTCTCTCTCTCTCTCTCTCTCTCTCTCTCTCTCTCTCTCTCTCTCGTGTGTGTGTGTGTGTGTATGTTTTGAACAAAGAAACAACTACTTTAGATGTGTCTAATCCCATGTAAAACAGCACAACTTAAGACACATTCACAACCGATGAAATGAAAAGTAAAGTGCTCTCTTCTATCTACTTTTTAGTTCATTTTCAAGACGAGCAGTAGCATATGACCTAATTTAGGAACTTAATTAAAGATCTCATTAATTATAATCATTAGATTAGTTTCAAGTTTTAATATTGAATAAAACCCATTTTTAATTCAATCGTTATAATTGATTAAATCTCCAAATTAGGTAAAAATATTGGATATATAGTACCCAATTTCAGGTGACTATTAAAAATATTTTTTCCTCAAAATTTGTACCCATCACGTGATTCTTGGCAAAGTCAAATCTTGGAAATGGCTACCTATGAACTAAAGATAGGTAGAAGAGGGCCATCTTCATTGTCAGTTACATTTGACCTGTGCAAAGCATTGCTCTTTTTTAAATACATGATGAGTAGGACGTGCCTTTAATTACTTGAAGCATAGATAATCAAACAAGCCCAATAACCAATTGGGTTCAAGCTATATATATGAACTGGTCCTGCTTAGCTAGGAGATGGGTGAGTTAAAAAAAAGAGATGGGTGAGTTGACATTATGTAACCTTTCTATAAGCAACTTAGGTCACATAAGAGATGGTGTCTCAATATCAAACAGAGGCATGAACTAATGCAGGAAATACCAAAAAGATTTAATTACATTGTTGCTCTCAGTTAATGTCCATTCCTATTTTTGGTTCCTAGCTTTCTTCATTCGTTTACTCTCGGACAAGTTTCAATTCAATTCAATCAATGACTCATGAAAAATATCACGTGTTATCATAGAAAAACGACATTAGTGTGTCATGCAATTCTACATGCACTACAAGAAAAGGGGTTTTTTGCATCAGCAATTTGCCGACTCAAAAGATCACGTTGCCGTCGCAAATAGTATTTGCGACGGCAACGTGATCTTTTGAGTCGGCAAATTGGGGGTGGCAAGCAATAGGCGATGCAAAAGATTTTGCATCGGCAATTAACCGTCACAAAAGCTTTTGCATCGGCAAAACCCGATGCAAATGTGCCGTCGCAAAAAAATCTCAGATCCGACATTTTTTGTTTGCGTCAGCAATTTTCCATCGCAAAAAAACTTATTTGCGATGGTTTAAATATGTCGCAAAAGGTATTATTAGCCACAGTTGGAGAACGTCGCAAAAAACCCCATTTGCAACGGTTATAATCTGTCACAAAAGATACTATTAGCCACAGTAGGAAACCGTTGCAACAAACCCATTTACAACGGTTTTACTCCGTCGCAAAAGATATTATTAGCGACAATATGGGACAGTCTCAACAAACCTATTTACGATGGTTTTTAACCGTTGCAAAAGATATTATTTGTCACGGCAGAAGGCCGAAGCAAAAAAAATGATATTTGCGTCAGCAACTGGCTTTCATAAATAATTTTTTTTTAAAACTTAATTCTCTTTTTCACATTTTTCTCTACACCTTTTTACATATCTAATACATTACCCATAACATCATTTGATTAAAATAATAAGGCACATCTTTCAAAACAAAAATATATAAATTTAAAAATAAAAATATGTTCAACATAAGTGAATAACATCCGAAATTTTAAAAACAAAGTATTCCAAACTACGTAATGAAAGTGTCAATGCACAATAAAAAAATTTAATCTCCCAAGGCACCATTTGCTCTGTAATCATGCACAATGTGTACTCTCTATCCATGCGTCATCCACTCTCTACAATATCTACTCATCTGATAGCACTTGCAAAAGATACGATTTGTGTTATTATTGTCAATAATATGTTTGGTTGTTAATTATATACATATTAAGATAAAACATACATCACTAGACGGCCAAGCAACACTTTTTCCCACTGCCTGCCCAACAGTAATTACACCAGGAAAATGTCTTATCAAATAAGTATTAGGCACTATTGCTTCCTCAACATATACGTTCGAAAAATCAGGTCCCAATGGTACTTTCTCTACTTCTTTTGATGGGTCCACACTAAGAAGGATTCCCTTTGCCACTACTTGTCTTGGTAAATGGGAACTAAGCATGTCTACTTTTGTATGAACCTACAATCACAAGTGTTAACAACTTTTAGAAGCCAAAACAAATACAATTGAAAAAAAATTACAATTGTAAATCTATGTATCACACATTGTTATACACTATGTTTATCATACACATGCACTTACCTCAGTATTATTCAAACCTAGTACATGCTTTCTCTTTTTCGCCCTAACAACACATGTCTACAAAAAAAATAATAATAATAAAAAAGGCAACACTGCATTAGTCAATATAAATAGCAATGTCAAAACTACATTAGTTAGTATTCTAATTTTTAGTCGAATTCTCTCGTCGGGGATCGTATCGAGATCACTTATTTTTCTATCACTGAAGAGTAGGTGTATGCCCGTTTTCATGGAAAATGGATCAAGAACAAGCATATTGCCAATGCAAAAAAATATGTTGAAAATTGAAAAACTAAGATATTTTCTACAAACCTCTTCAAAAGGCCGTGGGCATGGTGAGGGTGTTGGTAACTCGTGTTGCACCTGTGTAGATGGTGTACGTCCATCTTCGTGTGGCTCTCTGATTGGCCTATGAGTACTAGATGCATCAGGAACCTACAACATTTTTAGGACATATTAAACTACACATTTTGGATTAATAAGTTATTGAAACAATAATATCAAATATTCACTATACTCCACCGGTCCAACCCCAGAGCATCCACCCTCCTCCTGGCGCGAACGTATCAAATCAAGTTGTTGACGCATATCATTAATCTCCTCTTGAAACTCTTCTCTTAACTCCTCTCGTAGCTCTTGACGCATCCTCTTTCTTTCCAAGTCTGCAGATACTTGAGATGAAGTGCAGGCTTGGCCGTATACATCACTCCACACGACTCCTAAACCATAAGTCCGCACATAACCATGACCATCCTCTCCAACTACGTCATGGAATACCATGTCCCGAATATCTGGAGTCTGCTCCATCTCTGGCACCTCAGAGAGTTGCTGTGTGAATTCCTCCTACCATGTTTCAACATGAGCATATCCAGTTAAGTTACAATAGAATCGTACTAGAAATTTGTACATACCATATAACCTGCCGTCTCATCGTCACATGGAGCACCATTCTTTGTACGTGTTTTGATGAACACACTCATTTTGTCTGTATTCTCTCCATTATTTTCCATCTGAATTCTCAGTTAAAAATACATATTTTAATTGTAAGTTGAAATAGAAAAACAGCAACATGTCAATAATTATTATTTTTCATAACAACTTACATCCATCCGAACATTAGCAAAGGGTGTTCGCCCTGTCCTATGTGTCGGGCCTCGCAATGCACGATTCTTAGAATTTCGCTTCGATATTACCTATAACATTAATAATATAAAAATAAATTTTACTATTTCAATATATGTCAATAATAAAAACTAATATGTGCACATACCTTTGCTTCATCAGTACCCCAATATTGCACAAGTGTACGCCATTGCTCTGGTACCACCCGATCAGGGACTCTTGACAAACGCTCCTCGTCTGTAGTAGCACTATCATAATACTGCGTCTTTAGCTTAGCTTTCCAATCCTTCCAAATCTTTCCACAAATCTTCAAGCAGACCTTTCTAAACTCTGGAGGTGCATTAGTGTTATCCTAGCATCACGATTCCACCCCAGGTTGGAACAAAATACAATGTCAAGTAACTTGTTTATAAGAGAGAAATTCTAAATAAAATATATGATACCAATTTGCAATATGAAAGTCATTGCATGAAGCACATAACAGTTGATAATTTGGACAGTTACATACAACTAAAAAAATTCATTTAGCGATGAAAGCACAATTCATTATACCTGCACCTCCTTCCAAAGCCAATCTTTTGTATCTTTAGATATATATCTCCAAGAAAGATAGTTGAGTGGAAATCGATGGCCATTGCAAACCAAAATGCCCAATTCTGACTTGAACTCGATAGCTAATGCTCCAATTGGTTGTCGTTTATGATTAAATTGAAGTTCCATCTTTTTATTAGTACCCCAAGTCCTGCCACCCACTGCTAGTCCTCGACGCTTGGTGATTGCAGATGAGTCACTTGTGTCATTACCTATTTAAAATTTGATGGGAACATAAAAAATAATAAGGTAATATCCATCCATGTAATGGAAATTTACAAATAAATAAACTATAAACATACCTTCCCCATTTGATTGGGTAGGAGCATTATTAGCGGCCTGACCAGTAGGCTGTGATGAATGCGCTATGATGGGTGCTCTAACTCGTCTATGCCGGGGGAGCTGCATTGGTGGTGGGATAGGATTAACAAATGATGCAGGCTGGGCGTCAGAATTTTGCAACACGTCTACCATGGTCATATGGCATACCTTCCTCTTTGATTGCATGGTAAATCTGTCTTTATATAAAATCATCATAGTTGTTAAATCAGCTAATTTATTGAGTTCATCTGCAAACTGGACACTATCTGACCTTCGTAAAGTTTGAACCTATTTTTAATATATTAACAAAGCATTAACAATAAAGTCATACATATACACATTAACAAATGTGGTGTATAATTTATCATATGTGATACATACATGCTCGGTAAACCATGTGTGGAATGTTTCATTGTGTACACGACGGATGTTATGGTCCTCTGCATGCGGCATTTGGCGCTGAAGGACTCTAAGGTGGTCCCTATATAGATACAAAGTAGTACTAAAATCGTATATAAATTACAAATAGCATAATTCACCAAAAATGACATTTAACTTACTCCAGAAATGGTGAAACTGAGTCAGTATTGAATAACACATATCTATGTGCCTGTGCCCATGTCACCTCATCAAGGAGAAAAGGAATACCTTCCCCCAAAGGACGACCTAAGTTCTCACCACCATCATAGTTCCGTAACGGTCTGTTAAACTTGGTTTCTACGTCATCGAGATACATAGCACAAAAATTCATGCACTCCTCCATCAAGTAACTTTTAGCTATTGAGCCTTCAGGATGAGCTCGATTGCGTACATATTGTTTTAGAGTAAGAAGATACCTATAAAAATATAAGTGCATAAAAATATCCATCCATGCAAAATGGATAATGCATTTTGATATTATTCATATTACAATTTTTGCATAAATACGAAACGCATACCTCTCAATAGGGTACATCCATCTAAACTGCACTGGTCCAGCTATCAATGCTTCCTCAGCTAGATGTACAGGCAAGTGCTCCATTATGTCAAAAAATCCCGGTGGAAAAATTTTCTCTAGATGACAAAGTGATATCACAATCCGATCTTCAATATATTCTAAGTCAGCTGCAGTATTCACCTTCGAACACAATTGTCTAAAGAAATTACTCAATTCGATCAATGGTTCAACCACATTCTTAGGCATGGATTTTCGGATTGCTAGAGGCAGTAGTTGTTGCATCAAAATATGACTATCATGACTCTTAAGACCCCAAATACTACGCTCTTTCATGTGCACGCATCGCGAAATATTAGACGCATATCCGTCAGGCACCTTGACTCTTTTCAGCACTTTACAAAATATCTATTTGTCATCCTTACTCAAAGTAAATTTTGCTGGAGGTAAGTACTCTTTACCAGATCCTCTAGTTTGGGGATGCAATGGTCTTCTAATATTCATTTCTTGTAAGTCACGCCGAGCATTCAGATTGTCCTTGGTTTTCCCAATAACCCCCAATAATGTCCACAATATATTATCGCAAAAATTCTTCTCTATATGCATTACGTCAAGATTGTGTCTAATTAGATTATGCTCCCAGTACAGCAATTCAAAGAAAATACTCTTTTTCTTCCAATTATGTTTTTTCGCCCCATTTTTTACCCTCTCTACCTCTCTCCTCTTCCTTTCCGTAAGGTCATCATACTTTTATTCTGTCAAGATATATTCTGATTGTATTTGTAACAATATTTGAGTTCCAGATAACGTAGTAGGCTTGCGACCATGTTCCCGTCTCCCATCAAAAGACACTTTATCCTTTCGAAATTTGTGTTGACTAGGTAAAAATCGGCGATGACCCATGTAACAAAACTTTCTACCATGAGTCAACCAATTAGATCGAGTATTCGTGTTGCAAATTGGACAAGCATATTCACCTTTTGTACTCCACCCCGACAAGTTAGCATATGCAGGAAAATCATTAATTGCCCATAGTAAGGCCGCGTGTAGCTGAAACATGTTACCGCTTGAGGCATCAAATGTTTGCACACCATCCTTCCACAACTCTTTTAACTTCTCAATCAGAGGTTGTAAGTAGACATCAATCTTATTAGCAGGCCCTTTTGGTCCATCAATAAGCACAGAAAGAATAAAAAATGGTTGTTTCATGCACATCCATGGCGGCAAGTTATATGGCATCAATACAACAGGCCAAGTGCTATGAACTATATTCATCGACCTGAAAGGATTGAATCCATCGGATGCCAGCCCAAGCCTAATATTGCGACCATCACTAGCAAAAATTGGGTATCGTTTGTCAAAAGTCTTCCATGTAAGAGAGTCAGCCGGATGCCTGAATACACCGTCATCAGTCCGTCCTTCTAAATGCCATCTCATATGCGAAGCAGTTTTTGATGACATGAAGAGCCTCTATAGCCTTGGCTTCAAAGGAAAATACCTCACTTGTTTTGCAGCTATTGGTTTACTACCATTGAAAGCATCATTTGTATCACATTCATGTTGTTTCCATCTAGAAGTATTGCATATCGAACATTTATCCATCTTTTCCTCCTCATTTCTGAACAACATGCAACTGTTTGGACATGCATCCCACGTCTTATACGTGAACCCTAAGTCGTCGATTACCTTTTTGGCTTCATAGTATGAACTTGCCAATTTCACCCCAATGGGAAAAGCCTCGTTCAGTAACACAAGCAACATCGTAATAGACTTATCCGTCCATCCACAGAGCGCCTTTATATGCAATAAATGCAAAGAAATGACAGTGTCGTGAATTTCTCACACCCCGGATATAATTCTCTTTCCGCATCTTGTAGAAGTTTGAACAACTTCGCGACGGGTTCATTTGTGCCGCGTTGGGGATCATTTGTAGGTAGTTCAAGATTTTCTACACTGACATCTACATTTTGAACTCCAATAGCCTCCTGTATCATTCCAATCATATCATCCCCAATATTTGAATCATCTAAGGTTTCATTTTCCTGGTTACCATGCTTCAAACAATAGGCTTCCCCGTGTTTAGTCCAATTCTTGTACTTCCTTGAAAAACCATTTATAATAAGATGTTCTCGCACAATCTCTCGTTTAACAAAATAACGATTTAAACATAACCTGCACGGACAATAAATCGTTGCATCTTCTGCTTGATCGGTGTATGCAAACTTGAGAAATTCCTCTACCCCTCTAAAGTATGCACTTGAAAGCCTTTCGGCTGAATCAATCCAACTCTTATCCATATTTCTATTATCCTCAACTGTTTCATACATCCACATGAAGGTAACTTAGTTATCACAAAAACTAAATTTAATGAGCACCCAATAACTAACATATTCATGCTAGGAGTGAAGTAGAATTAAAGATTGTAAGATGCACATGTGATTAAAAAATGGGTGAATTTATCAATAACTTACAACAAACCCAATTTAATTGAAATTGATGGCATGCATGCAAGAAAGTGAGAGAGAAAGTGAATACACTCATACCCAATCCAAATCCTGTAACCTCTAGATCACCTCTAACCTGTCAAAAGAGCCGTAAAGACCTCGTTACATGCCACTCTTATGGCTCAGTTTGAAAATAGCACACATAAACTGAAGCAGTCCATTAAACAGTCTATTACATAGTCCAAAAAAACAGTCCAAAAAACCGTCCAGAACAGTCCCAAAAAAAAGTTCAGAACAGTCCAGCTGAAACAGTCCAAAAAACCACCATGAACTGAAGCAGTCCAAAAAACCAGTCCAAAAAAACAGTCTACAACAGTCCAAAAAAACAGTCCAGCTGAAACAGTCCAAAAAAAACAGTCCAAAAAACCACCATGAACTGAAGCAGTCCATTAAACAGTCCAAAAAACCAGTCCAAAAAAACAGTCTACAACAGTCCAAAAAAACAGTCCAGCCGAGACAGTCCAAAAAAAACAGTCCAAAAAAACAGTCCAAAAAACAGTCTAGAACAGTCCAAAAAAACAGTCCAGCTGAAACAGTCCAAAAAAAACAGTCCAAAAAAACAGTCCAAAAAACAGTCCAGAACAGTCCAAAAAAACAGTCCAGCTGAAACAGTGACGTGAACAGTAACTTACAACAAAAAAAAATTTAATTAATAAACCTTATTAAAGAAATTGTGCATTCATTGATGAAGTAACAAGTAATTCATCTTGTTACAAGACATGTTTTGCAGGAAATGACAGTAGACACATTCATTCCCAACGATACCAAGATTTTGGATGAAGGTATTTGAAACTACACATTTCTTTGTTAGATAGTGGTCTAAACTTCATTCAGTCTGACAAATCCTTGTCCTATCCTACCACACTGGTTCTTTTTGTTAATGTTATGACATTTTCTTTCTCAGGAAGGATAAATATCATCACAGGCCCTAATTATTCAGGGAAAAGTATTTACATAAAGCAAGCCAGTGATAATATATATGCCTCCTTACAACCAGCACTGTGTGTGTAAGAAAGAAGGGGGAGGGGGAGGGAGAGGAAGGGTAAAGCATTCACATCATGGCCACAAGGGATCATGCAGCACTATCAGAACTTAAACTCAGATAGAGAAGTCCAGGAGAAACAGGATAAAGAACCTGAAATATTTTGTACCATAGATCTTCCACTTTACTAAGTTGCTTTATCTTTTATCAATGGGGATTTATGTTACATCACACCCAAATATCTTCCCACAGATATGTACTAAGAACTTCCAGTCATAAAAGAAAACAAAACCCCTTAATCTAATAAAATCAATAGAACTAATTTGAAGTGGAAAAATAAATAATTATTAGGAATTCTAATACTCTATTAAACCAGCAAGCCAGGACCTCAAACCTATGCAATCGCCAAAGAAAATTTATGCATCTAAATACAGAGAGCAGGACCTCAACAGGAGAATAAAAACCACTAAAACAAACATATGACATAAGAACAGCATAATAGAATCCAAGCCCAAACCATACCAAGACATGGTAGAATCACAAGCACAAAAAATTCAGAATAATCCAGAATCCAAAACCATCAGTTCAAATCAAAAGAACTTAGTACCCAATGGCAAATCCTATATAATCAGAAATAGATGGTTTTGGCCTCATTAGTAACATTATGCATACATATGTGTATTTTTTTTCTTTCAAAAGTTCAATTCTTTAATTTTTAAGATTAAAAAAATCTTATAGATTAAAAAAATCTTATATATATAGTTTTTTAAAATTATTTTATGTTACATCGACATAATTTTTCAATCACATGAAACTTTCCAAGCTGTGTTAAGAGTTTATGTAAACATAGATTATAGTGCATTTAAAAGTAATTTTATAGAATTTTAATATTCTTTAAAATATATAGTATGGAGTAGTATATTATATTTTATCCAAACTAATTCTTAATTCTTAATTATAGTAAGCTTCCAATGTGATTAGAATATCGAAAATTATTTTTGTGCTATTCAATGAATTATAAGTTGAATCATAAACAAATGAATTATTTTTAACTGATTTTTTTATCTTTTTTTTTTTTTTACAGTTAGAACAATGAACCGTTTGAAACAAACAAAATGTTCATAATTCTATAATATAATATGAGCGATAAAAATATATTTTTTGTAAATTTGAGGTGCTATTTAATATAGGTACATATATACCTAATAACTTTTTTTTAAATTTTTTGTGTATAAAAATTATTCACATGCAACACAGGTGGTGCCTTTCTAGTATTGGAAAAAAGGAAGTAAAAGTAAAAATGCATTTGGGAATATCTGCCAGGATGATAAAATTGATAATGCAAGGCCTTATACAACCTTGACAACTATGGAAAAGAAAAAAATAAAAGGTTGATACACTTCAGTAGGTACTCTATGGCCTGAAATACATCCTACAACTATCAAAATACAAGAAGACCGTGTGATATAAATTCAAATTCCCTGGAGAAAACCACCATTTAACAAGCATAGCAGATTAGTCCTTACAAGCATTCTCACTAAAGACATAGATTTGTACAAGGAATGCAGTTAAGTTACTTGAAATCATATTATCTTTTCATATCCTTTCCCTAGATATAAATCGAGCCAAACTAAACCAAGCCAAATATTGAATCTCAAATAGATCAAGAGGATGACAGGTATATGTGGCTCCCTCAATGAACATTTCAAAAAAAAAAAAAAAGGTTTCTTGAAATGACTGGAAGATGATGGCACCTAAAAATCATGTTACAAACAAATTTCACACAAGATTTTCCACATGAAGCTAGATTACAAGAGACAACCTAATGTAAGATCTCGTAATCAAATGCAGCTAAGTAAACTTACCCAACTACTTGATACATCTAGTCCTTAAAGTACAACATCACTCTAAGCAAACAAATCTAGCAGTACGTTATATCAATCCATGTCAGTTTTGGCATTTCCATCAAAGTGGATTGTCTCAATTTTTCAGTCTACGCTCGCATATACAGACCATCTTAATTAGTTTTTGTCACATCTTAACTAGTTTTTGTCACATTTTTACCCAGATAGAACAATCAATAAAAAGGATGAAGAAAACATACCCGGAAGATGAGGGACGACTGGAATCTGCTACAATACAGAAAGTAATTGCCCACAATAGAAGATTGATGCACGGAGAACAGATAAAAAAAAGGTGCTGTCGTGACTCAAGTAAACGGTAGTGGCAGCAGCAATTTGGAGACCTAGTGTTTACTCAATTTTTAACAAAGATAGATAGGAAGAGAGGAGAGTCGATAAGCTAAATAAAAAAATGACAATCGTAGTGTGGGAGAGGTGTGAATACAGGAGAGAGATCGTGAGGAGTGCAGCTGCTCTGCTGTTATGAGAAAACAGCACCGTGTTGTGTTAGTCAAGAACGGCGCCGTTTTATTAAGTTTACACAATAAATTTTTTTTTTTTCTCAAAACAGACACACCAAATACCCACCACATGACGTCGTTTTAATGGGTTTACACAGACCTCCAAACATTAGACAGAAAAACAAATTTACCTCTTTCTACTCTTCAACTTCTCTTCGTTTCTCACTTGCAAAACCCCTAATCTGCACAGAAGCATCTTCACTATTTCCAAGCAGCCAAGGTCTACTCTTCTTGGTAGCAACAGGTATGGAGTTTCATAGAAATCGAGCACGGACATTCATTTGGAAACACAGTTTCTTGAATCCCAATTCATTGTGAGAATTTCCCACCATCCCTTACTCAAACTCTTTGCCCCAGCGTTGAATCAATTGATAGAAACATCATAACTCACAAAAATTTTGGCAATCGCTCGCTCCGCTTCTTGAATCGCAATCCAATGAGAGAATTAGGTGATGCTCAAATCAACTTTGATGGGCAGAATAAACTGCTTATGCCGCCGTCGGAGTGCCAAATCAAGAAAAACTTCCATGCAATTTTACCGTGAGTCTTGCCGATGCCCGAGTTGATGTCCACATAGAGTCTTGAAGTTCATAGAGAGTTGAGTCATACTCCTTAAATAAACCCATTTGATGATTTTCCTAGAAATTGTTACAGTTGAGAGCTGCCATTAACTTTAACGGTGCTCATTCATAGGCAACAAGAGCAAGTGATGCGTTGAGGATGAAGAAGCCGGTCTCGTCTTCGTCTTTGTGAAGAAGAGAGAGAATTTCACCTTTTTATTTTTGTGAAAAAATTTTACCCAAAAAACGTATTCAAACGGTGGCATTTCGAACTAACAATAGACGACTCTATTACTAATATACGGCTAATTTATAACTTTAATACCAATCTACAGCTGTTTTTAACATATTTACCAAAGTACCGCCGTTTTAAAAACGGTATTAATAATTACGATTTCTTTTAAAAGCATAAGTATGAAGTCCGACTTTACAGTGTAAAGCGGAAGTGCCAAGTCCGACTTTACAGTGTAAAGCGGAATTACGAAAACCGTCTTTTTGAGTAAAAGCGTAATTGTTAAAAACGATTTTAGCAAATAAATTGAGTTTTTAAAATTAAAAGCGTATTTCGTAACACCGTTTTATCAAATGAACCGGATATACTGCATCCGCTTTCGTTTGAATAACTTCCACCCAGCCCCCCCCCCCTTTCTGGTATTGAACGAGTGCGCCTCTCTCTCCTCTCTTCTCTCTTCTCTCTTCTCTCTGTGGGAAGCTCACAGACAACTGCTTCCTCTCTTCTCTATTATTTCTACTCTTAGTCCACCTCTTTCTTCTATTATTGTGTATGCTTGCGCCAGCCCTAACCTCAGCCGTTGAAATGCAAACAGCCTACTTCGTAAATCCAAGCGTAGCCCTACCTTCTTCGAAGAAGACAAGTGAAGTGTGAGATTCGCCTGTGAGATTCGGCTGAGGTGTGAGATTTTGCTGTGAGATTTGCCTGAGGTGTGACATTCGGCTGTGAGATTCCATTCCAAGCCCTAGACTGGTACACACCCGTGGGCTAGCTCTGAACGAAGGAGAAGACAGGGGGGTTCACGGGTTGAAGACAAAGGGTCTATTTAACCAGGTATGCTACATTGAGTCCCTAATTCAGAAAAAAACCCAAGTTTAGAAAAATTTCCCCAATTGGCCAGTCCCTGCCGAATGTTGAATTCAGAATTCTGCTATGTGTAATTGCTAAATTTCTATCCTCATTGCCCAATTACTGTGTGATTCCGAAAATCCCCAACTCTTTTCAATTTTCAATCCCCATTACTGCTTGGAGTAGAGTGAACTGCATCCTTACAGTGTGAAGGTATAATTATATTCAAAAATTTACTTTCAAATTCATCCATGCAATATATACTGATTGCTGTTGATTTTACCAATGCTGTTGTAAGTTGAATTCACCCACTGATGTTGGAAAATTTTTCTGCACTTGTGATTGGTTGTTGTGTTATACATTTTCTGTCATGTATTAGTATGGGGTTGGAAACCTGATTTGTTTGATATTATTGCATATTTGTGATGAATCTGTGGTTGAATCCCTCAGGCATACAATATGTTAGCAGTTGGATTATACACTCTGTTAGCAGTTGTGTTATAGCTGTAGTGTTTTACATTTGTATTCAATAAATAAAAAGCAATTGACAAAAATATTTGACTGGTACTAAATTAGCAAAACCACCTGAAGCTTTTGTGCAGTCAATGAAGGAGCTGCATTGGCACCTTCACAACCACTGTGACCAAGCCCTTTTTATTGGTTGCATGGTTTGTTTTGAATGACTGATTTTAATGGACCACTGTGACCAACCACTGTGACCAACCATCTCTCAGTGTAGTCACTCACTGATTTTAATGGAAACCACTAATTTAAAAAAGCTGCCGGGCTAGCCCAGATTTTACATTTGTCTCTTTTTTTTTCCATTGATATTATCTTAATCAATTCTCATTTTTTGTATCCTTCTATTAATCCAAAGCTAAGGACCATGTAGTATATCATATATAGTGAGATCTTCACCACCTTCATAAACTCCTCTCTATCTATTTCAAGTGGTCATTCACACGTAGAGATGGTTGCTATATATTTTCACACTGAGAGATGGTTGCTATATATTTTCACACTTAGAGATGGTTGCACTTAAAGAGTAATATTATTGATTAACCAAAAGGTTTTAGAACCAAATAGGATAAGCCACAACCAGCTATAATCCTTCAAGACAAACAAAACCATCTATATACCAGCAGGATTGGCAGCAACATTGAGTAATGTTTTGCTGGCCTTTTATGGCACAAAAAGATCACAAAGAAAATAAATGTTAAGATGCAAACTGAGGTTAGTCCAAGAATGAGTATGACCTTGTGTTTATGTTGCATTTTTCATGAGAAGTCTACTTATTTTTCTTTTATGGCATATGAATAAGTCTACTTATTTTTCTTTTATGGCATATGAATTATTGATGGATTTGTGGGGTTTTGAAAAGAAGAAGGACCCAAGATCTGGGTTTGTTTAGAAAATTATTGGGATTGAATTGGAAATGTTATCATAGGGGTACATTTTGGTCGAAATAGAAGAGTATAAACTGTAGGTGGAATTGGATGTGAGTTTTGGGAAATGTAAGAATTTTTGGGAAGTAATGGAAAGGAACTATGGAAGATCGAATTTTGAAACTGAACATGAAAGTTACATATGTAGTTTTAGAAAGATTATAACCATGTAAAAATGATTACATTGGCCCCTTAATTTGATAAAAATTCATATAGTAATGTTGTTACTTTTTTCTAATAAATTATATATCATATAATTACCCATGAAAATACATGTTTTACATTTGTATTTAATAAAATACATGTCAAATATCTTGCTGCACAAGTATATCCAGTTGTATTCATTATCCATATTTTTTGTTGCACAATTATATAGTTAACATCTTTTGAACATAGTCTAGTAGATAACAGTTAAATGCAACCGATAAATAGTGTAGTAGATTCATAATTGACATAAATGTGAAAAATCCAATATAAATCAGATGTTCGATGGGCATATAATGCAAAATCACCCTCCTATTCAACGCACTTAGTAAATAGAAACCCAATTATCATATTCACTGGCAAACAATTCACACCATAAGCAGGATTTCCATGCTTGTGACCCACAGATACATGTTTATTGTGTGGTTGAAAGGCAAGGCCTTAGCAATAGGTGAATCAACTCTACTTCTCAATGTGTGCCTTGTTTATGTTATTTACATCATGGCCATGCATAGGGGAAGCTTATACATGGCATGTCAACAGTTAAAAGGCAATAAGAAATGAGCAAATTTTAGCGTATATCCAATCAAATATATGCAATTTTTGAGAATTAAACAACAAAATATTCAACTATGTCATGTTTAAAAGCCAAATATGTCATGCTATCAAAGACAGTAATTTAAATATGAAAATTATTTGAGAGTATATTGTATATTGAAGGTATAAAATGTCGAGGAGACGCGCCACAGTAATGTGCTATTGGGGAGGTAATATCATCTACAAAGAAGGTTGTTTATCGTACAACGGACTGCCTCAACATTGTATAAAGTTAAAACACGGAACGACATTTGAGGAATTGTACAACGGACTGCCTCAACATTGTATAAAGTTACCACTTCCGCTTTCATGGTAAAATCGGCATTCGAAATTCCGCTTTACATATAAATTCGGAATTAGTAATTCCGCTTTTAAATTAGGTGTACCTGCTTCAGAACATAAAAAACGGATTTCGTATTACCGTTTTACACTATAAAGTCGGTGTTAGTAATTCCGCTTTTATACGAATTCGGTGGTACTAATTCCGCTTTTAACGGTGAAGTCGGAATTGCTATTTCCGCTTTTAAAACAGCGGTACTTTGGCAAATATGTTAAAAACAGCCGTAGATTGGTATTAAAGTTATAAATTAGCCGTATATTGGTAATAGAGTCAACAATAGACCCACAAAATAATATCATTTTAATAATAGACCCACAAAACGACGCCGTTTTATATATACTAATTATCACAACAAGTACTCAATGTAACACAAGCAAAAATATTTGCGACAGAAAAAACTCCTGTCGTAAAAAATAAAATTTTATTGTATTTATTGCCACGGCAATGGTTTACCATTGCAAATAAATCATTTTAAACGATGGCATTAGTAACAATCGCAAAAAAAAAAATTTTGCCACGGTAAATGTAACGTCGCAAAAAAAAAGTGATGCAAAAACCCAAAATTCTTGTAGTGATGTCAATTTTCATATGGTTAGACCACATTGTACTGTATTTGTAGTGAAAATTGAAGAAAAAACTGATCAAATTGAAAGTCGGATGATTGAGAACAGATCAAGGTGTAAACCCAACCATCATCTATTCGAATTCTGTGGGTGCATATATAAAACTTTGGTTGACGTGTGGTTTGTTGGTGATCAAGGGCGGAGCTAGTACTAGCCCAGGAGGGGCACAAGCCCACCTTTTTTATTATCACCTATATATATAACTAGTGGTGCTCACCATAGTGCCCACCCATGACCTATACGAGAATAACTATTTTCTCTCATTGTCTTATCAACACCCTTGAGGCTCACCACACAAACATTACTTCGGTACATAGTGCAAGTAGAAAAGAGAAATAAAGAGAGAAGAACAAGTAGCAACTATCGACACCCCACTTTCCAAACATGAAAATTCAACGGGATCATTGTAATTTCATTTATTGTAAAAACTTGTAATTAGTCTTTTTTGTTATTTTTGGATTCTGTACTGTATGTTTACCAATTTTTGGCCTATATCTAGTAAACTTTTGAATATTGAACATTGATGTAATTAAACATATATGTATCTTATTCTTTTTATCAAGAATTTTTTTTTAAAGCTCGTTAAAGTGTCCAATGCCCACCTAGAAATAAACCGCCCATGCTGGTAATTACATGCATTCGAGATTTGAGTTGCAACCATGAATCCAAAAAATAATAGTTAGAATAAGTTTGGGCTGAGTAAAAACAGAAGAAAAGTAAATTGGAGGAAACTTGAGGAGTTAAAAGTGTAATGAACCCTAGGAAGCAATACAGTTGCAATTAAAATGGACCGGAAATATAAAATAATAGCGACAAGATCAGTTGCAAGTAACCTCGCCGGCAATTAATCAATAAAAAAATTTGATTGTATGATTCATGAGGGCATATGAAAGTTCCTCTCTTTACCACTTCAACTCATGTCTGTTCCTTCATGAACACTCTTACATGTATCTATATCTATATATAGAGAGAGAGAGAGAGTGCGAGAGAGACTAATGGTGGTGCTGAGCAGTAGATTCAGCCATGGACATCGGAGGTCGTCATATCCTCTTCTGCCTGGTAGCCATGGCCAGCTTTTTGGCAAGTACTGAGAGTGCCGGTTGCCATTCAGCTCCTCTCGATGGAATCAGCTTTCCTGCTAGATTTCCAGGTCTCTCTCTCTCTCTCTCTCTCTCTCACACACACACACACAGGGTGGTTAATCACGTCGAGTTTGTCAAGTTTGAGTATGTTTTGGCGGGTAAAGCTCAACAAAAGCTTGTGAATCGTTGGGATAATACTGTTCACAAAGAAAAAATCTTTGGAATAATAGATGTTTGCCAATAAAAGAAAATTATTCAGAGACAAAAACCTCTTTTAAGTCGAGTCGAACTTACTCGAGCTAAGCCATATATTGTTTAGATTTGACTCGATTATAGAACACACCACACGCATGGATCATAATTCTTTCATACTGCAAACTTTTATCAGTTTTCTTTGCATCATAGGAAATGTAATTCTATAAAACGTGAAAGAGAGCACTAATTTCTTTGAAACTACTTGGAAAATCCTCCATATATACTTGGGGGTATGTAAGGAATGCTAAACAAATAAATCCGAGAAGACTTGCCAGCTGACAGGATTGTTTAACACAAGTTGTCCTGGGATTCCATGATTTGGGGATGGTATAAACTAAAATATGGCCAAGTAAAGTATGCCAAATTTATGGGCAAGTCCCAAAAAATGTTCTAATTTCCATAAATGGCCCACATCATTAGGAATGAAAAATTTGGTAAATATATTTGGTCAGAATAATATTAGAAGTCTTTACCTTAGAGCTCATTAGTATCGAGTATTGGTTGTTGGAATTAGTGAGTGACTTCTATTTACTAAGCCCAAAATCCAAGGGCTAGTGAGTGAGTATACTAGGCTAGGCTCAAGGATGAGTCTCTAAATCTCAATTACTTAATTGATTGCAATAGTACAGATGAATTTAGTGGAGATTGGAGGTTTTGGGGTGAGTATAGTGGAAACATTATTAGGTAACATTAGTTAGGTTTGAAAAGTGACCTAGAAAAACTTCTCCAAAATCCTAGAGAAGAGATTTTCTAGATTGGGTAGCCATTTCGATTAGTATTATACTTGATTAATATAAGAAAATTAACTTTTTAGTCAGTAATGGTGTTTGAGTTAGATAAGCACCCTAGCTTTGAATCTAGGAGTTGTTGAAAGTGATAATTACGATTAGAACTGTAAAAAAATTTGAGTAGTCCTATTCAACCCGCCTCCGAGATTCGAACACACCACAAGTCTTCAAGAAAAGAAGTGGTATAGCCTTTTCTCTTTCTTATTTCTTTTATGAACATATTTCTTCACTTTAATTGCTTGTTGTGTGCCTTGTAGGTGCTAGAACTGAGATGGTTGCGAGCTTGGAAGAAACCGCAATTGCCAGTGCTAAGAGGAAACTGGAGGCCAAGATGACCATTGCTAAGGAGAATCTGGCCCCCAAAAAATCTAAAACTAAGATTCCATTTTTTTGCTGTGCCAAACAAATGACGGAGACAATTATTCTCCTACAAAGGAACTTGGCAATTGAGAAGTCTTATCGACTTGTAGCCGAAGAGGCAGCCCGAGAGGCCAACGAGAGAGCTGAGGTAGCTGAGGCATCTCTAATAGAGCTAATAAAAGGTCTCAAAGAGGCTATTGCTGAGACTCGAGCTTCTCTGTCTAGAAAGGAAGAGTTGAAGAAGAAATTAGCAGAACTAGAGGACTCATTCCCAGCAAAGGAAGATGCTGTAGTGGAAGCTGCCAAAGAAGCTGAGTCTTGTGCCATGGTTTAGTACCTTTTTTTTTCCTCCCTTTTGTCCTCTTACATCTTTGTCAAGAAAATAGGGAAAGTAATTGAAAATATGCCATTCCCATTTTTCTAGATAGGAATCAATATCTCTGGATTTATAGCGGAATTTCAATTCACTCACCAAAATATATTCATTGGCTATAATTTGTGTGAATTATGTTCAAAAACTATGGTCATTGTTTTTGCATAGTTTTAAAGTATTGACTGATATCAATACGATTTGGAGGAGTCATATTTAACACGACATCTTCGTTTTGGAACCGTTCCGAATTCCGTGTAAACTAAGTCTCACGCGACTCGGCCGACTGGTTCAAGATTTCTTCAAGTCAAACCCACGCCTTGGAATTACACTCATCAAATCGGCATTGCTATATGACCAAATTTCTCATTATGTTTAACTTTTCATTCCATCTAACATTTTGTGGATAACACCCGGTACTAGTACGCGATATTGCGCTTGATGAATCAAAGTTTCGAGTCTATGACCAATATTGCAACCTTGAACTATATGTTTTTGTTAGTAACATGGTTTTGTAATCCAATCGTTTATGTAATTAAAGTTTATGTGTTTGTTTCTGGCACTAGCTATGAGAGTGAAACCAATCGATTTAAGCAGATAATTTTCAAGCAAAAAACAAGCCAAATTGTAAATTAATGATAATATCGAAATACGGAATCAGTAAATTCAAAATTCTAGATTAATATCTCCAAAATTTCTTAAAATTATTTGTTGTAAAAAATAGAAAGTAGTACTAAGTACTAGAAATTAGACTCTTGCTCAGTTGATTGCTATTTGCAAGTCATACAAGAACTTTAGGGAGTGATGCTTTTGTGTGTGTGAGAGAGGAGTAAATATTGAATACAACGGTGATACCATGTCACAATTGATGACATGGTATCACCAACCAATAATAAAATTTTAAATGGGTAAAGTGAACCCCACTTGGACTTACATAAAAGAAGAGTGGAGAGTTATTTGATTACATGACAAGTTAATTATTAATTTTTGTGGGATTTATTTTTTTATTTGTTTTAATACTAGTTGATGCAGACGTGCGTTGCACGTAAATCATTTTAAGCTAAAATTTTGTGATCTTGTATTTCATTTTCTGTGATTTTCAATGTGCTCTTGATTTCAATTTCAAATCATTTAGAAATATTTTACTGATTTGCCAAAATTGTTTTTTTCTGAAAAATAAGTGGGAGCACCATTTTATTGCATGAACATATTTTTGACCCTTCATGAGTGCCTCATCAGTTTCTTTTGTGAACAAGCCTTTTCCATTTATGTCTACAAGTGATGGCTTATTATTTCATCGGCCAACTCCCGTGTGTTTCTATGAGCTTATCTCATGTCTTATAAGCTTGGGCAATGGCTAATGGGCTATCTTACATGGAAAAAAATTAAAGATAAACCATAAGAACAAATGTATCAAAAACATCTGGCTTAATTAGACAATTCAATTGTGTGAGTTGGGAAATTTAGAAGGCATGAAAACCATATAAAAAACTTCTTGGGCTTTTTCCCCACTAAAAAGTAGAGGTATCTTTATAATACTTAATTCATGATTATAGTAGTCACCAATATAGGGTACAATGTATACATACATTGTGAGACAAATTATGAATTTATTCTTTAATTTTTTTTAGTAACAATTTTCTTCATGTCTACGGATGGGTTCTTCTTACTCCAAGTTTCATATATCTACTTAGCTTCTTTTGATTACTCAGTGACATAATATATGAACTTTTGAACAACATCAACATTGATGTATTTGCCTAAACACTTGATAGAATCATTTTATAGCGGTATTTTTTTTCCTTTTCAAATTTCATTTCTAAGCTAGCAAATTCACAAGAACCTCATCCTCACATCCTTTTTTTTTTACAAGCATTAACTTGCCAAAGCTGTAGCAAAAGAAATAAAGGACTCATCCAGCAAGTTACAAACTCCTAATAGGATAAACAAATTAAAATGCGACATTAGCATGTTCAATATACTTGTTGAATCTGATTATCTAAAGAAAAGAACAAAGCAAACCTAGAATATTTCTTGAAACAATCTTTCAATTTGAACCTTTTAAATAGGTTAAATAACCTTTCTAGTAAACTAATTCCCTGATCCTCCAACTCTACATGAAGCCGAAGCAACCAATTGAAATATGATAGGCTTTGTCGTGGACCACATATCCTGCAAAGGACAAGAAGGTGATTAACGGAGATAAAGCGCAAAAAATCTATACTACTAATATTATGAGACACCTAAACTCTACAAATATGTAAAGAATGAGAAGTACTCAAATTTTATGCATTCCTATTGTTGCTACGTCTTCTGGTGAAATTTATAAAGGATGTGAGAAGTGAGAATATGAAACACTTTTGAATTGATAGCTACATATTCATTATTGGTAAATGAATACTTACTCATAGAAAGGGAAGGGTTTAGAAGTTAAATTAGAGAATATGATATAATTGTCTTTATAGATTTTTTAGGGGTATAATAGGAATTCAAAAAAAATTCACTTAGTTGTCTTTTATTAGTAGTATAGTATATAGATTATTGGTTGGTGATACCACATCACCTTATCATGTAGTATCATTGTTGTAATGAATATGTTTTCGTGTGTGTGTGTGTGTGTGTGTGTGTGTGTGAGAGAGAGAGAGAGAGAGAGAGAGAGGGGTCAAATATCACTGGGTCAATAGTTCAAAGGGGTATTTGGAAGCCGGTACAATTTTTTAGACTTATTTAGGTAAAAATACAACTCAAAAACTTATTTAGGGCCAAGTGCATATTTTACGAAAATACCAAAATTGCCATTCACTACCCAATGGAAATCGTATAACCTTTTGTATTCCTCCGTAGATTATGGGTATTATCATTAACTGGGCGGTTAAACAACAAATTTAATTTATCAAAAAACAGAATCTTCGGCATCCTACTTCATCGGCATCCTCTTTCTTCAGCATCCCTGATTTTATGGCAATGGGGTATCCATTGAAAGAATAACTGTGTTATTCTTTCATTTGTAACGCTTGAACATTCAACAAACAAAGAGTACTCCTACGACTGTTCATATTCGACGACAACGTTCAGAAGTAGTTCATCATCGTATTCGGCAACTTCTTCTTCCAAAAATTGAGGTGACATTGTTTAACTGTTTTTTTTTTTGTTCTTTCATCCATTGATTAGTTTGTTTGTTTGTTTTTCTCATAAACTGGGTAAGTTGATTCAGAAAAATTACCAAATCTTAAAACCCTAATTTTAAGAAATTATTTTACGAATTTGCAGATTTATTATAGCATCTTCATATTGAAAATTGTTATGTAACTGTTTTCAGTTTTGTGTAACTATTCTCCTGATTTCATGGAATAATTTCTCATAAACTGTGTAAGTTGATTCAGAAAAATTACCAAAATCTTGAAAACCCTTATTTTGTGAAACTAATTTACGAAATTGCAGATTTATTATAGCATCTTCAAATGAAAATTGTTATGTAATTGTTTTCAATAACTATTTGAGATTCAAATCTACATAGTTCTTATTCAAAACTTGAATGGTTAAACTATGATGCGTAACTATTCTACTGATCTTAATGATTGATTTCTTGCTATTCTGTCATTTGCAATTTTATCTATTTTTGATTCTTTAATTCCTAATTGGTATGTAACTGATTTAAGTAACTTTTTGATTTCAAATATATGCAGCTTACATTGAAAATTTAATTGGTTTGACTGTGTTGCGTAACTATTCTCCTGATTTTAAGGAATAACTTCTTATAAGTCTATCATTGGGAATTTTATTTGAGTTTGACATAGCCATTGTATATTCAATTTTTAATGTGTTTAAAAATTGTTTTGAAACTATTCTTCTGATTTTGAGTAACCAATTATCTTAAATCTTTTGTTTGAAACGTTATTGATTAACTGATGAATATTTGTAAATTTTGTAGGTTGTAACTGTCTTGTGTAACTATTACTAAATACATATGCTAAAACCTGTCTGGTGTAACTATTATTAGTAAACAGTTCCACAGTATCCATAAACAGTGTCAAATAACTTTTGTGCCTGACTTGAGATCTTTGTTTCTGAAAGCTCTTGGGGCTGTAACAAGCTCTACTTTTAACCAAAAATATTTAATATGAGCAGGAAAATTTTGTAGGTTGTAACTGTCTTGTGTATCTATTACTAAATACATATGCTAAAACCTGTCTGGTGTAACTATTATTAGTAAACAGTTCCACAGTATCCACAAACAGTGCCAAATAACTTTTGTGCCTAACTTGAGATCTTTGTTTCTGAAAGCTCTTGGGGCTGTAACAAGCTCTGCTTTTAACCACAAATAGTTAATATGAGCAAGAAAATTACAATGTTCATTTAGAAATTGAATGAATCCCACACTGATAAATTTTGTAGGTTGTAACTGTCTTGTGTAACTATTACCAATATGTGTGCTAATGGTTATGTTTATATAGGTACACGATTTATTATTGTTTGATAACCAATTATAATTGATGCATTAAACAGGTCATGGCGAAGAAAGCAACTTCAAAAAAAAGACGTGTTACAAGGGGTATGAAAGAAACTCCACATCAGGAATCACACGCAACAAACACAAATGTTCAAGTAGATGACAACCAAAGTGAATCTTACATCACTGGTGCAAGGTACAAGCCGCAGTACAGATCAAATATGCTTGCCATTATCAGGGCAATTGAAGAACTTAAGTTAAAAGAGAATCACATAACAGCGTTGAAAAAAACTCCCTTCTGGTTGCTTTTTGAATGTGTCATTGACAAAACTATAGACAAAACATGGTGCCGTAAAAGTGACAGCTGCATTATTCAAATACTATTATGTTTCAATTCAGATACTTCAAGATTCAGTATAGGCAGCAAAAAACTGAGGCTGCGGCCTAGTGATGTGAGTTTGATTTTTGGGATACAAGATGGGTGTGAAAAGATTGATTGTACAATACATGGAAAAACGTTTACACCCTTTACAGAACGCTGGTTCAAAAAAGATCGGAGGTTGACAGCTACATTGATAAGAAGCAAACTGAGACATGCATCAGAAATTGATAGTGAGGCTGGTTATGAGGACTTGGCTAGATTATTATGTATGTATCTGTTGGCAACTCTTTTTTTCCCTGTAACGGGAAACACAATGAGTTGGGGGTTGGTACAATATATTGAAAATTTGGAGGATTGCAGAAAATACAATTGGTCTGAAGCTATAACTGATACTTTGATTTCATCATTGAAGAAGAAGAAGGAAACGCCAACGGCTATCAATGGATGCGTCCTCCTAATACCGGTTAGTGTTTTAATAAAAGAAATATGTTAATTTGTGAATTGAAATTACTTTTCTATAACCCAATATGATCTGATTATCGTAAACTTGTATGTTGAAGTACTGGTTGTGTGAACACACCTCCATGATGACCCCCAGCATTGAAAAGCCGTTCCCTCGGTTCCTAAAATGGAACTTACCAAGCCTGAATAGGACAATCAAGCAACAATGTTTGGCAAACATCCTGTCAAGTGATGTAAGCATCATTTCATATACATTTATCCATATAACTTGTAAATGTTTTAAAGAATTTTACCATGTAACTGTTTATTGATTAAAAGTATTTTACATGCAGATTCTGAAGCACAAATTGAAGAGAACAAAGGAAGAAAAGATGTTTATCTCATCAAAGAAGAATGCAACAAAAAAGTCAGAAAAAACAATGGAGATGGAGGTAGATGACAATGAACAACTTGACAAAGGAGACGATGGTGTTGGCACGCCATCAAGTGAAATGAGACATTTGGATGACTTAGTTGAAGTGAATGTTACCCAACCAAGAGAAAAGGACAACCAGTCAACATTACATGATTTTTGGAATGACAATGACAAGGACAACATTAGAAGAGAGAGAGATGAAGCTCAAAGCATTGTTTCTGAGTTGATACTAAAGGATAAATTAAACCAAGACAAGATTGTTGAGTTGTCCAATGAGAATAAAAAGTTGAAAAGACGCATGCAAGACACTGTTGACATGGTGCATCACAAGGTATATATAAATTTAACTGTTATAACAACAAATCTTTGTTCAAAAATCATACATTTACTTGTTGTAGCTCTATCACAATTTGTTGCAAAAAATTTTGAATCTTGTTGTGTGTAACTGTATTGTGCCTGTATCAACAAAACAGTTACACCCATTTGAATAGAAAATCAGTTTTTTACTCCTCCATAATCGACCAACCAGTTACACCCATTTGAACATAAACCAGTTTCAAACTCCTCCTTAATCGACCAACAAGTTACACTCATTTGAATTGAAAACCAGTTTTGAACTCCACCTTAAACGACCATACAACCAAAACCAAACATGAAAAAATCCCAACAAATAAAAAAAGACCGAAAAAGGAAGAAACATAATTATTAACAACTCACCTTCAATCCAATGACGATGTTTGGTATTTTCAATTCCTTTTTGACAGAAAATCACCGCCGGAAAAAGAAGTAGTCGTTGAAGAAGAATAAGGTTGAAGAAGACTATCAGTTAGAATACATACGTTTCATTCAAAAAAATAAAGATAACCAATATGAAAAGATTCCTAAAATAACTGTCAAAATATCCATAAATTTCTCTCAAATCTGCTCATTCAAAATTCAAAAATTTTAAAAATAACAAATATGTAATCTTTAAATATTTGTTTCCTAAAATAAATGTCAATCATGACTGCATAAAATAAGGAAGGGTGTTTAAGTAAAAAGCATTTCACTTCATTTGAATTTTTGTACCTAAACATAAAAAGTTTAACAAAAAATGTACTTAACATAATAAATCATCTACCCATACACTTTTGGATAAATAAGTATTAAAAAATGTACCCACACCTAAAAAACCCTAGTTCAAAGGTAACAAATCAAAGCTGAAATAGAAATTTCAAGTGGGCTAATGTTGTTAGTGGTCATATGATAGTAGCTTCGGGCTTTTTAACAATGCAGCCCAATTTACAGGTGTTTATAACTTAAGATTAACTTGTGGTCCCAAAATGTGTGCAAAAACTGGGCCCTAAGTAGCCATTGTAGTGACCTAGGTCAGATTTGGATCCCCTCCATTACTCTTTCCCTTCAATTTCTCTCAATGCAGTGCTAGATGAGTGACATGTGTAAAACTCTGAATTTCAGTGGACAAAATTTTTTCCTTATAAGAAAATTCGTTAATAATGGTTAACACTCCACCAACAATAAAATGAATGAGAAAACATCTTATCCATTGAAATTCAAAATCTTACACATGTCCTTCATCTAGCATTGCATTGAGAGGAATTGAAGGAAAGGGGTAATGGAGGGGATCTAAATCCGCCTAGGCCTAGAATTAATCCTATATTGTCGAGAGTTGCAGCTAGAAGTTAGTGTTTTTGGGTGCAAAAAAAGTGGGAGGTTGTTTGATATCATTACAATAGACACATTTACTTTCTTGTGAAATCGATTTTTTTAATAAAACTCTAATCGTAGTATTCATATTTGAAGGGAAAATAGAAATACTTCTTATAATTGCCCCCAAAAATATTTTTGATCCATGACGATGTATGTTCTTTGTGGAAACTAACTCAACTGATCAACTTATTTTTAGTGCATAACGCTTGAATTTTACTTCGATTTTCACAAAATAATTAGTGCATTGAACCTTGCGAGCCAAAGGAAAAATTACCCTTTGACCTGTTTAGCAATGGACTCTATTTTACTTTGTCCCTTAAACTATTAAATTTTTCACATTGTCTCTCAACTACTTACATTGTCAACGTATCAGGGTGAAGTGAAAAAAATCCCATTTTTCGAAAGACAAAATGCAACAACTTATTTGTTAAATTTTTGGCAGACGTTAATTACTGGAGCAATGTAAAACTAATAAGTGAAAGTAAAATGTGATAGCGGAGGAGACAATATGAAAAAAGAGTGATAGTTGAAGGATAAATATTCCTTCTGGGTTTAATATTTACATTGATTATTTGTGTGGAATAGTTTTTCTATGAGTAATCTTCTTAAAAAAGCTTTGAGTAAATTTACATGAAAGAGCACAACTTGATTATTTAATTGAATAAGAGTTTGGGGAGATCGAGACAGATAGAGAGACACTTAGAATATAAAATGAAGTCCAACACACTACTCTACTTGGCTTGTGGAAATGCCTCTTATTAATTATTTTTTATATAGTTTGTAAATATCATGTCAAGTATTACATAAGTCAAGTGGCATAAGCCATACATATTAAAAAAAAAAAGAAGCCCACTTTCCAAGGTTACCACCAATATCAAATCTGATTAAAAAAAATCGATGCAAGTAGCTTTGTCTCGACACACACCCCTTACAATAATTGAGTGATTTTACTGCTGCGCGAAGGTTTTCCTTATACATATGAGATAATTATAACTATAAATGAGTAAAGTTGTACATTTGAACATTACTAAGAGAGTGACCACAAAAACCAAAAACCTTTAAGAGCTCAAGTTTGTTGAGGGTAACCCATTGTACAACAAATCGAAGTAGAAGAATCAATACAAGATAGAATAGATAGGAAGTTATTAGGCAAGACACGTCCTGGATGTTATTTTTGAGACAGTAATTTCTCCACTATAATGTAGATTGACTCATGAAATTCTATCTCCATAATACAGTACCTAGTTTTAAAAATACCCAAGACTATATTTTTCAATAGCCCTTGAACTAGAATTGAACCATAGAGAAATAAGAAATTAGATATAACAGATAGAAAAAAAAGTAAAATAATTTTAAATCTTTTGTCGCAACTTGCATCAAGATGCAAGTTGTGACCTTTCATTTAAATGCTAACATACATTTTTTTCCGATATTATATGCTAACAAATATATTAATATATTTGCCCAAAAAAAACAAATATATAAATGTGAAAGATATCATGACTAGTAAATATTAGTATATATATCAGTTTCGTATTTAACCAACAATTTTTTTCCTGATTAACTTAAATTTTAGTACATAACCAAACAATTTTTTCAATACAAATCTCGAAGTTTGTTACATTCAATGCTGGAAATAATCTTCCAAGCCAACTTGTAGAAGTTTGACTAAATCAAAGATAGATCGATTGAGTTGTTTATTTCATATATGCATCTACAGACAAATGCAAGCTAAGCATTCAAGGACACGAGTCACACGAATGAGTATGGCTTTGGACTAGGCCAAAAATGAGAAATATAAAGTCCAACCATATACTTGTTCAGAGAATTGAAAGGTTACTACGTCAAAATAGTTCGAACAATGTCAGAATTTCAACCTGTGGGGTCAGCCTACAATACCAAATTCACCTTTTCGGTACCGTACCGAGATTCATTTTGGGCCTTAGATGGAATTTTCCTATTTTTGTAACCATTGATCACTTTTTAAAGTGAATACCGGTTACTGGAACCTTTTTTAAAGTGGATACCGGTTACCTGCTAAACCGGTAATAACCTCACCCAAAAAAAGTTGGAACCTTCTACCCAAAAAAGTTGGAACCCCAATCCAAAAAAGTTGGAACCCCTCTCCCCAAGAGTTGGAACTCTTACCCCTCCAACAGTTGGAACCCCTACTAAAAATGTTGGAACCCCTCCCCCAAGAGTTGGAACCCCTCCCCAAGAGTTGGAACCCTTACCCATAAAAGTTGGAACCCTTACCCAAAAAAGTTGGAACCCCTCCCCCAAGAGTTGGAACCTCCACCCAAAAAAGTTGAAACCCCCACCCATAAAAGTTGGAACCCTTACCCAAAAATGTTGGAACCCCTCCCCCAAGAGTTGGAACCCCTACCCAAAAGAGTTGGAACTATTACCCATAAAAGTTGAAACCCTTACCCCCAACAGTTGGAACCCCTACTAAAATTGTTGGAACCCCAACCCAAAAAAGTTGAAACCCCCAGCCATAAAAGTTGGAACCCCTCCCCCAAAGAGTTGGAACCCCTACCCAAAGAGTTGGAACTATTACCCATAAAAGTTGAAACTCTTACCAAAAAGAGTTGAAACTATTAACCATAAAAGTTAGAACCCTTACCCAAAAATGTTGGAACCCCTCCCCCCAAGAGTTGGAACCCCTACCCAAAAGAGTTGGAACTATTACCCATAAAAGTTGAAACTCTTACCCAAAAGAGTTGAAACTATTAACCATAAAAGTTGGAACCGTTACCCAAAAAAGTTGAAACCCCTACCCAAAAAAGTTGGAACCCCTCCCCTCAAGAGTTGGAACCCTTACCCCCAACAATTGGAACCCCTACTAAAATTGTTGGAACCCCTACCCAAAAAAGTTGAAACTACCACCCATAAAAGTTGGAACCCTTACCCAAAAATGTTGGAACCCCTCCCCCAAAGAGTTGGAACCCCTACCCAAATAGTTGGAACTATTACCCATAAAAGTTGAAACCCTTACCCAAAAGAGTTGAAACTATTAACCATAAAAGTTGGAACCCTTACCCAAAAAGGTTGAAACCTCTACCCAAAAAAGTTGGAACCCCTCCCCTAAAGAGTTGGAACCCTTACCCCCAACAGTTGGAACCCCAACTAAAATTGTTGGAACCCCTACCCAAAAAAGTTGGAACCCCTCTCCCCAAGAGTTGGAACTCTTACCCCCCCAACAGTTGGAACCCCTACTAAAAATGTTGGAACCCCTCCCCCAAGAGTTGGAACCCCTCCCCAAGAGTTGGAACCCTTACCCATAAAAGTTGGAACCCTTACCCAAAAAAGTTGGAACCCCTCCCCCAAGAGTTGGAACCCCCACCCAAAAAAGTTGAAACCCCCACCCATAAAAGTTGGAACCCTTACCCAAAAATGTTGGAACCCCTCCCCCAAGAATTGGAACCCCTACCCAAAAGAGTTGGAACTATTACCCATAAAAGTTGAAACCCTTACCCCCAACAGTTGGAACCCCTACTAAAATTGTTGGAACCCCAACCCAAAAAAGTTGAAACCCCCAGCCATAAAAGTTGGAACCCTTACCCAAAAATGTTGGAACCCCTCCCCCAAAGAGTTGGAACCCCTACCCAAAGAGTTGGAATTATTACCCATAAAAGTTGAAACTCTTACCAAAAAGAGTTGAAACTATTAACCATAAAAGTTAGAACCCTTACCCAAAAATGTTGGAACCCCTCCCCCCAAGAGTTGGAACCCCTACCCAAAAGAGTTGGAACTATTACCCATAAAAGTTGAAACTCTTACCCAAAAGAGTTGAAACTATTAACCATAAAAGTTGGAACCGTTACCCAAAAAAGTTGAAACCCCTACCCAAAAAAGTTGGAACCCCTCCCCTCAAGAGTTGGAACCCTTACCCCCAACAATTGGAACCCCTACTAAAATTGTTGGAACCCCTACCCAAAAAAGTTGAAACCACCACCCATAAAAGTTGGAACCCTTACCCAAAAATGTTGGAACCCCTCCCCCAAAGAGTTGGAACCCCTACCCAAAGAGTTGGAACTATTACCCATAAAAGTTGAAACCCTTACCCAAAAGAGTTGAAACTATTAACCATAAAAGTTGGAACCCTTACCCAAAAAGGTTGAAACATCTACCCAAAAAAGTTGGAACCCCTCCCCTAAAGAGTTGGAACCCTTACCCCCAACAGTTGGAACCCCTACTAAAATTGTTGGAACCCCTACCCAAAAAAATTGAAACCCCCATCCATAAAAGTTAGAACTCTTACCCAAAAATGTTGGAACCCCTCCCCCTAAGAGTTGGAACCCCTACCCAAAAGAGTTGGAACTATTACCCATAAAAGTTGAAACTCTTACCCAAAAGAGTTGTAACTATTACTCAAAAAAGTTGAAACCCCTACCAAAAAAAGTTGAAACTTCTCCCCTCAAGAGTTGGAACCCTTACCCCCAACAGTTGGAACCCTACTAAAATTGTTGGAACCCCAACCAAAAAAAGTTGAAACCCCCGGCCATAAAAGTTGAAACCCTTACCCAAAAATGTTGGAACCCCTCCCCCCAAGAGTTGGAACCCCTACCCAAAAGAATTGGAACTATTACTCATAAAAGTTGAAATGGAACCGTTACCCAAAAAAGTTGGAACCCCTCCCCTCAAGAGTTGGAACCCTTACCCCCAACAGCTGGAACCCCTACTAAAATTGTTGGAACCCCTACCCCAAAAAGTTGAAACCACCACCCATAAAAGTTGGAACCCTTACCCAAAAATGTTGGAACCCCTCCCCCAAAGAGTTGGAACCCCTACCCAAAGAGTTGGAACTATTACCCATAAAAGTTGAAACCCTTACCCAAAAGAGTTGAAACTATTAACCATAAAAGTTGGAACCCTTACCCAAAAAAGTTGAAACCTCTACCCAAAAAAGTTGAAACCCCTACCCAAAAAAGTTGGAACCCCTCCCCTAAAGAGTTGGAACCCTTACCCCCAACAGTAGGAACCCCTACTAAAATTGTTGGAACCCCTACCCAAAAAAATTGAAACCCTCACCCATAAAAGTTAGAACTCTTACCCAAAAATGTCGGAACCTCTCCCCCTAAGAGTTGGAACCCCTACCCAAAAGAGTTGGAACTATTACCCATAAAAGTTGAAACTCTTACCCAAAAGAGTTGAAACTATTAACCATAAAAGTTGGAACCCTTACCCAAAAAAGTTAAAACCCCTTCCCAAAAAAGTTGGAACCCCTTCCCTCAAGAGTTGGAACCCTTACCCCCAACAGTTGGAACTCCAACCCTAAAAATTTGAAACCCCCACCCATAAAATTTGGAACCCTTACCCAAAAATGTTGAAACCCCTCCCCCCATGAGTTGGAACCCCTACCCAAAAGAGTTGGAACTATTACCCATAAAAGTTGAAACTCTTACCCAAAAGAGTTGAAACTATTAACCATAAAAGTTGGAACCCTTACACAAAAAAGTTGAAATTGAATGTTGATTTGAAGAATTGAATGTTAATTTGTTATTTATTTGAAAAATTAAAGGTTTATTGGTGAAATTGTAGGTTACTTTGGTGTTAATTTATTAAATCGAGGATTTTGGATGTTAATTTTATGAATTGAATGTTACTCGAATGAATTTGAATATAAATTGGATGAGATTGAATGTTACGTTGATGAATTAAATGTTTATTATGTAAAATTAAATGTTTATTTGAATAATTGAATGTTAATTTGGTGTAAATTTGATGAATTGAGTATTAATTGCATGTTACTTGTTGATTTAATAAATTGAGTATTTATTGGATGAATTTGGATGTTAATTTGATGAATTATAATATCAAAAGGTTAAAAGTGTAATATCAAAAGGATAAAAGTGTAATATGATAAGAGATCGTAAGTGTAATTATACCCTCGTTCGGTCCACCATTCCTAGGACCGGTCTTAGTTTAAATTACACTTACATCCCTAAACTATAACACTATTTTTATTTTGTTCTCAATCAAACCCAACAAAATTAAATTAACGCTCAATTTCATGAAATTAATATTTAATTCATCAAATTAATATCAAATTAACATTTAATTCATCTTATTAATATTCAATTCATCAAATTAATACTAAATAGACATTCAATTCATCCAAGTACCACTCAATTTATCAAAATTAACATCTAAAATAATCCAAAGAAAATTTAATTTATCAAATCAACACCAAACCAAAGTAGTATGAAAATTAATCAAATAAACATTTAATTCATTAACTCAACTCTAAATTAACATTACATTTCATCTAATAAACATTCAATTAATAAAATTTTTGATGGTAATTTGATAAATTGAGTATTAATTTAATGCACTTGAATATTAATTAAATGAATTGAATGTTAATTTTATGTTAATTTGATGAATGGAATATTAATTGGATGTGATTGAATGTTAAGTTGATGAATTAAATGTTTATTAGATGAAGAATTGAATGTTAATTTGTTATTTATTTGAAAAATTAAACGTTTATTGGATGAAATTTTACGTTACTTTGGTGTTAATTTGTTAAATCGAGGATTTTGGATGTTAATTTTATGAATTGAATGTTACTCGAATGAATTTGAATATAAATTGGATGAGATTGAATGTTACGTTGATGAATTAAATGTTTATTAGGTAAAATTAAATGTTGATTTGAAGAATTGAATGTTAATTTGGTGTAAATTTGATGAATTGAGTATTAATTGCATGTTACTTGTTGATTTAATAAATTGAGTATTTATTGGATGAGTTTGGATGTTAATTTGATGAATTATAATATCAAAAGGTTAAAAGTGTAATATCAAAAGGATAAAAGTGTAATATGATAAGAGATCGTAAGTGTAATTATACCCCCGTTCGGTCCACCATTCCTAGGACCGGTCTTAGTTTAAATTACACTTATATCCCTAAACTATAACACTATTTTTTATTTTGTTCCCATATGTAACATATTACACTTTCCCGCCCAAACGACTAGTAACTGGTCTTTTGTTTCCCTCCATCTCTTTCACTGTGCTGACTGGTCTTGCCTTCCCTGTTGAGTCCGCGACGTGAAACTCTATTACTGACTTTGTCTTTGATAATCCTCTGTTGCTTACCTTGGTGATCCAAGTCTTGACTCGTTCTAATGTAAGTATTAATTTGATGAAATTGAATGTTAAGTTAATTTAATGAATTAATTTTTTTTTAGATGGAATTGAATGTGAATTTGATGAATTGAATATTAATGTTGTGTTAATTTGATGAATTGAAAGTTAATTTAGTGTTCATTTGAAGAATAGAATATTAATTTGGTGAATTGAATATTAATTGGATGAAATTGAATCGATGAATTTAATTTTAAATAGTTAATTTAAATGTTAATTTAATGAATTAAAAGTTTATTGTACGAAATGGAATGTTAATTTGTTAATTTAATATATTTTGTTAATTTGAATATATATTTGATGAATGAAATGTTAATTTAATGATAATTTGATAAATTAAATTTTTATTGGATGGAATTGAATGTTAGGTTAATTTGATGAATTAAATTTTTATTGGATGGAATTGAATGTTAGTTTGGTGTTGAATTTGAAGAATATTAATTTTGTGTTAATTAATGAATTGAATGTTAGTTTGGTGTTGATTTGATGAATTGAATGTTAATTAGGTGAAATTGAATGTTGATTTGAAGGATAGAATGTTAATTTGTTATTTATTTGAAAAATTAAACATTTATTGGATGAAATTGCACATTACTTTTGTGTTAATTTGTTAAATCGAGGATTTTCGATGTTAATTTTATGAATTGAATGTTAATTGAATGAATTTGAATATAAATTGGATGAGATT
The DNA here is from genome assembly GCA_951799425.1 of Ilex aquifolium. NCBI lineage: Eukaryota > Viridiplantae > Streptophyta > Magnoliopsida > Aquifoliales > Aquifoliaceae > Ilex > Ilex aquifolium. The sequence continues at coordinate 7,351,151 of OX637395.1, forward strand.
GAATGTTACGTTTATGAATTAAATGTTTATTAGTTGAATTTTAATGTTAATTTAATGAATTTAAATGTTTATTAGGTAAAATTAAGTGTTGATCTGAAGAATTGAATGTTAATTTGATGTAAATTTAATGAATTGAGTATTAATTGGATGAAATTGCATGTTACTTCTTCCTTTAATAAATTGAATATTTATTGGATGATTTTGGATGTTAATTTGATGAATTATAATATCAAAAGGTTAAAAGTGTAATATCAAAGGGATAAAAGTGTAATATGATAGGAGAGGTAAGTGTAATTATACACACGATCGGTCCACCATTCCTACGAGCGGTCTTAGTTCAAATTACACTTACACCTCTAAACTATAACACTGTTTTCATTTTGTTCCGAATGTAACCCAAGACAAAATAGTAACATTCAATTTCATCAATTAACATTCAATTTCATCAAATTAATATTTAATTCATCAAATTAATACCAAATTAACATTTAATTCATCAAATTAATAATGAGTTCATCAAATTAACACTAAATTGACATTCAATTCATCCAATTAACACTCAATTTATCAAAATTAACATCTAAAATAATCCAATAAAAATTTAATTTATCAAATCAACACCAAAGTAATATGAAAATTAATCAAATAAACATTTAATTCAATAACTCTTCGCTAAATTAACATTACTTTTCATCTAATAAACATTCAATTAATAAAATTAACATTTAAATTCAACTATTAACATTAAATTCATCCAATACATATTCATTCGTCAAATTAACACCAAAATTATGTTCAATTGATGAAATCAATACCAAATATATATTCAATTCATACTTCTTTATATTAATTTGGTGTTAGTTTGATGAATTGAATGTTAGTTTGGTGTTGATTTGAAGAATTTGGTATTAATTTGATGAATTGAATGTTAAATAGTTAATTTAAATGTTAATTTAATGAATTGAATGTTTATTATTCGAAATGAAATGTTAATTTGTTAAATTGAATGTTAATTTGGTATTGATTTGATGAATTAAATCTTTATTATATGATTTTATATTTTAATTTGATGAATTAAATGTTAATTTAATGAATTAAATATTAATTGGGTAAATTGAATTTTAATTTGGTGTTAATATGATGATTTCATGAAATTGAACGTTAATTTGTTGAATTAAATATTAATTTAGTATTGATTTAATGAATTAAATGTTTATTGGATGTAACTGTATGTTATTTGATGTTGATTTGTTAAATTGAACATTTATTGAATGATTATCGATGCTATTTTGATAAATTGAGTGTTAATTTAATGAATTTGAATATAAATTATTAATTGGATGTGATTGAATGTCAAGTTGATGAATTAAATGTTTATTAGGTAAAATTAAATGTTGATTTGAAGAATTGAATGTTAATTTGTTATTTATTGGATGATATCGCACGTTACTTTGGTGTTAATTTGTTAAATCGAGGATTTTCGATGTTAATTTTATGAATTGAATGAATTTGAATATAAATTGGATGAGATTGAATGTTACGTTGATGAATTAAATGTTTATTAGTCGAATTTTAATGTTGATTTAATGAATTTAAATGTTTATTAGGTAAAATTAAATGTTGATTTGAATAATTGAATGTTAATTTGGTGTAAATTTGATGAATTGAGTATTAATTGCATGTTACTTGTTGATTTAATAAATTGAGTATTTATTGGATGAATTTGAATGTTAATTTGATGAATTATAATATCAAAAGGTTAAAAGTGTAATATCAAAGAGATAAAAGTGTAATATGATAGGAGACGTAAGTGTAATTATACACACGATCGGTCCACCATTCCTAGAACCGATCTTAGTTTAAATTACACTTACACCCCTAAACTATAACACTATTTTTATTTAATTCTCAATCTAACCCAATAAAATTAAATTAACATTCAATTTCATGAAATTAATATTTAATTCATCAAATTAATATCAAATTAACATTTAATTCATCTAATTAATATTCAATTCATCAAATTAATACTAAATCAACATTCAATTCATCCAATTACCACTCAATTTATCAAAATTAACATCCAAAATAATCCAAAAAAAATTTAATTTATCAAATCAACACCAAACCAAAGTAATATGAAAATTAATCAAATAAACATTTAATTCATTAACTAAACTCTAAATTAACATTACATTTCATCTAATAAACATTCAATTAATAAAATTTTCGATGGCAATTTGATAAATTGAGTATTAATTTAATGCACTTGAATATAAATTAAATGAATTGAATATTAATTGGATGTGATTGAATGTTAAGTTGATGAATTAAATGTTTATTAGATGAAATTGAATGTTGATTTGAAGAATTGAATGTTAATTTGTTATTTATTTGAAAAATTAAACGTTTATTGGATGAAATTGCACGTTACTTTGGTGTTAATTTGTTAAATCGAGGATTTTCGATGTTAATTTTATGAATCGAATGTTACTTGAATGAATTTGAATATAAATTGGATGAAATTGAATGTTACGTTGATGAATTAAATGTTTATTAGGTAAAATTAAATGTTGATTTGAAGAATTGAATGTTAATTTGGTGTAAATTTGATGAATTGAGTATTAATTGCATGTTACTTGTTGATTTAATAAATTGAGTATTTATTGGATGAGTTTGGATGTTAATTTGATGAATTATAATATCAAAATGTTAAAAGTGTAATATCAAAGGGATAAAAATGTAATATGATAGGAGAAGTAAGTGTAATTAAACCCATGTTCGGTCTACCATTCCTAGGACCGGTCTTAGTTTAAATTATATTTACACCCCTAAACTATAACAGTATTTTTATTTTGTTCCCAATCTAACCCAACACAGTTAAATTAACATTCAATTTTATGAAATTAATATTTAATTCATCAAATTAATATCAAGTTAACATTTAATTCATCCAATTAATATTCAATTCATCAAATTAATACTAATTCGACATTCAATTCATCCAATTACCACTCAATTTATTAAAATTAACATCCAAAATAATCCAAAAAAAAATTAATTTATCAAATCAATACCAAACCAAAGTAATATTAAAATTAATCAAATAAACATTTAATTCATTAACTCAACTCTAAATTAACATTACATTTCATCTAATAAACATTCAATTAATAAAATTAACATTTAAATTCAATTATAAACATTAAATTCATCCAATACATATTCATTCGTCAAATTAACACCAAATTTATGATCAATTGATGAAATCAATAACAAATATATATTCAATTCATACAATTTATATTAATTTGGTGCTAGTTTGATGAATTGAATGTTAATTTGGTATTAATTGATGAATTGAATGTTAATTTAGTGTTAATTTAATGAATTGAATGTTTATTATACGAAACGAAATGTTAATTTATTGAATTGAATGTTAATTTGATGTTGATTTGATGAATTAAATGTTTATTCGATAAATTTCTATATTACATTGGTGTTGATTTGATAAATTGAATTTTATCAGATGATTTTGGATGTTAATTTGATGAATTGTGTGTAAATTGTATGAATTTGACTATATATTGTATAAATTGAATGTTAATTTAGTATTTATTTGATAAATTAAAATTTTATTAGATGGAATTGAATGTTAGGTTAATTTGATGAATTAAATGTTTATTAGATAGAATTGAATGCGAATTTAATGAATTAAATATTAATTTTGTATTAATTTGATGAATTGAATGTTAATTTGATGTTGATTTGAAGAATTGAAAGTTAATTTGGTGTTAATTTGATGAATTGAATGTTAAACAGTTAATTTAAATGTTATTTAATGAATTGAATATTTATTATTCGAAATGAAATGTTAATTTGTTAAATTGAATGTTAATTTAGTGTTGATTTGATGAATTAAATCTTTATTATATATTTTGTATTTTAATTTGATGAATTGAATGTTAATTTAATGAATTAAATATTAATTGGATGAATTGAATTTTAATTTGGTGTTAATATGTTGAATTGAATGTTTATTTGGTATAAATTTGATGAATTAAATATTAAATGTTATTAGATGAAATTGAATGTTAATTTGTTGAATTGAATATTAATTTGAGATTGATTTGATGAATTAAATGTTTATAGATGTAATTGTATGTTACTTTGATGTTGATTTGTTAAATTGAACCTTTATTGGATGATTTTCGATGCTAATTTGATAAATTGAGTGTTAATTTAATGAATTTGAATATAACTTAGACGAATTGAATGTTAATTTTGTGTTAAATTGATGAATTGAACATTAATTGGATGTGATTGAATGTTAAGTTGATGAATTAAATATTTATTAGATGAAATTGAATGTTGATTTGAAAAATTGAATGTTAATTTGTTATTTATTTGAAAAATTAAATGTTTATTGGATGAAATTGAATGTTACGTTGATGAATTAAATGTTTATTAGTTGAATTTTAATGTTAATTTAATGAATTAAATTTTTATTAGGTAAAATGAAATGTTGATTTGAAGAATTGAATGTTAATTTGGTGTAAATTTGATGAATTGAGTATTAATTGGATGAAATTACAGGTTACTTTGATGTTGATTTAATAAATTTAATATTTATTGGATGATTTTGGATGCTAATTTGATAAATTAAGTGTTAATTGAATGAAGTTGAATATAAATTGAATGAATTGAATCTTAATTTGGTGTTAATTTGATGAATTGAATATTAATTTGATGAAATTGAATGTTAAGTTGATGAACTAAATATTTATTAGTTGAATTTTAATGTTAATTTGATGAATTAATTGTCTATTAGGTAAAATTGAATGTTGATTTGAAGAATTCAATGTTAATTTGATGTAAATTTGGTGAATATAATATTAATTGGATTAAATTACATGTTATTTTGATGTCGATTTGATAAGTTCAATCATTTATTGGATGATTTTGGATCTTAAAGTCGTCTCGGACTATTTAAATACAAAATTGAATATTTTTGGGATAAAATTAATAAATTAATATTTTAGGAATCATAAATATATATAACTTTGAGGATAAAAGTGTAATTAATTTTTTTTTATATTAGGACCGGCCCTTGGAAGCCACGATCGGTCGTAGCTTAGAAATGAAGACTTACACTTTCATCCCTAAAATTATACATATTTATTAATTTGATTCTTAAAATATTAATTTTTTAATTTAATCTTTAAAATATTTAATTTTGTGTTCAAATAGTCCCAGATCAACTTTTAACATGCAAAATCATCCAATAAAATAATCCAATTAATATTCAACTCATTAAATTTACACTAAATTAACATTCAACTCTTCAAATAAAATTCAACTTCATCTAATAAACATTTAATTCATCAAATTAATATTCAAATTCAGTTATTTATTAATAAATTACATTTACACCACTGAAATATAACAATGTTTATTTATCCAGTTATTTATTTATTCATTTATTTTGGAGATCCACAATAACCTTATCTCTCTACTATCTTCCCACCTTTTTTTGTCATTCCCACCTTTTTCTTCTTTTTCCGCCCAAATCACTTCTCTTCCCTCCATCCCTTTACTGGTACATATACTTGTTTGAAAATAAAAAATATTTTTGTGATGCAAAGTATTTTTCAAAATTAACACTAAATCGAATTAACAGTAAATCGACATTCAATTCATCCAATTAACACTCAATTTATCAAAATTAACATCCAAAATCATCCAATAAAAATTCAATTTATCAAATCAATACCAAAGTAATATGAAAATTAATCAAATAAACATTTAATTCTTTAACTCAATGCTAAATTAACATTTAAATTCAATTATAAACATTAAATTTATCCAATACATATTCATTCGTCAAATTAACACCAAATATATGTTCAATTGATGAAATCAATACCAAATATATATTCAATTCATACAATCTATATTAATTTGGTGTTAGTTTGATGAATTGAATATTAATTTAGTATTGATTAGATGAATTGAATGTTAATTTGGTGTTAATTTAATGAATTGAATGTTTATTATACGAAATGAAATGTTAATTTATTGAATTGAATGTTAATTTGGTGTTGATTTGATGAATTAAATGTTTATTCGATAAATTTCTATATTACATTGGCGTTGGTTTGATAAATTGAATTTTATCAGATAATTTTGGATGTTAATTTGATGAATTGAGTGTTAATTGGATGATTTTGAATATAAATTGGATGAATTGAATGTTAATTTAGTATTAATTTGATGAATTGAATATTTATTTGATGAAATTGAATGTTAAGTTAATTTGATGAATTAATAATTTATTAGATGGAATTGAATGTGATTTTGATGAATTGAATATTAATTTTTTGTTAATTTTATGAATTGAAAGTTAATTTAGTGTTAATTTGAGGAATTGAATATTAATTTGGTGTTAATTTGATGAATTGAATATTAATTGGATGAAATTGAATCTTAATTTGATGAATTTAATTTTAAATAATCGATTTAAATGTTAATTTAATGAATTGAATGTTTATTATACGAAATTGAATGTTAATTTGTTGAATTGAATGTTAATTTAGTGTTGATTTGATGAATTAAATATTTATTAGATTATTTTGGATGTTAATTTGATGAATTGAATATAAATTGGATGAATTTGAATATTTATTGGAGGAATTGAATGTTAAATTAGTGTTAATTTGAAAAATTAAAATTTTATTGGATGGAATTGAATGTTAGGTTAATTTGATGAATTAAATGTTTATTAGATAGAATTGAATGCGAATTTAATGAATTGAATATTAATTTTGTGTTAATTTGATGAATTGAATGTTAGTTTGATATTGATTTGAAGAATTGAAAGTTAATTTGGTGTTAATTTGATGAATTGAATGTTAAACGGTTAATTTCAATGTTAATTTAATGAATTGAATGTTTATTATTCGAAATGAAATGTTAATTTGGTATTGATTTGATGAATTAAATCTTTATTAGATGATTTTGTATTTTAATTTGATGAATTGAATACTAATTTAATGAATTAAATATTAATTGGATGAATTGAATTTTAATTTGGTGTTAATATAATGAATTGAATGTTTATTTGGTATAAATTTGATGAATTAAATATTAAATGTTATTAGATGAAATTGAATGTTAATTTATTGAATTGAATATTAATTTAGTATTGATTTGATGAATTAAATGTTTATTGAATGTAACTGTATGTTACTTTAATGTTGATTTATTAAATTGAACCTTTATTGAATGATTTTCGATGCTAATTTGATAAATTGAGTGTTAATTTAATGAATTTGAATATAAATTTGAAGAATTGAATGTTAATTTGTTATTTATTTGAAAAATTAAACGTTTATTGGATGAAATTGCACGTTACTTTGGTGTTAATTTGTTAAATCGAGAATTTTCGATGTTAATTTTATGAATTGAATGTTAATTGAATGAATTTGAATATAAATTGGATGAGATTGAATGTTACGTTGATGAATTAAATGTTTATTAGTTGAATTTTAATGTTAATTTAATGAATTAAATGTTTATTAGGGAAAATTAAATGTTGATTTGAAGAATTGAATGTTAATTTGGTGTAAATTTGATGAATTGAGTATTAAATTGATGAAATTGCATGTTACTTGTTGATTTAATAAATTGAATATTTATTGGATAATTTTGGATGTTAATTTGATGAATTATAATATCAAAAGGTTAAAAGTGTAATATCAAAGGGATAAAAGTGTAATATCATAGGATAAGTAAATGTAATTATACACACGATTGACCCACCATTCCTATGACCGGTCTTAGTTTAAATTATACTTACACCCCTAAACTATAACACTATTTTTATTTTGTTCCCAATCTAACCCAACACAATTAAATGAACATTAAATTTCATCAAATTAATATTTAATTCATCAAATTAATATCAATTTAACATTTTATTCATCCAATTAATATTCAATTCATCAAATTAACACTAAATCGACATTCAATTCATCCAATTACCACTCAATTTATCAAAATTAACATCCAAAATAATCCAATAAAAATTTAATTTATCAAATCAACACCAAACCAAAGTAATATGAAAATTAATCAAATAAACATTTAATTCATTAACTCAACGCTAAATTAACATTACATTTCATCTAATCAACATTCAATTAATAACATTAACATTTAAATTCAACTATTAACATTAAATTCATCCAATACATATGCATTCGTCAAATTTCAATTGATGAAATAAATTCCAAATATATATTCAATTCATACAATTTATATTAATTTAGTGTTAGTTTGATGAATTGAATGTAAATTTGGTATTGATTTGATGAATTAAATATTAATTTAATTTTAATTTAATGAATTGAATGTTTATTATAAATTGTTAATTTGTTGAATTGAATGTTAATTTGGTATTGATTCGATGAATTAAATGTTTATTCGATAAATTTCTATATTGCATTGGTGTTGGTTTGATAAATTGAATTTTATTATATGATTTTGGATGTTAATTTGACGAATTTAGTGTTAATTGGATGATTTTGAATATAAATTTGATGAATTTAGTGTTAGTTTAGTATTAATTTGATGAAATTGAATGTTAAGTTAATTTAATGAAATATTTTTTTATTAGATGGAATTGAATGTGAATTTGATGAAATGCATATTAATGTTGTGTTAATTTGATGAATTGAAAGTTAATTAACTGTTTATTTCAAGAATCTAATATTAATTTGGTGAATTGAATATTAATTGGATGAAATTGATTCTTAATTTGATGAATTTAATTTTAAATAGTTAATTTAAATGTTAATTTAATGAATTAAAATTTTATTATACGAAATGGAATGTTAATTTGTTAATTTAATATATTTAATGTTAATTTGATAAATTAAAATTTTATTGGATGGAATTGAATGTTAGGTTAATTAGATGAATTAAATGTTTATTACGAATTTAATGAATTGAATATTAATTTTGTGTTAATTTGATGAATGAAATGTTAGTTAGGTGTTGATTTGAAGAATTGAAAGTTGATTTGGTGTTAATTTGATGAATTGAATGTTAAATAGTTAAATTGAATGTTAATTTGGTATTGATTTGATGAATTAAATCTTTATTAGATGATTTTATATTTTAATTTGATCAATTGAATGTTAATTTAATGAATTAAATGTTAATTAGATGAATTGAATTTTAATTTGCTGTTAATATGATGATTTGAATGTTTAGTTTGTATAAATTTGATGAATTGAATATTAAATGTTTTTAGATAAAATTGCACGTTACTTTGGTGTTAATTTGTTAAATCGAGGATTTTCGATGTTAATTTTATGAATTGAATGATGAATTGAGTATTAATTGCATATTACTTGTTGATTTAATATATTGAATATTTATTGGATGAGTTTAAATGTTAATTTGATGAATTATAATATCAAAAGGTTAAAAGTGTAATATCAAAGGGATAAAAGTGTAATATGATAGGAGACGTAAGTGTAATTATACACACGTTCGGTCCACCATTCCTAGGACCGGTCTTAGTTTAAATTACACTTACACCCCTAAACTATAACACTATTTTTATGTTGTTCCCAATCTAACCCAACACAATTAAATTAACATTCAATTTCATGAAATTAATATTTAATTCATCAAATTAATATCAAATTAACATTTAATTCATCCAATTAATATTCAATTCATCAAATTAATACTAAATCGACATTCAATTCATCCAATTACCACTCAATTTGTCAAATTTAACATCCAAAATAATCCAAAAAAAATTTAATTTATCAAATCAACAACAAACCAAAGTAATATGAAAATTAATCAAATAAACATTTAATTCATTAACTCAACTCTAAATTAACATTACATTTCATCTAATAAACATTCAATTAATAAAATTAACATTTAAATTCAACTATTAACATTAAATTCATCAAATACATATTCATTGTCAAGAGTTGAAACCCCAAGAGTTGGAACCTCCCCAAAAAAGTTGAAACCCTCCCCAGAACCTGTACCCAAACAGTTGGAACTCTTACCCAAAAAAGTTGGAACCTCTACTAAAAAGTTGGAACCCTTACCCAAAAAAGTTGGAACCCTTACCCAAAAAAGTTGAAACCCCTACTCACCAAAGTTGGAACCCCTCCCCCAAAAGTTGGAACCCCTACCAAAAATGTTAGAACCCCTCCCCCCAAACAGTTGGAATTCCTCCCCCCAAAGAGTTGGAACACCTCCCCAAGAGTTGGAACCTCTACCCAAAAAGTTGGAACCTTACCCAAAAAAGTTAGAACCTCTACCAAAAAAGTTGGAACCCTTATCCAAAAAAGTTGGAACTCCTACCCAAAAAAGTTGGAACCTATAACAAAAAAGTTGGAACTCTTACCAAAAAAGTTAGAACCTTTACCCAAAAAAGTTGGAACCCCTCTGCCAAGAGCTGGAACCCCTACCCCCAACAGTTGGAACCCTTACCAAAAATGTTGGAACCCAAAGAGTTGGAACTCCTCCCCTAAAGAGTTGTAACTCCTCCCCAACAGTTGGAACCGCTACCCAAAAAATTGGAACTCCTGCCAAAAAAGTTGGAACCCCTCCCCCAACAGTTGGAACACCTACCAAAAATGTTGGAACCCCTCCCCCCAAGAGTTGGAACCTCTACCAAAAATGTTGGAACCCAAAGAGTTGGAACTCCTCCCCCTAAAGAGTTAGAACTCCTCCCCAACAAAGTGTAATTTACCCAAAAATTTGGAACTCTTACCCCCAAGAGTTGGAACCCCTACCCAAAAAAGTTGGAACCCCTACCCCATAAAAGTCGGAACTAAATTGTATGTTTATTTTAATGTTGAGTTGTTAAATGAAACCTTTAAATGTTTAATTTAAACATTTAAATTAAACCTTTAAAATCTCACCTGATTTGATGAATTAAATGTTTATTGAATGAAATTGTATGTTATTTTGACGTTGATTTGTTAAATTAAACCTTTATTGGATGATTTTCGATGGTAATTTGATAAATTGAGAAAAAAAAAATCTTTTTTGAAGGATTTTTCATGTTAATTTTATTAATTGAATGAATTTGAATATAAATTGGATGAGATTGAATGTTATTTAATGTTAATTTAATGAATTAAATGTTTATTAGGTAAAATTAAATATTGATTTGAAAAATTGAATGTTAATTTGGTGTAAATTTGATGAATTGAGTATTAATTTGATGAAATTGCATGTTACTTGTTGATTTAATAAATTGAATATTTATTGGATAATTTTGGATGTTAATTTGATGAATTATAATATAAAAGGTTAAAAGTATAATATCAAAGGATAAGGTACAGGATGTGGTACAAAGGTTTACAACTGTTTTGGATGTGGTGCAACTTTTGGGGCACGTACAACTACTTGGCTAAGTAATGAAAGAGCAACCGGTTTCACCGATTTTAAGAACTACGTGTCAGTCAACCTACTTTTCGGTATGGTACCGAAAAGTAGGTTGGCGATATAGTAGTGTTACCCTCAACCTGTGGTAACTGTCCATCCATGGTCGATGGATCAATGTTCATATTTTAGTATTTATTGACTTCAGCGTGACATCAATGTGACATGATTCGAACTTATGAGTCTCTGTGTCCAAAACAGATGCATTGACCAGACTGCACTACTCCTCATCTCACCAACTCAGAGTATATAGATCCACCTAATCCATGAACACTCAAACTGAACATGCCACTGATTTAGTGAGATTAGTGTTACATTATCCTCCACAGTTAGGGGTGTCTATGGTTTGGGCCGGACCTGGATAGTGTAGGCTTAAGTCCTTACCCAGACGAGTTATTAGGCAGGTCAGACCTGATTTCGAGTAGGGGTAGGCTACCCGCACCCCAACCCGTCACTCATTTTTAACTTAATATTTTTTAAATTACATTTTTGAATTAAAAGTAGAGTCAAAATAGACAAAAAGTAAATAATGAATAATTTTATTTAAATAAAATAGAGTAGAGTCATATATTACCACCAAACTTTCAAAGTTTCAATAGTCAAATTTTTTTCAAACAATTGGGTGGAAGGATAGACAGGGTAGGCGGGCTGCCTAGCGAGTGGGCTCATGGGTCGAGTTTTTGCGGGCAAGCTCATGGGTCGAGTTTTAGGCCGGGTAATGGGTTTGAGGGCAATCCCAAGCCCTCTCTTGAAGGATATTGGGTTCAGGTTCGGACGGACTAACTATTTGGCCTATCAGACTTTTGACCTATTTTTTTTTTTGGTCAAATAACAGGACCCGTGGACAACCCAGCCCATGGACACCCCTATCCACAGTGTGTGGCTTTATATGTAATTACATACATTTTGAATTTCAGTTGCTACGACCTTAAAAAAGACGAGGTTTGAATGATTCTCCATCATTGATAAATAAGTCAAGCCATATTATTTTTGACATTTTTTTTGTTTTTGATGTGTCCTCAAGGGCCCAACTCAAGTTATAAGTCCAGTTTGAATTAAGAGTCCAACTAAAAAAGATTCAATGGGTCCAGCCCAAAAGAGGTCCACCTCTAGTCAAGCTCATCAGGGTTCGATGAGCTACATCACTAAGGGAATAGGCAGGGTCATCATAAGAGCTTTATCCAAGCCACCTTGGAATAAGGGTCATCCAAGAGCCTCATCCATGCCGCCTTGGAAGAAGTCAACCACCGCGTCATCCTTTGACCAGATCTTATGGGGAGCGCCGTAACTGCCTCATCCATTGAGAAGATGGCGTCAGCTCCACCAAATTAGTCTTTTAGTTACTGATAAATCGCCTCAATATATTAGAAGTCGACTATAAATTGTAAGCCCCGCCAATACTTAGGGGGCATCACACACAACCGAGCACATCTGCTATTACTCTCCACTCTCTCTCATAGCATGTATCTTCATGCTCTCCCTACACTCCTCGTAGTAATAAAATATCAAGTCATCTTATCCCTTCATAGTGGACGTAGATCACGTTGACCGAACCACTCTAAATCTTTGTCTAACTTGAATTAATATCTCTCTATTTAATTATTGCATTAATTATCAGTCACTTGACAGACGATATACAAAACCAATTTGTGTATCACCAGTTTTCATATACGAAGATTACATATATATATATATATATATATATATATATATATTTGTTCACCAATCCATACTTGCGTATCAAACGGTGACTTTGAAAAACTTGGACTCTGGGCTATAGATTAGTCACTTTTTATTGTTCCAAATCGGGATCGTAGTAAAATATACTGTTTTTGGTTCCACAGTCAATGAATGAACCATACTTCATGTGCAACTTCTTCTTCTAGTATTTAGTAATGCACGATGTTTCATGATTTCAGATCTACATTAATTGCATATCGTATACAATCCATATATCTCCATTGCTCCGTGCTAATTTTACGGTGTATTAATTGAGCCGAGTCTTTTGTTTATTGACATGCTCAGGGAGCGATTGACTTGACAAGCACGAGCCTGAGTCCAGTTTGCAAAGTTTAATTTGATAATTACTTTCAACTCGGTTTTCAAATCATTTACTCGACCTGACTCTTTTTGATATTACGGGCTTGAATTCGAGTTTAAGTCCAAGGGAATCTAAAGAACACATATACAATAAGATGATTTGTACATCAAGTCAATAGTACTATTTCCGAGCTAAAATCAAGCAGATCTCGATCATATTCGGCTTGATTCTTTGAGCAACCCTAGTTCAATATATTTTTTTAAGGGTTAATTTCACTTTACACCTCAAAAAATTCAAAAATTCTGAATTTGCATCCTAAAAGTTCAATTTTCCCAAATTGCAGCCCAAATCAAACAAATCTATCTCAATGAGGTCCACTAAATAACTCCTATTCCATTTGCCATTTATTTCACCCCGCGTGCAAATCACATGACATAAGAAAGGGCTTATTGGTCACAACACACCTGTTTTGGAAATCAAAGCCAGCCAATTATCTAATGAACCATCATTCCTCCTTTGCTATGGTCGACGCCATTCATAGCTTGATCGGTTCATTCGTAGGGATGAAAAAAAAAACAGATTAATAAATAATAGTTTGCATACTCTCCGAAGATAACCCGCTTCTCAAAGGCGGGACCACACAAACTTCTCTCGCAAAACAGGTTTGATTTGGCTGATAAGTTCATGCTTACTTCATATGATTTACTCGTGGGGTGAAACAGACAGCAAATGGCACGAGAGTTATCTATTGGGCTTGATTGGAACAAATTTGTTTGATTGAAGGTACAATTTACAAAAAATTTAAATTTTCAGGGTGCAAATTGAGAATTGAAAAAAAATTTAGAGTGCAAAGTACAATTAACTCTTTTTTAAAAAATGGGCAATTCTGTGCATTATTGGTGTTTATATTATAACGACGTGCTCAAATGGATGAAATTTAAAAGATTACATACCATTACAATATTGACCACGTCGATTGCATGTGTTTGACATCTTGCATGATGACACTGTTTAATATTTTGAAACTGAGACTTAGTAATCCTACCATGAAATGTAACAAGCAGCAGCACTACAAGTATATATATATTTGAAGCTGTTCTTTGTATATGGTGCAACATTTGAAGCACATATAGCAATATGGGTATTAGAGGTCTCTTCTTCACCCTCCTAGTCCTTGCCAATTCGTTGGCTCATTGCAGCGGTGCTACACCACCGGCTAGTTTCTCGACTCCGCTTAACCGAAGTAGTTTTCCGGCAGATTTTGTATTTGGCGCGGCATCGGCAGCTTACCAGGTGAGAATTCTGCTTTTTATGTGTGCATGCATGTAAAACTGGATTACTGTGTGTGTTGTTGATTGTGTACATGTGTGTGTGTTTCTTTCATATTAATTGTTGAGTGCATAGATTGAAGGAGCAGCACATAAAGGAGGCAGAGGTCCTAGTATATGGGATACTTTCACTCATGAACATCCAGGTCTCTCTTTCTCTCTCTCTACATGTGGAAAGCAATGAACTTATAAACACTTTTTAGAAGACATGGGATTTCCATTGAGATTCCAGCTCTTGGCCTGTGAAGACATCAACCTTATCCAAGGATCAAAATTTTGTTTCGGAATATTGTTTCAGTCACTTAGGAAATCGAAACGTTTCGACTTGTTTCAGAAATGTTTCGACCCATTTCGGAAACATAATGAAAAAAATAAAAAATTTAAGAATTATTTTTCTAAAACATTAATTAAAATATTTCAAAGTATCTTAAAATACTTTGAAACATTTCGAAACAATTCTGCAAATGTATTGAAATATTATAATACATCTCGAAACATTATGGAATACCTCAAAATATTAGAATTTCGATTTCATCACTGATTCATTTCAGTCTTTTTAAAAATGGAAACGTTTCGGACGTTTCGATCGTTTCAAAACGATATTTTGATCTTTAACTTTATCACATTAAGTCAACGATGAATTAAGCCTGTTTGGCTAAAACAAAATGAATAACTACTTTTAGGATGAACTACACTTTGACCCCCTCAACTATGACCTTCATCTCAATTTGCCACTTCCACTGTCACATTTCTCACATTTCACCTTCAACTTTGATTATTAGTTTTACATGATTAATGTTGTTACAAACGACGAAAAGTTATTTCTTTGTACCCCCAAAATATGGTAATTTGTTTCACTTTGTACAACACGTTGATTTTTTTTTTTTGTCAGAAAGATGACTGATGTTTACTTTTGGGTTAAGGTGAAGCCATTAATATAGTTGAAGGAACAATGCGAGAAATTCAATAATTCACCCATTTGCTCATGATCCTCTCACCCTAAAACATAGCCATGTAACCTTCATGTGGTTTGTCGACTAAAATGCACTACCAACTTCGTCAATAGCAAGGGTAAAATGACATAAACATGCATATGTCGTCTTCATCAAAAACAAAAAAGAACTAGAATTAATCAGATGACTCAACTTCGTCTTCCATACTATCTCACCATATACAAGAATTAAACTGGCAACAGATGCACACACAAACACACGCTTAAATGCGAAATTCATTCGCTCTCTAAACGTGGATGATCATTTATTTTTCTTTAGATTCACATGCAAACGATATTGATAGTGTTTATTTGGCATTTGATGAGTGAGAATATCTCTTTTCTATGGCAGAAAAAATTTTGGACCATAGTACAGGAGATGTAGCGGTTGATTTTTATGATCGTTATAAGGTAAGACCGAGTTCATATTCAATATAATCACCTACCAAAAAATACCAAGTCAAATTCACACAATATATTTAAATTCCTTGAATCTGTGCATATATGCAATTTTGACATAAGATAGTGGCCTTATTTGCAATTAATTTACATGTATAAGAAAGGATTATGCATTTTTATGTTACAGAAGGACATACAACTGCTTAAAGGACTTGGTATGGATGCTTTCAGGCTCTCCATCTCCTGGTCTAGATTATTACCAAGTAAGATTACTATACTTGTAGTCACTCTTTACTAACTTGGGATTATCTTTTGAAAGTCGGGTCATTATTGGATTGACTGGTTATATCCATTTAATAAGAGGGTAGACATGAACTCGGCTATAAACGACACAAACCTGATTATACTAGGTTATAAATGAGTCGGGTATAAATTGATTAAACTTTACCACAATACAACACAGACACGCATAGATCTTGCGTGACACGGCCCATTATCCATATACTTGAGAAATAAGCCCCGCCAAGAGATTTATTTCTCTATTTTTGTTTATGATGTCGCTCTCAGATGGCAATGTTTTTCTCTTCTCTCAGGTGGAAAGATTAGTGGAGGAGTAAATCAAAAGGGAATCAAATTCTATAATGATCTCATCAATGAGCTCAAATCCAACGGTGATGACCCAATCTCTCTCTTCCCTCTTTCAACTTCTTCTGTACCACACCCTTTAACCCTAAATTGCTGCTGTAATAACAGGTTTGAAACCATTTGTCACTCTTTTCCACTGGGATGTTCCACAGCCTCTGCAAGACGAATATGGCGGATTTTTACACACCAACATAGTGTAAGTTATTTGTTAAACATCATGGTTTTAAAAAATGACAACGGCCATTAATGGTATGAGTGTAACGGACGTGAAATGTTAGGGACATTATGTAACAAAAACAAAAACCAGAGGGTCAAACTATAATTTTTTTCGCTTTCACCCTTTTAACATTTAGACATGGTACAAAGGTAATGATCAAATACTCATCTATATTATTAACAATATGCCACATGATTAAAGGGGTACAATTTGATCATGCCTTAAACAGGAACGATTATCGGGACTATGTGGACCTTTGCTTCAAAGAATTTGGTGATCGGGTCAAGCACTGGATCACGTTGAATGAGCCATTGTCAGTCAGCATGTTTGGGTACGCGACGGGAACTCATGCGCCCGGTCGATGTTCGAACTATGTCGGAAATTGCACCCAGGGTAACTCTGCCATAGAACCCTACCTCGTAGCACACCATCAACTTCTTGCTCATGCAGCTGCTGTTAGGTTATATAAAGAGAAGTATCAGGTGGTTGTTACTTTTTGCACAAGTTATAACTTAAATGTCTGTACTGTTTTCTTTATTCAGCAAGTTATATACAGAAGTTACATCATGCAAAGAAAGGAATCAAAAGTGATATATAATGACCAAGGGCACGGGTCAGAAACGGGCCACCCGGTCCGGTCCACTCAACAATGGCCCTTTTTGACAATGCCCATGGATGAAAAGTCCAATTCTAATTGACCTATTGGGTCGATGCTATAATGGACTTTTTATTAATAATACAATAAATTTTATTTTATCGTATTCAACTCCCTGGTGTCTTTTTGGATGTGGTTAAGGTTGACCAAAAAGGCGGCCACGACCCCATCAGCCAAAATAACGGGGCCATTCACATACCATAATGTCGCGAGTCCGCCAACCCATGGGCCAATGTGTCCACCATGGTTTTAATTCGGGCAATGGGCAACATAACATTCGACAATTCTTTTCTCTTTTTTCCAAATGAGTAAGATGATTTTTATTAATAAAAAATAATTCGTATATTATACCCCATTTACAATACTCACCCAAAATCAATTGAAAATAACATGGGAGGACCCACAAAAAAAAAAAACTGCTCTTGGTCAATAGGTTTTGCTATTTATGTATTTATTTCTTGTGTTGGACACTTAGTTTATTGATGGATTGTGGCAACTAAATGCATTTGAGTGGATGCAGAATTCTCAAAAGGGGGAGATTGGGATCACATTAGTAACTCATTGGTTTCTGCCAAAAGTCAAAACAAAAGAAGGCCTCAAGGCTCCCTACAGGGCTCTCGACTTTTGGTTAGGATGGTAAGTGTAACCTCTCAACCTATTGACATCCACACGGTCACTTTCGTTAGTAATTTTAAACTGTCCTCGGATTATTCGAGTTAAAATTCATATTTCAAAGAAAAAAAAAACATATTGAGACGAAATCTAGATTTTAGAGATCATTTTCACATATCTTTACGACTTTGACTTGAGAATGGTTGCTTTATGGTCATGTTTGATTTGGGCACAATGAGATTGGATTGCATAATTGATTATAATCTAATTCATACTAATTCAGTCCGATCTCATCCTTTCATACCCAAACCAAACACAACATATATATGTAAAAGACCTAATCCTTTTTGTTTTCCTGGAATTTTTGCAGGTTTTTGCACCCAATTACTTATGGTGACTACCCACCAAGCATGAGATCGAATGTGGGGAACCGATTGCCCAAATTCTCTATGAAGCAATCCAAGATGTTAAAAGGGTCAATTGATTTCTTGGGCATAAATTACTATACCTGTAATTATGCTTCTCCGATGCTCTCAGTCAATAGAGTTAACCTAAGCTACACAACAGACAATCATCTTGATCTTACTAGTAAGTCTTTAAATGGGAAAAACAGGAACATATAATTCATGCATGTGTTTAGGAGTTTACTTTTATTGAAAATGTTTTTTTTTTTTTTTTTTTGAATCAAGTTTTTACTAAATGATTGCATAATAACGTTCTTATTTTGTTCAGCGGAGAAGGATGGGAAACCTATTGGTCAACCGGTACCTCTCTCTCTCTCTCTCTAACCTATCCATATATGTGTGTTTTGAGTCGTTCAATTTTTGAATTCGTATATCATATTTGGATCGTATTATTTTGGTTCAAGTCAGAAAATATAACTCAGGAAACCAAAAACCTAAAATTTTGAAAATTCCATTATTCCCCCTATATTTTTAAAATTTTTATTGTTAACTTCTAGTTTTTCAAAACATCCAATGTGTAAATATCTTGCTTAATGTATTCAAAAAGTTCAATGACTTAATATTTAGTAACCATTTAGGATGTAATCACATGGATGAGTGTCGCTTGTACTGACAAAGACACTTGTTTGATTATTTTGATGATGTAGAGAAAAAACAAATGATTTTTTTTTATATAAAAAAAAATAGGGATACAAATATGGTTTATATCAAAAGCAGTTGGTTGACTTATAATTCATTTTTATTATGTTATTATATGAAACTATTATTTGCGACCTTGATTTATTAATAGACATAAGATTGCATTATAAACAAGAAAAAAAAAAGAGAGAAGATTATCACAAATAAATTTTTATGATGGCATGAACCATTTTTGAGTTTTGTGCTCAAAAATAATTTTTTTGATGCCATTGCATAAAAATTAAATTTAATAGGTACTTTATAAATAAAAACTTATCATTGACAATGACCATTGACTAACCCCATTGAATTAAATTTGTGTCTGTTATTGTTGGTCCCCCCAAGATAAAATTTTGGTTTCGTCCCTAAACATCAAAGATGAATTACGGAGTCTAACTTTAATGTTTTGCAGACTGCTTTGAGTTGGCTTTTCTTTTGTCCAAGGGGAATTCGAGATCTCATGCTCTACATAAAAAAGAATTACAACAATCCAGCTATTTACATCACTGAGAATGGTAAAATCACCGGCCATTTAACGACCTTTATCTCATGGATGACTTGTTTTCGGATTGAAATTCTCTCTGTTACGCTCAATGGTAGATCATACTTACTATTAATACAAGTGGGATCTACTATTTATAAGTGAACTCTTCACCCATACATGGTGAAAGAGTAATTTACTATTGAGTGGCAGTATAATAGAGAGGATTTGAATTCTATTTTTTGAAATATAATATTTATCTGTTGCTGATTTGCAGGGATGGCAGATCAGAACAATAGTTCACTGCCTATTAAAAAAGCCATAAAAGATGAGTTGAGGATAAAGTATTACCAAGGGCACTTTAAGTATCTTCAACAAGCTATCAAGTGAGTGTTTTCAGCTAATAATGCTATACAACACTTTCCCACTTTGGTAAACTACTAGCACCAGGCATGCATGAGTTTAGGAAAAACAACATTTTGAGGTGCAACCTAAAAAAATGTTAGTAAGGTTTTTAAAAAAAAAAAAAAATCTCCAAGTACACCTTTAAGCCTCGGTATTCGGCCCGTGACCGATGGGGTGGGCCGAAAGTCCAATGACCCATAAGAATATGGGTCTACCAAGGCTGTCACATGGCATTTTGTGGGCACCCCAATATTCCAATCAAAGGGTCGTGATACGTCAATAATGTTTTGGGCCAGTTACAAATGATTAGTTGGCCCGATAAAGGCTTCTAATGGTGGGCCTTTTGATAGGCCCGCCCATCACATGGCTTATAAACCTGTCAATGAGGATGAACAAGATAGGCAAGCCCGCATTTCCATTTCCGGCCCACCCTGTTGGCCGCAGGTTGGGCCAACCTGATGGGCAGGTAGGGTTGATCATGTCCATTACCAACTCTTATCACCAAATACACTGTTCAAAAAGTGATAAAAGAGTACCATCTCTCTCTCTCTCCTAAAAGCTGTGTTTTTGCAGGGAGGGAGCAAATGTAAAAGGGCACTTTGTGTGGTCATTCCTTGATGACTTTGAATGGGATGCTGGTTTCACCGTCCGTTTTGGTATCACCTACATAGATTACAAAGACAACTTGAAAAGATACCTCAAACTCTCAGCTTTTTGGTTTAAGAAATTCCTCCAGAAATCAACTCAATGATGAGTCTTTATTGCTAGAGAGATAAAACTGGAGTATGTGAAGCTAAAGCTGAAAATTCACATTTCATTCCTAGTTGTAGCATGCTACGTACTTCGTCTTCATTTTCATCAGCTTTAATGGAAATTGATTAAATAATTCCTACACCCTTGTGGGCTGTTCTGAGTTTTATTTTATTATCTCTTTTTCGGATTAATAAAATTATTTATCTTTCGGAACACTACCTTTGCTCACATTTATTGTATTATCTCATTAAATGGAACATGTCTTATTTTAATTTTTTTTACGACTCTAGTGATTTGTTCTGGAGATGTTAAAATATGACACTATCCGTTAACACGACACGAATATGATACGAAATTATAGGATTTGGATCTTTCTTAAGTCACCCGTTTAGTAAATAAGTGAACCCGACATGACACAATTAATAAACGAATCGGGTATGGGTAAAGTTAATCAGAAGAAAAACATAACACGACTCTTTTATATACCAGTTATACGCGATTGATATACGACACGAACTCGATATGACACAATTCGTTAACCACAAATTAATAAATGAATAGGGTATGAGTGGAATGTTTTTTGACATGAACCCGTTAAAATTCAACTTGAACCTGTTTCGCTCGACACGATTGACAGACCTAATTTGAGCTACGGGCCACTATTCAACCTCGAAAGAGTAGTCGATGTAAGTCTGAACACCCCGTAAAAAAAAAAAAAAAATTTGTGTGAATTTTGAAAAAAACTAGAGCAACCGGGTAAGTAACTTTCTCAAATTTGAACTTTGCGTTGTAGCCGGGAATATGTACTTACTTATTGATATAAATCATGATCAAATCAGATTATATATTGTGCCATACCACTATCCAGCAGTGCATTATACTTACTACATTCTATGTTCTTTCTACATTTCAAAAATCCAAAATAATTTACAAAATCAGATCTATATTGTAGTGTATATACTTTCTCCATCCACGATGCGGTCTGAAATAACTTGACTGCTCCCCGTTAATTACAAGGGAATAGGATACTGACGAAACACACCGCATTATGATTCTCACCCAACGCTCATCAAATCCCATTCTACACATCATTGATTCCAGAAAGCTCCACTCAATTCTATCATAGGCCTTACTCATATCAAGTTTGAGTGACATGTATGCCTTACCTCTCTTCTTCTTCTGCTTTAGACAATGGTTAAGCTCATATGCAATAAGGACATTATCCGTAATCAGCCGTCCTGGAAGAAAAGCACTTTGATACTCTGAAATTATTTGGGTAAAATTCTCTTCAATCTATTAGCAAGAACTTTGGCTATTAGTCTATACACAACGTTGCACAAACTAATAGGACGAAAGTGTGTCATATTTTCTGTGTTTGGGATCTTAGGTATCAATACTATGTGGGCATAGTTAAGATTGTAGCATGGGTTATTTGAGTTTAGGAAATCCAACACAACTCTTGTGACATCACCACCCACCACAGGCCAGAATTTCTGGAAAAAAATTGGACCCATACCATCTGGACCAGGAGACTTATTTGGGTGAAACAGGTTCAACGCTTGAAGCACTTCGGATGGTAGAAATTCTGTTAACAGGATGCAGTTCATGTCAGGTGAAACATACGGTTCAACACTACTTGTGACTTGCTCCATTTGTTGAGAGGAAGGATGCGTCGACCTGAATAACTCCGTAAAATATTTTACTGTTGTTTGTTCAATCTGTCCTTGCTCTGTAACCCAAGTGCCCTCCTCATTGAAAAGGCCCATAATCAAATTCTTTTGTTTCCTAGAACTCGTCTGTGCATGGAAAAAACCCGTATTTCTATCACCCTCAGCCAACCACAAAGATTTTGATCGCTGCTTCCACATCATCTCCTCTGCTTCCAACAGGTTATCAATATGAGCTTGGACCTCTCTTAATTCATTCCTTGTATCCTCCGTGATGATCCCCGCTTGTAACTCGAGTATCCGCTCTTTATTCGTCTGAATCTTGGTGGTTATATTGCCAAACTTCTCATATTTCCACTTTAATAACCCCACTCTACAACTACTCAT
The DNA here is from genome assembly GCA_951799425.1 of Ilex aquifolium. NCBI lineage: Eukaryota > Viridiplantae > Streptophyta > Magnoliopsida > Aquifoliales > Aquifoliaceae > Ilex > Ilex aquifolium. Next base: position 7,374,361 of record OX637395.1, read on the forward strand.
ATTGCTAAGATAGTGTTGTACGGGCGAGCCCCATCCAAAATCAAGCCAATTTTGGCGAATGACATCCACACAAGAGGGGTCAGTAAGCCACATTGACTCAAAACGGAATCGTTTTTTCCTTCCCCTTTCTGCTCCCAGATTTTGTGAATCAGAGACGCGAAATAGAATTTGGCAATGATCCGAGTCCATTGTGGGTAAATGTTCGACATTACTGTGGGGGAACAATGATGACCATTGAAGAGACACCCAAATTCTATCCAATCTCGCCTTGATTGAGTACGGATGGACACTCCCATTCCACCATGTAAAAGGGCTACCCTTGAATCCCAAATCATGTAATTGACACACGTCAATTGCTTCACGAAAGTCCCTCATTTGCCAGTTTGGAAGATCTTGTCCACCCCACTCCTCAGAGGACACTATCTCGTTAAAATCACCCCCACATATCCAAAGAAGATCAGACCTCTGGCTTAATAGCTACAACAGTCTCCATGAATGCTTCCTAGAACTAGCATTAGGATGACCATAGAAACCCACAAATCGCCATTGCTTAGGGCATCCCTCATCAATAATAGCTTCAATATGGAAATCTGAAACGCTTTTGACACTAACTCGAACACCTCTTTTCCACAATAACGCAAGCCCCCCACCTCTACCTCGCGAATCAACTACCAACCCTTGCGACAATCCAATCCGAAACTTTACTTTATCTATCTCGTCAGAAAATAGCCTGGTTTCCATCAAGAAAAACAAGCTGGGCTCCTTCCGCTTCACCAAGTCATGAAGCGCACGAACTGCACGAGGGTTCTCAAGCCCTCGACAGTTCCAACAAACGCCTATCATAGCTCCCGGCGGGACTGATCAATAGTCGTCGCTGATAAAGATAAATCGAGAGATGTAGATTGTGATACCTGAACCTTCTTGCTAGAAACATTGCCATTTTCAGAATTTTTTGAACACCCCGAAACTTCACCCCGTCGCTTGCTACCCACCTTAACCTCTTGGATTTCCCAATTTGCAGCTGGGATAGGGTGTTTAGCCTTGCGAGTCCACTTCCCTTTGCCTTTGCTAGCCAACTTCAGGTCCCTAACTGCCCTAATGTTTAACTCAGAAGACGAAGAACATTTTCCAGAAAAAGAAGTGTCTTCCATATGGGTTGGACCGTTTGAATGTTTAATAGAAGAACCCATATTTTTCACAGGCTTAAAAAGCTCCAACTGGGCCGTATTTGGATAATCTGAAGTTAGACCCACCTCATACAGGTCACTTACTATGGGGGCCTGGTGAGTTTCTGTAGGGCCCAACATTCCTAACCCAACTGGAGCTACCTCATCCCCATTTCCTTGTTTAAGTCACTACTCAAATTCTCATTAATAATTTGCGGAGAGATTTCCTCCTCCAGAATTCCCTCTTTTTCATTAGGCTCCCTTTGATTACTCTCCCTGATTTCCGGCCTAACAACACGCATAGAATCCCTTTGTGGACGCCCATGATCAAGCCCAAACACAGTAATCGGATCTGAGACCACCGGCACAATCTCCGAAGCACCAGACTCATTCTGATGCCTCAGAACCAACCTGGACTTGGTAACAGTAGCGTTTAACCATGGCCCATATTGATTCTCAATCCCTTTATCCTTCTCCACTACATCTTTCAGCCCATCACATTGCTTCATAGTGTGCCCCGCTTTACCACAGTGAAAGCACATATGTGGTAGCCTTTCGTATTGGAATAAAGCAAAATGGGTTTCTCCCATCCTATCCCGGAGTTTAATTTCTCGACGAAACGGAGCCTTAATATTCACATTGACCCTTAACCGCATGAATCTTCTCCCATTTCCAAACTCTTCACGGATTTCCACAACCTCCCATTCCTTAAAACTGCCAGCAACTTTGATTGCCATTTCCTTAGTAAAACATTCTCGAGGAAGACCATTTACTTGAATCCAAAATTGGACCAAATCAAATGAAATTGAGTTTATACCAACACCTTTGGACCATCTTCTGGTAACTATCAAAAAATTATCAAAACACCATGGACCTTGACACATAACTTTAGAAATCTCCTTCTCCTCCTTCAAGAAAATTTGGAAAATATTAGAAGAAATCCTCGTAACTCTCAGATCTTTACATCCCCAAACCCTCGACATTGTGTTCTTTAGGGCTATTGAGTTTACAAATTTCTCTGTCAAAATCTTCGCATAAACACTCAAAGCACACTCCTCCAGACCTTCTGCAATATCATCAGTACCGAAATCAAAAGCCACATCCTCTTCCTCTGTAAAAGAAAAAGCCTGGAGCTTATGAATCAAACCCTCTTCCATAAAGAATCCTCCAAGAAACCAACCAACCAGACCTAAACTCAAAAAACCGAAAGGGAAAAATCAAGGCTCTGTATCAATCAACGGAGAAAAGACGAGACCACGATCTAGTTAAGAAACAGATTCAAAGAAAAGACGAATTAGTTGAAAAAAGAAAGGGCGGATGAAAGGATAATAAGAAGAAAAGAAAGAGACTCATATAGGCGACGACCTAAGGAGAGAACACATAATTAACGTTCGTCAATGAGTTTTATTTTTATGTTTTCAATTATTTTGCTCTGTGGGGAGTCCCCACTTTCTGTTTATTTATTTTTCATGTTTTTTGTGGTGAGTCACCACCTTGCTTTTGCTTTGACTTTCTTCCTCCCACTTTGTACTTCTGGAGGCCTGGTTCTATGTCCTCCTCACTTGCACTTTTTTTCCTTTTAGTTATATATACAGGTAGAGGCTCAGCCAAACCCCCACCCATACTGGGTGGCTTTGAATAAAAAAAAAACTTACTATTACTATGTCCGTTACCGTTGTATAAAACCGATTGAGAAAGAAACTATGTGTGTTATGCATGGATCTATTGGTGTTTCGAGTGTCTCTCCGAGCACCTAGATGTGCTTTGACAAACACACAGTTCAGTTTTGAAATCAAACTCACCATTCCAACATAAAATCAAGGGCTCGTTGGGCTGCTTTATGATTCGATTTGCTGCTGGAGTAGGGCACCATCCAATGAGTGACGAGAACAATTCCAATCTGGCCCTTTTGAGGTGCCTATACAACATCAACTGCCAAATGTTACATAATTTTTTTTCTTATAAAGCACTCATGAAGCGGGTCTATCTACTAGACACGATGCAAGCGCCTAAAAAATCAATCTCACTATATCAAATATCAAATTTTCTTTTCTTATATTTCTTTAATTACATAGTTTAAGATTGTAAATAAATAGAGTTGTTCATCAATAGATTAGGACCAAAACGGATTATCTTTCAGGTTCATTCATTCATAAAACGAACCAAGGTCAAACTCAATTTGAAAAAATTGTCTAATAAACAAGTTGAGCTTGAGCAAAAAATTATTTAAAAAACAAATTAATTGAGCTCGAGTAAGGGTTTTTCTATTAGCCTCTGGACATAAAACAAGTTGAGATTAATCTAGAATTTGAGTTTAAACTCAAACGCAAGTTCAAGCTTAGTTAGTTTAATCCACCAAGTAGAGCTTGAGCTTGGACAAAAAATTAATTAGTCGAGGTTAAACAAAATATTTGAAGCTTGTTACAATCTACAACTCTGTTTGCTGAAGAATGAACTCAACCCGAATTGTATTGTGTTTAGGTAGGTTCGGGTCATTTGTACTCCAACTCATGAAGGGTACAAGCAGGGCCGGCCCTAGGCCTAGGCCACTTAGTTGGCCGCCTAGGGCCCCCAATTTTTGTAAAATTTTGGGGCCCCTGTTAAAAATTTTAGTTATGTGTATATATATTTTGGATAGATTGGTTTAAGACTTGAAAGGGGCCAAATTTTATTGATTTGCTGTCAACACAGTTAGTAAAAATTTACAATCCAAAGACATGCATATTGATGTTGCTATTAATCAATTAAAAGGACTTATTTCTTTTTTGGAATCATATAGAGAAAATGGATTTTACTCTGTTTTGATTTCATCAAAAGATATTGCACTTAAAATGGAAATAGAACCAGTATTTCGAGAAAAACATAAAATTTTTAGGAAAAAACAATTTGGTGATACAAGTGAGAATGCAGTAACACTATCAGCTGAAGAGTCTTTTAGAATTGAATATTTTTTATTTATAGTTGATGTAGCTATTTCTTCGATCAAGAGTAGATTTGAACAATTCAAAATATATGAAAATATTTTTGGTTTTTTATTTTGTTTTAAAAAATTAAAATCCTTAAATGATGATAGTTTGAAAAGTTATTGTCTTAACCTTGAAACTTTTTTGAAGCATGACTTATTTTGTGATATTGATGTTTTAGATTTATTTCAAGAATTGATTGTATTAAGAAAAGTTATACAATCTGAAATTAATACTCCAGTTGAAACTCTAACTTATATAAAACGATTAGATTGTTTTCCAAATGCATGTATAGCTTTTAGAATATTGTTAATAATACCAGTAACAGTTACTTCAGCGGAGAGAAGTTTTTCGAAACTTAAATTAATAAAATCTTATCTCCGATCAACTATGTCACAAGAAAGATTAAATGGATTAACTATATTATCTATTGAAAAAGATATATTAACAAAACTTGAATATAAAAATTTAATCAATATTTTTACATCTCAAAAAGCTAGAAAAATATCTTTTAAATGAATATATTTTAATAATTATTGTCTATTAATAGGGCCCACTTTCATATTCTCGCCTAGGGCCTCCGGATTTGTTGGGCCGCCCCTGGGTACAAGCATATTTGCTGATTAATCAATAAAAATTGTGTAAGAAAGAATTTTTGCATGTGCGTTTCATGCAGGAGTTGATGATCTAGGAAGTCTTGCTCACCTGGTATTTCTCCTTGTACAATTTCACAATTGCAGCGTGACCAAGGAGCAAGTGGTGGGCAACCACATAAGGTTCAGTGCTGGAGTCGCCACCGAGGCAACCACTGGACACCCAAGCAGAACAGCGTCCGGGAGCAAGAAAGCCGGTGTCGTAACCTTGGGAGCTGTATGACCATGGCTCATTAATGGTGGCCCAAAGCTTTACTCTATCACCAAATTCTTTGAAGCACAGCTCTGCAAAGTCCCTAAAGTCATCACTGCCAATCAACATAATAGGCTGTTTAGTGCTGGGGGAGTTCAACTCATATAAACTTATTAATAGAAATGAAATGAAAATCTATAGGTTAAAACATAAATTACAATAAAATTAGGACTTTAGTGAAAAGTTGTTTAAAAAGTAGGACAACGTCATATGACTAACAAAAAAAATGATAGAATTTGATAATTTTTCAACTAAAAATGCAGGAGTTGTTTGAGAATATGTATTTGTTCATTAGGAGTTGTTTGGAATCACAAATGTGGTATGAATTTGTTTATTGTGGGATACAAAAGTTTACTTACATAATCTGTGAGCTTAAAAAACCGCCATACTCATCTTCTAGGGCTTGGGGAAGATCCCAGTGAAAGATTGTCACTAATGGTCCGTTTGGTACGATGGAAAAGTGGAAGGATGGAAAGTTGGAAGGATGAAAAGTGGGATAGATAAATAAAACATCATGTTTGGTAAGGAAGGAAAGTAGGAATGATGGAAAAGTGGATAGATTAACTTTCCTTCCAACTCACCAAAATCAATCCCTCCAAAATCGGAAGGAAAGTGGATGGAAAGTTAATTATTTGTGTTGAGATGTATCTTATTTGTCTATATATCTTTTAATATATACATATATTATATATACATTAATTTCATATAAAAATACAATGATAAAATATGTATTTATATATATATTTTTAAAAAAAATAAAAAAATAAAAAATAAAAAATAAAAAAATAATAATAATAAACCGGTCAACTCGCAACTCGACACGACACAATTAATTAAATGAGTTGAATTAGATTTTACTAATGTTCGACATAAATCCGTAATGATTCAACACGAATCTGACACGATACGACTCGATTGTCACCCTTAATGTGTTTCGTCAGTATCCTATTCCCTTGTAATTAATGGGGAGCAGTCAAGTTGTTTCAGACCGCAACGAGGCTTACGACAGGGGGATCCTCTCTCGCCTTACTTATTTCTGTTGTGTTTCGAATGTTTCTTAGCACTTTTAAGAGCAGCAGAGGTTAGGGGAAGTCTCAAAGGAATGGCAGCGGGACGAGGAGGGCCAAGTTTCTCCCATTTATTTTTTGCGGATGACAATCTTCTTTTCGCCCAGGCCACTTGGGGGAATTGTGAGACTATTATGGAGTGTCTCCATAAATATGAACTGGCATCTGGACAAGTAGTGAATTTTTCTAAATCAGCTATTGTGGTCAGTAAGAATACCTCGCTAACTGTTCTGGGTGAAATTCAGAGTATGTTACGAGTTCCTGTAGTTGAACACCATGATAAATATTTGGGGCTTCCTTCGGTGATGGGAAGAACAAAGCGTGCCATTTTTAATTCCATTCGTGAGAGGGTATGGTTGAATGTGCAAGGCTGGCAAGAGAAACTTTTATCAAGTGCAGGGAAAGAGGTTCTTATTAAGTCAGTAGTGCAAGCTATCCCGACATATGCTATGTCGTGTTTTAAGCTACCTTCTACATTATGTGCTGAATTAAACAGTTTGATGGCAAAGTTCTGGTGGGGTGGTAATGGCTCTGAGAGGAAAATACATTGGTTAGCTTGGGAAAGACTATGTAAACCAAAGAATAGAGGCGGGATGGGTTTTTGGAATATTGAAGTATTTAATTACGCCCTTCTCGCAAAGCAGATCTGGTGGCTATTTCAATATCCATCGTCCTTATTGGGTAAGGTGTTAAAGGCTAAGTATTTCCCAAATACATCAATAATGGAGGCCCAACTAGGCTATAATCCCTCATTTACTTGGCGTAGTATGCTGGAATCTAGAAAGTACGTGGCGGAGGGTCTACGATGGCGGATTGGCAATGGGAGAAATGTTAAAATAAAATCTGATAGATGGATTCCAAGACCGACTAGTTTTAAGGTTATTAGTCCACTTTCGGGGGTAGATGATGATGCTCTTGTGAGTTCCCTAATTGATTCTGATTTAAAGACTTGGAAGATAGACAAGCTATATGAGGTGTTCTTGAATTTTGAGGCAGAAAAAATTCTTTCAATTCCAATTTGTCCAAGTTTCCCAAATGATCAGCAAGTATGGCACTATACAAAGTCGGGGAAGTTTTCGGTCAGGAGTGCATACCATTTGATTATGGATTCCAGATCCCGTGGTGAATCAGGTGGTAGTCAAGGACAATGGGGTGGTGCATTTGTGTGGAGTTTAAATATCCCAAACAAAGTCAAGCTATTTGCGTGGAGGACAATCCAAGATATTCTACCAACACAGTGCAACCTAGCTAGAAGGAAATTAAATGTCGAAAATAGTTGTTTTCTCTGTGGTGCTGCCCATGAATCAACAATCCATGTTCTTCTAAAATGTCCCTTTGCGAAACAAGTATGGTTAGAATCTGGGGTTAGGATGCCAGAGTGTTTAGCTACTTCATTCCATAACTGGTTGGTGGATGCCTCAGGATGTCTACCATCATCGAAGGTAAGTTTTGTGTTAATTATTTGTTGGTCTATTTGGTACAATACAAACAAGGCTCGCATAGAAGGGGTTGTCCAGTCCCCTAGCCAAGTAGTAGACTTTTCAAGATCATACCTACATCACTTCCTGGAGGCGCAGGTTCGTAAAACCCAAAGAAATACTTCCTTTTCACCTGCTGGTTTGTCTCGCTAGTCTGCTCCTCCTCTGGGTTCTGTGAAGATAAATTTTGATGGGGCTGTTTTCAATTCTATTAAAGCAGTGGGGATTGGGGTTGTTGCCAGAGATTGGAAAGGAAATTTCATTGGGGGATTATGCAAGCTAGTTAAAAGCTCTTTGAGTGCTAAATGTGTGGAAGCGTTGGTTGTTTTTCATGCTGTGGAGCTGGGGTTAACAAGTATTATTTTAGAAGGGGACTCAAAATCTATTGTGGAGGATATTAGGAGGGAGGAACCGAATCTCTCCAACTCTGGAGTTTTCATTAAACAGATCCAAAAGCTTGCTACACATTTCCATGTGTTCTCTACTTCATGGGTGAGGCGCTCTGCTAACAATGTGGCTGATAAATTAGCTCATTATGCTTTTCATTGTGATAATTCTGTTTCATGGAGAGAGGAACATCCAGAATTTTTGGATCCTTTTCTCCGGAAGGATATTCTCATTTAGTTTTTAGTAAAGTTTGTCGTTTCATATCAAAAAAAAAAAAAAAAAAACTCATTGACGAACGTGAGGAGTTTGTCAAGCGTCCAAGGCGAGGATGCCAGCAATTCCAGAAGGAAGGGATGACGAATCAAGAAATCTCTGATTGAGCTGCTGAAAGCAAGCCCAATTAGCCATGAAATCTGCAGCCTAATTCACCTCCCGCAAGACATGGCTCATAGTAATAATAAGTTAGTAACAACAAAACATAACAAAACGTAACAGAAACCAGATGTGTGAATTACTTTATTTTTCATACAAAACCCTTCAAATTTTGAAGATATGACTATTTGAAATCCACAACCATAGAAACATATCTAGTTAATGATTGACAATAAATTTTTTTACACTATACGCATGTTACAAGGTTGTTATAGGTCGTTAGGATTTTCTTCTGATAGGAACTGTAGTGGCCAAAAATATTTTTATCATGTAACGGAATTACATACTATTAGCTTACCATCTGCAAATTCGAAAATATTTATAAGATACCAAAAAAACTGCCTCGGAGTTTTGTTCATTCCTGAGAAGAGGAAGAACTGGAATATAAATAGGCCTCAATGAGTTCCTAATTTCGATATTTTTGACAGGTTTATACACCCATTAACTTATGGCGACTATCCAAAAAGCATGCGTACCCTCGTCGGAAGACGTTTACCGACGTTTACGGCTGAGCAAGCTATGATGGTGAAAGGGTCTTTTGATTTCCTTGGGCTAAATTACTATACTGGAAATTATGCGTCTAATGTTCCTTTTGCCAATAGTATTAATGTCAGCTACCAGTGGCGGATTTAGTATGGGGGCAATGGGAGCAACTGCCCCCACTGAAATTTTTAAAATTTTTGGGATTTAAGTGTAATTTTAAAATTTTCAAGAATTTCTTAAACTTGTCCCCACTGAACTCCATACTCTAGCAGACCAGAACTCCTTCTCCAAATAACTCCATTTGCAGCAGGAATCCATCTAAGTTGGAATAAGGCAGTCATTTGGAAGGCTCCAGACTTGCGCCAAGTGCTGGTTCTGATGAGAGTTTTGGAACTTCGTAGAAGCCAGCCTGTCTCTCATAGTTAGTCTCATGCTCCTAAGTAAGGAGTTAACATCCATGAACTGGTTGGTAAAGATCCTGTTATTCCTCTCACGCCAAATATTGTACACAGTTATAGAAAGACTAAGCTTAAGAACAATAATAAGCATGGTCTTTCCCTTCCAATTTTGTGAGACCCACTCAATTAGTTCAGGCCATGGTCTTGCTTGCCAGCGTTGCCCACTAATCATCAACATTCTATCCCATAAGCTCTTAGAGTATCTGCAATCAAAGAACAAGTGCTCATGTGATTCGCCAAACTCCTGCATAATATACAATCAGTGTTGATTTGACCGGTATAAACCACCAATCTATCCTTTGTAGTTAATCTTTGTTTGATTGCAAGCCACAAGATGAAACACATTTTGGGCACTGAGTTTCTAAACCACACAATCTTATGTCAAGGGACATGTGGGCCACGATTTCTTAGGGATTCCCATGGAGATTTGGAGGTGAAAATACCATTTGCATTTAGACTCCATTTCACTCTATCTTCCCTTGCTTGATCAGGAGAATAAGCTGGCATAGTATTGGCAATATCCTGAATGTCAGGGGACGTAATGTTTGGCCACTTCCATTGGTTGTTGTCGACTATATCACTGACCTTTGCTTCTTCAAGAAGCCTGGAGTCCTGCACAATACTTTGACTCCATTTGAGCAAGAGGGGTCCACTTGGATGCCAATTGTCTTGCCATAAACTAGTCTGAGCCCCATTGCCAATAATGTGAACCATATGTGGCCTAAATGACTCTCTCAGTTTCAATAGATTCTGCCAGTTCCAAGAGCTTACTTGTGTGGCCTTGATTTTCCAAAAGCTTCTACCTCTCAAGTGGTAAGAGTGTACCATTTTTGACCATAGGTTCTCTTTGTCATTGAAGAGTTTCCATATATGTTTGAACATCAAAGCTGAGTTCCAAGTCCTGAGATGTTTGATTCCAAGTCCTCCTTCTTCCTTAGGTTGACAAACTTCCACCCAGGCAACTTTAGCACCTGACTTATTTAAATCAGGACCCTTCCATAGAAAAGATCTCATGACTTGGTCAATTTTCTCGAGCACTTGCACTGGAATGGTCATGTGGCTTGCCCAATAGATATGGGAACTACTAAGGACAGATTTGATGAGTTGCAGCCTACCTGCATAGGACAAAAACCTATTAGTCCAAGACTTTACCTTAGAGGTAATCTTTTCAATAAGAGGAGCACATTGTTGAACTCTGAGTCTGGAGGAAATAAGAGGGATCCAAAGGTATTTTATTGGTAATTTCTCTTCTTCAAATCCCCAAAGCATTTTGATCTGATCTTTTGTTAGTGGACTAACAGCACTGAAGAAAAGACTGCTTTTGTTTGCGTTGGCTTGGAGGTCTGATGCATTTTGGAACTGGACCAATGATTCTTTCAAGACCTTTGCAGATTGTAGGTCTCCATAACAAAATAGGAATAAGTCATCAGCAAAAGATAATTGAATGAGGTTGACCTTTTTACATCTCCAATGGAACCTAAATTGCTTATTAGATTGAATATTCTTTTTGGTAATCAGAGATAAGATCTCCATAACCACCACAAAGAGATACGGGGATATAGGGTCACCTTGTCTTAGGCCCCTAGAGCTAGCAAAGAATCCTTCCATTTCACCATTTATATTGATTGAAAACTTCGGAGTAGTGATGCAAGCTTGAATTCACTTCCTGACAGAGGCTGGGAAATTGAAGGCTTCTAAAGCTTCCATCAAAAAATTTCACTCCACAGTGTCATAGGCTTTCTGCAAATCGACCTTGATACCACACCTAGGTGCACCCTTGTCTTTGTGATAATCCCTCATGAGTTCCTGAGTCAGAAGGATACTGTCCCCAATGCTTCTTCCTGGAACAAAAGCAGATTGGTTGGAGTTAATAATGCAGTTTAAAGACCCCTTCAATCTATTAGCTATTATCTTTGACATAGCTTTGTATAGTAGATTGCAGCATGAGATAGGCCGAAACTCTCCCATCGTAGAAGGATTTGGGACCTTTGGAACAAGCGCAATGACGGTGGCATTCATCTCCCTAAATAATCTCCCAGAAGCAAAGAACTCTTTTGCTGCATATTATTAACTTATCATCTGCAAATTCGAATATAATAATAAGATACAAAAAAAAACTGCCTTGGAGGCTGCAATATAAAATAGGCCTCAATGAGTTCCTTATTTCGATATTTTTGACAGGTTTATACACCCATTAACTTATGGCGACTATCCGAAAAGCATGCATACCCTCGTCGGAAGACGTTTACCGACGTTTACGGCTGAGCAAGCTATGATGGTGAAAGGGTCTTTTGATTTCCTTGGGCTAAATTACTATTCTGGAAATTATGCGTTTAATGTTCCTTTTGCCAATAGTATTAATGTCAGCTACTCAACAGATTCATTCGCTAATCTTACAAGTAAGTTCACAACCAAACATTAAAGAAGCCTGCTGCATATAATTTTTGGTCTTTGGTGTGTAAACTGTGGGAAAATACGTGAGTTTTGTTCTCATAAATGAGAAAATAGTTTTTCAGGATCATACCGAAAAAAATTACGACCAATGAGGTCGAAGCTACTACTCAATAAGGTCTAAAAGTTTGAAATTGGTCCAAGAAAAATTTGAGATTAATCCCTAGGTTTCTAGATTGATTCGTAAATTAACTCTATCAAGTCGTAACTTGGTTGTTTATGTTCATAATTTATCTTGATTGGATTATAACTTTTAATACAATATTAAAAGGTATTGTCGAAAACTCCTTTAACTTTAACCTTTATAACATTTTTTTCCTTTTGTAATTTCACAGCTTACAGAAATGGAAAACCCATCGGTGATCCGGTAAGTATTTCAAAAACATCAAAAGAAATCAATTTGTAAGAAGTTTATTTTTTTTCATTTTTTTTTTTCATATAGGCAGCCCTAAGGCAGTTTTATACATTACATTACATTACTGTACTGTTTTTTTCTACTTTAATCCCATAACTGGATACAAATTGTTCGTAGACTGGTGTGAGTACTCTTGTTGTCTATCCAAATGGGCTTCGAGAGCTTCTTATCTACACAAAGGAAAAATACAACAACCCAACCATTTACATTACGGAGTGTGGTAAGACAATGATCACTTCCAATATTAGAGTTTATCTCACATCGATATATTTACATCTAAATTAATACTTGTGTCATGTCAGTCTCTTCACTCGCCATCTATTGTCAATCGATTCGACGTTGGATGATTTAACATGTTGTCATGGATAGGCATTTGAGACTTTTAGAACTAGACTCTCTTTTTTATCTAGCCCTCCACTTGTGAAATGGCTTCACTAAGTAGTTTCGAATTAAATACTTTAACCTCATTCTTTTCTTCGTAAGGGTCTTGAATGATCAACCAACAGATGCTAGGCTAACACCATACTATTTTTACTTTAATTGTTTTCAATGGATCTGAGTTTACCTTGAACTCATGATACAACGTAAATTCTGGGTACTTAAAATAAAATAATGTATTTGTCTGATGTTATATGTTGAATCATTATCAGGGATGGGTGATGCCAATAATAGCACTGCTAAACAAGGCGTCAAGGATCTGGAAAAAATAAATTTCTACCATCGCCATCTTTTAGCCCTTCGAGAAGCCATTAAGTAAGTTTACTCTACATGTTTCCTTTTGCAATGGGATGGAGGATCTTCTTTCCAACTGTCTAGAAAATCATCCATCCCTTTGAATACACTTTGTATATGTTTCCCCTTTCAGTTTATGAAATTTCATCTTACTTACTAAAAAAGTTTACATGTTTTTTAGGGTTTTTCTCTCACTTAACTAGGCTATATGTTTTTCAATAAGACATTATTCACAGACTTCAATTATGTCTATTACACTTTCACTCGATTTTAACTCAATGGTAGATCATTCAACATGTATAGGCGAAGGGCCCAATTATAAATAGTGGGTCCCATTTGAATCAATGGTCAACTATCATTAAGTGAAAGTATTAAATTTTTATTTTCTTTTGAGACTAGATTTTTGTTTTTGTTTTTCTATTCAAGAAAACACAATTTTTTGATTTGGAAAGTGCTTTTAGCAAATATATATATATATATATTCTATTTAATAATGCTTTTGAAGGATGTTGTAAATTTCTCTTTTTAAGTAGCATTTGTTTTGCTCTTTTTTTCTTGATCGTGTTTGTTCTTTTCCTCTATTTTAAAATATATGAATATTAATATAGTTATGCACACATATTAAATATTATTTGCAAAGTAAGCCTTTTAGTTTTTTTTATTAAAAAATAACTCAAAAAAACACCAAAGTGTACATATACTAATAGTGGCATTTTTGCAGGGAAGGGGTGAATGTTAAGGGCTTCTTCGCATGGTCATTTATGGACACCTTTGAATGGAACTCTGGTTACACCATGAGGTTTGGCATTGTCTATGTGGACTTCAATGATGGACTGAAGAGATATCTCAAATATTCTGCTCTTTGGTTCAAGAAGTTTCTCCTCAAATAATAGGAAATGTTCTAATATATATATATATATATATATATATATATATAGAGAGAGAGAGAGAGAGAGAGAGAGCACTATCAATTTGGTTATCTTCACCAATGTTCCAATTGGATCTATATTAAATAAGGAAGTCATCAAAACCCTAGTCTCTATTGAGTTTCACCATAATAAAAGTCTCATGTTTGTAATCTCTTGCTTGTGATAATAAAGAATTTGATTGATTTTGCACGTTGTTTTGCCTTTGTGATGTATTTTGGGCACCGAAGTTTGCATTCCATCACTATCGATTAGCAACAAAAAATCCAAATGTTTTGCCTTTTTGGTAATTTTTTCTTTTTGGATTTAATAACTGATTCGCCAAATGTCTTGGCGAGTTATGGAAGATTAACTCTAAATATTTAATATTTAGATAGAAATTTCGAATATCCGATTAGATTTGAAAAAAAAATCGTAATTTGATTTGAATACACAAGTTAACTAGATCAAAATTTTTAGACTTTGAATCAACCTAAAAATCGACACACATACACAAATCTAACAATCATATCTCAGATATGTAGGAGTGACAGAGAAAGATCTAACAAATCTAATTCAGATCTTCGCTGCACAGACATAATTGAGAGAAAGAATCGGTCTTCGTTGCACAGACAGAGGCGAAAGAGACCTTGGATGGAGAAAGGCAATGCAGAAAGGGAGGCGAGGCAGAGAGGTGTCTTCTGTTATAGAGATGAGAGAGAGAATGGAATAGGTTTAAATAGTTCCACGAAAAAAAGACTATTTTTGTTGCTAACAAAGCTTGACGCCGAATCTCATTAACTTCCCTAACCTTCGTACGCAATTTGCCCCTTGACTTGATTTGTTGACTTAATCAATTATTGTCATTGATTTAAATGTAGATCTCAATATTTATTAAGATTCATTACCTATTCAATAACTATTATTAATTAAGTCAACAAATCAAGTCAATATTTTAAATTCAAATAATATTTTCCGGGCATCATTTAAGATATGATAAATCAAAAGTACTCCAATATTTAAAATAGTTGTCGCCTACGATATTGGGAAAAAAAATCCGGTATCATACTAACTTTTATCACAATTATGAATATTTTTACTATTGTAGTACTGGAAAAATGGTTAAAATAATTAGCACAATAATGGTAAAAATATCCACAAATATGATAAATCACCCACAAATAGTGATAATTATTTTGTACCGAAAAAAAATAGTAAAAATAATTACCACGACAGTGGTTAAAATACCAATAAATGTGATAAATCACTCACAAAAATAATAATTTTTTTTTATATAAAATAATTCACAAAAATTATAAAAACACTCGTTAAAATAATAAAATTTAAAAATACGATACCAAAATTTTTCTCATGTACCGTAATCAAATCCTTTAAAATATGGTCTAGGATTAAATATAATGTCAGTATTATATATACATATATTGTCCTCTATCTTCATTTACGTATGGTATCAGGTGAATGTCCTGTCTTCTTTTTCTTTTTGGTGCTGTGGAGGGAAGTTCAGTTTAGTGGGTAACCTAGTAAAACTAGTACAGAAAATATTCGTCCTTAAAAAAGGGGGATAAGATACAATCAGGTGTTAGGTCAAGATCAAGAACCACCATGTCTTCCTGCTGTCCCACGGCCAAGTTGACAAGACAATCCGTAAATTGATTACCTTCTCTTCCCTTTGCGTGTGAGTCAGTGTGATGTTATGGATCCTAACAATAATGTCTTGTCTTCTGATGTCTTATTTAGGAACATGACTATGGTACAAAGTAATAGTTTTAGTACCATACTTTCACTTTTTATCATTTTAATAATTATTTTTATAATTTTTATGAGTCATTTTATGTCAAAAAAAAATTATTATTTTTTGGGTGATTTATCATTTTGTAAGTAGTTTTATCACCATTGTAAGTGTTTTTGGATTGACAGGGATGATTTTCGAGATTTTGCATAACTTTGCTTCAAAGAATTTGGTGATCGGGTCAAGCATTTTTTTTTTTTTTTTGTCAAACACACAAATAAACACACAATCATTGGATCACTATCAATGAGCCATATATTTTCATCTACGGGGGTTATGACACCGGCATCCTCGCTCCCGGCCGATGTTCAGCTTGGATGTCGAATGGGTGTCCGTCTAGAAATGCGGCGACGGAGCCGTATGTGGTTGCCCACCATATGCTCCTTTGCCATGCTGCAATCGTCAAACTGTACAAAAAAAAAGAACAGGTTATGTCAAGTTACAACTCAACGAAGTCAAAACTAAACTGGTTTGTAAAATAAAAATGTTTAGGATCAGACACAAATAAGGATCAGTCCCAAGTTTTTTTGATCGACACTAACTCGGCTTCACTGAGTTAGAACTAAATCTATTTGAGTCGTAATTTAATTTGACTGACTTGTAACTTGCCGTACTATACTGAAACCAGTTGAAAATCCCTTTGTAATTCTCCTTAATATAACATTTTGATGGTGGTGTAATGCAGGCATCTGAAAAGGGTGAAATAGGGATAACACTAGTGTCTCACTGGATGGTGCCCCAGTCCACTAGCAAATCCAACATTAGAGCAGCGCAAAGAGCCCTGGATTTCATGTATGGATGGTAAGTACATGAGACAATGATAATGATGCACAGAGAATCCACAGATGTGAAGACAATAAGAGAAATTACACTTTGACCCTCTTTACTATGGGACCTCATTTCACTTTGCCCCTTAAATTATTGAATTTCTCATATT